>CM041778.1:255010881-255052666 GCA_023374045.1 Limonium bicolor | reverse complement strand
GTCCGTGGATATTTGGCCGGACGGAAAACAGAGAGCATGCCCTGTCTGTGGATATTTGGCCGGACAGAAGACAGGCTGCGTTAGACACGTCCGCCCAAATAAGGCCGGACAAGAGATAGGTACGTCCGCTCATTTATGCAAGGACACATACAATCACGCATCTAAATGCAACCCAGATCTAGAAAATTGACGCAACTGATTTCTTTCGGCGCTGTCTACCCCATTGTCTTCTTCATTTGCGGCGCCTGCAAACACATCTATTTACCCCATCAGCAATATCAGGCGCCGGCACTCCTTAAATTCCTCACGCGTGTTCCAGCCCTGTCTTCTTCCTCCTCCTTTCTTCTATATAAACCCACTGCTTCTTCATCAGAAAAATCATCCATCGTTCACAACAGAATCGAACACCACAATACAAACCACACCTACGATCCATTCCATCCTCTTATCCCCCACTTCTCCATTTTATTTTCATTCTTCATTCCACCACTCGGCAGAGCCAGGATTAAAAGAAGAGAAGAAAAGCAGCTGGAGCAGGAGCGAATCGCAGTCCCGTTCCCTCCGGTAGTCTCCAAAATAATGGCTATTTCTATCTTTATTTTATTTCCATCCTTGTTAATGTCTGAGTAATAAACTTAGCTTCCCGGGTTTGGAAGCAAGCCTATTTTATATAATTGTGTTATGTAAACTTTCCACTATAATTTATCTAAACAGTATTTTGATTCTTGTCCGTAATGCGCTTTAATCTTCTTGTACAATTATTAAAGTGATATTTGTAGTTTCTTGTTAAAATGCGATGCTGAGACAAGGTTCTAGACAAAAGAAGTCAAAACGGGTTAACGACTAGAAGCGTGACTCGCCTATAGGTTAATATGTCTCCAATAGGAATTGGTAATTAAGCGATTAATTTATAATGACTTGGGCAAGAATTGCGGCTTGTTGTTTAAATTAATCTGAATTTATTGTACAAGAACCGGTCAATGAACTAATAGATTCCTGAGTTTATTGTTAAAGTGGGAAAGTTTATATTGATATAATTGGATAAAATAGGTGAGTAGAACAACCCAGGATGCTTCTTTAAAAACAAAAAGATTTACAATTTCTATTTCTTTTTTGTTTTGATTAATTGTTTTTTATTATCTTATGAGTTAGCTTTTAATCTTACTCATCCAAAAATGATAAAACTTGTTTACAAGAAGTCTCAGTCAATTTACTACACTATCAGTTATCCACAGCGAGGTCCCCAAGAGTACGACAACCCACAAATCCACTATTCCGCAAAACGATAGGTACACTACCTAAGTTGTAGAAGTAGTCACATATTTTTCCAACAGTATACGTATTTACTATTCATGTATACGTATTTACTATTCATGTATACGGGTACTATTCATGTATAGGGTATTTTCCATGTATACCAAAATTTACGTATATGCCCGTATGACACTCCGTATCAATACGTATTTATTTCTTTTTCCAATATGACTTGTATTTTCATTAAGAAATACTGTAAGTACTGATTTCTCCTTTACTTATTAAATTACGGGTATACCCCTCGTATACCTTAATTTATATACGGGTCTCGTTTAACCTAGAGCTGATCATAATGTGTCCGCCCGACAGCCCGGTCCGACCCGGCCCGTAAAAAAGCCCGACGAGCCCGAACCCGATAGGGCTTCCGGGCGGGCCTGGACATAAAATTAGGCCCGAATGAAAAACCGGGCCGGGCCGCGGCACATTTTTTGAGCCCGTGGGCAAGTCCGGCCCGGCCCGATTTTATATTATTTATTATTACATGTTTAAATGTAATATATACATATTTAATTTTTATATAATATAAAAAAATTATTATAATATATAAATTTTAAATAAGTTTAATTATAATATATTAATTTTAAAGTTATATATATAATATATAATCTATATTAAATATATAATTGAATTTTTTATTATTAATAAAAATTAAAAAAACCGGGCCGGGCGGGCCGGGCTTCGGCAAAGTCTGGAAAAAACCGGGCCTAGCCCGGCCCGGCCCGGCATCATGTAAAAAACCGGGCTTGGTTTTTGAAAATAGGCCCGACGGGCCTAAAAATTTCCTCTGGCCCGGCCCGAACCCGGCCCGCCCGCCCGAATGATCACCTCTAGTTTACCCGTCTTAACTCTGTTTCTTTTACAACTTGTTTCTAAATTCTTTATTTAATTTCCTTAGCCTTCTAAACACATAAAAATGTGTTATTTACATTACTTACCCATAGTTTTCTCTTAATCTCTATTTAACTCATAACAAGTTCTAAACTTGTTATTTTTATTTCTAATTTCTTCCAAAGTCTTACTTAATTAATTTCTTTAATACTTTTGGTCAATTACCAAAATATACCCAAGTTTGACTAGCCTTTTATGGTCAAACCCCACTAACTCTCCATTATTTACAATATTACCCCTAAAGTTAATTTATCTTAACTTTTTATTCCTTAAACATTTTATTACCTAATCTTTTGCTATAATTTTTATTCTAACTCATCGAAATATTTTATAAACTGTCATTGACCAAGTTTGACCACGTTTGACCAGGGAAATTACCATTTTACCCTTGTGGTCTTTTCTTTTATCCTAACTCATTTATTAACCAATTTAACTCCAATTAATTTCTAATTTTCGTAACTAATTTTCCTACAGATTTTTGAACATCAAAAATCATTTTAAACATCTCTAAATCACCAGATTTAATTATCTAATATTATAGTATATACATACCATCTTTTATTAACCTTAAACACACCTAAAACCTTATAAATTCCTTATAATACTTATAAACTCTTTATAAATTGTAAACTTAATTCTACAATTATTTTCTCATCATCTAAACTCTCAAAAATTCCATATTGACCTCATATATTTTCGGTAATTACCATTAGGTTATAAAACTTCTTAAAATTTACATATTACTCTTAATTACTCTAATTCCTTTAATTTAACTAAGTTAGATAATTTTTCTAACTTAATTACAACCCCTTAATTTTCGGCCTTCATAAATTATAGTATATGAATTTTCTTGTATATTATGATAGCTTATATTGTAGCTTATATCATAAGGAGTATAAATCTATTCTTAGATTTATAAACATTAACTTTTAATAAGCTAAAAACTGAATATTAATCACCAAAATTTTGGCAATAAATAATAAGATGAACAATATGTTAGCTCATATATAGATCAACAATTAGAACCATGAAATAGGTAGTTGTAGGATTTACCTTGTATATTAACCATTAGCTTAATATTTAAGCTTGATTTCCTTAGAAATTTTGACAGCAATTTGCTAGAGAAATTGGCTCCAAAAATATAGAATAAGATGAAGAATAAGATGGGTTAGTATCCCATGCCAATCGGCTGTAACAAAACCAAAGAAAAAGAAGTTTTCAAGATGGCAATGTTTTACCTCGAGAATCAAAGGAACTTTTTAGTGGTTTTTCCTGATAATTTGGGGGCGCATGAGCTATGGTTGTAAATCTCTTGAAAATAGGATTCCAACAAGCTATCAAGCTTGTGATTTGGAGCTAGGACGGGAAAGTTACGATTTCTACAAGACAAGGTGTTCATTAAGGCTTAAATCTAAGAACATGGAGTTTTTTTGTGTTGTTTCTTCAAAGAGAGGATGAGCTACGAATTTGGGAGATCTCATTTGACAGGTAAGAGTCTGATTAATGATTTACCAAGGGGACAAGATGATATGGCAATTCAAATAAGTCTTGGTTGTTGAAATAGTAGAAAAATAAAGTATTTTGGACATGGTGACTCACCATTTGATGTCGGCCAGCATATGCCTCATTTGACCTGAATTTTTTTGTTTCTCTAATGTGTTTATGTAATATTTGATGCATTAAACTCGTTCCTAATGACTTATACCATGTGATAGGTTTGTTACAAGGCCAAAAATGCCTTAAAACACATTTTATGTGCTTCTAGGTTCACATTGATTTTCCTATTTGTTTTGGCTAGTTTAAATGTGTTCTTAGTACATTTACAACCTTTAAAAACTTTGTTCATGAAATAGCATGTTGCTCATTCCAATTTAAACCAAGTCGTTTAGTGGTTTCTCCTTGACTTTCGTCAGTTTAGTACCGGTTTTTGTGTGGACTTGTATACTTAATTTGTGTGTATACACTATGGCTCCTGCGACCATATTATTGTTGTCCCCTTATTCCTTATTGGTATTTAGGCTCATTATCCTTTTAGTTCCATGTATAAATGCATAAGGCACATTTTTTCTTAAAGCACATTTTCCTTTAAAGCACATTTTTGTGCTCTGAGGTGCGTTTCCGGTTTACACGCTAATTCCGCTTAATGTGTATTACTAATCTTAGAGGTATTTCACATTTGAAATCTCTTGGGAACTTATTGGTAGTTCCCTAATTTATTTGTGCTCTTTACAACACCTTTTGCTCTAATTGTTCCTAAAGCATGTTTTGTTGTAAATTGTTGTTTAACACTTCTTCTAATGTTTCTAAGGCACGTTCTAGCCTTAGTATATCCTAATTAGATAGTTCATTAATATATTAAGGTTTGGGGTATTTCATATACACAACATAATACCGTTCTTCTTAGAGAACATACACTTTACTTAAGATGTGTCGGATAAAATATAGGTCCGAACACACCGTACACATTTACTTTACTTAGATGTGTTAGCCATAATATAGGCCCGATCACAACATACACATATCCCCCTAGCCCTGAATAATAATCAAGGTAGGAAAGTCTCTTATTAGACTTCTAGGTGATTGTAATCCAAGAAGGAAAGACAACCAAAACAGATAGGGAGCTAAATCAGCTATAGATATCAACTCCCAAACACACGTGCATGACCGGGACTCCCGGATTCCTCACCCCCAATAATATATTAGTTAGAAGTCCCCTTATGGAACTTATCACGTCAGGACACCATATGGGGTTACAACTTAGTTAAACAACAAGGGAGGTAACATCGATCCCATTCGACAAACATGGGCAACAACACTCATTAGATAACAACATGCTAACAAGGGCAATACACATCACACACAACCACAACATACAACTAATGCACGGATAGTCGTAGTTAGAATGTTCCCGTAGGTTGGGACGTTATCCGAATACCGATCTCTTATGTGATCCTAGAGTCAGTTAGCTACAGTTTTGGAACTAAATACGCCACATTAATGAATTACTGTAAACTCATTTCATGCTTTATCTTGCAAGGTGGCAAACATACAGAAAAACTCATAGGCATAGCCGGTGTAACCCGGTAGGACACGGGTTGCAAGAAAACCATACCTGTCACCCAGGGTAAACTTTACCGTGTGGTCTCACGTTCCTTGGTTCACACTTGTTCCACTGATAACATTCAAATATTTCTATTAACATTAGGGTGTTACGGTATGTAAAACTAATACTCCAGTACTTAACCCCGTTATCCCGTTATACTTAGTTTTGTTTATGTGTTCTTCTTAAACTTACAACTTTCCTCATTCATTTCTCGCACTTGGTTATACTTCCTAGGACCTTTAAAAGTCACCAAACAAGGACTTAACAACATCTAAAACCACTACCCATCAATCCCCCATCATTAGAAGCCTTTAAAACACATTTTAGGCAAATTTTGGCCAGGTCCGGGACTTGGTCAAGTCCCAAAGTCCCGGACCATCTTTTAAATGTACTCTTGGCCATATTTTTACATTGGTCCGGGACCTGGTCCTGGACTAGGGTTCCGGACCACTTGCAGTTTTCACTCTCGACATGTTTTTAAGGTTGGTCCGGGACCTTATACAAGGGCTAGGTCCCGGACCCTGCTAAAAAGCTATTAAAACCACATTTTTCAACCCCAATTCAACCCTTAATCAACACCCAATCTTCTCCTAATCTTTCCACATGTTTCTAAACAAGTTTAGGCACTTAAAACACTCATTAAACTTTCCTAAAACCATTGAAAAACTCATTACACAATCTCACTCAATTTGGTAAATCCATACTTCACATCTTGCACTTATGCACACTAGTGCATTTCTAAGCATTTTGTTTATTGTTTACCATCTTCTACAACCATTTACAATTCACTCCTTGATCATACCAACACATCCAAGACATTTGCATCTACAAAACCCAAATCACTCACCATTCCACAAAGTTAAACATCCAAGTTCTTTTCTAGGAATTTCGAGGACTTCCAATTCCACCACTGCTACAGATTTTGCTCCCTTCCTTATACCTGTTCAACAAGCACTCTAGGGTGTTCAATTAATCAAATCAATCTCTATACATACCTAGTTACCCCAAGGTCATCCTCACTCAAAAATACCATTAACATACTTATTTTCCACAGAAATTTTGCCATAACTTCGTTACTACTCTAACACACTCACAACATTGTTAATCACACCTAGAGCAACTCAATAACAAGGCTCCTTCTAGGTACTCACCAACACACCAAAACTCATCACATTGACAACAACATCACTCAAGTGCATTAATCTTAAATGCTTAGCTCTTAGGCCCTTAAATAACATAAATTTAAACACTGAATTTCCCACATGCATAAGCAACACCTGCATTACACACAATGCATTTAAACATTCTATTTTTTGCACAAACATATACACTAAGAGAATTACAAGTTCTCTTTTAAGTCATCCAATACATTTACAACTAGATTTTGGCTCATTCAATTAATTTACCCATTCCTAATTTCTAAAACATTGAGGGTATATGTTAAAGTAGATTATCTTACCTTAAGTTTCTCAAATTCCCTTTTTCCATTCTTCTCTTCTCCTCTACTTGATCCAAAATCGGCCAAGGGCCAATATGGTTGAACAATTCTAAACCAATACCCAAGTTTTGGATAATTAGGTGCTAAAACACACCTAGACTTATTTATTTAAGCTAGGATTCAAGAGGAGGGTTTTAAAACACAAGGATTTAGGGCTCACCTTTGGAGCTCTAGAACGAATCCTTTGACATGAATTGGAGGAGGGTTCCCACTAAGCTTTTGTAGCTTGGTTCCATGCTCATACAAGGAAAGGAAATGGAGCATTAAAGAAGCCAAAATCGGCCATGATAAGAAGGAAGGAAAAATGAGTTTTTCTTGGGGTTTTTCTTACCTTAAATGAGAGAGAGGACTCCAAGCTTTAAGGAGATGTAATTTGCTCATCAAATGGCCAAAACCCATGGAGATGAACTTCATCATTTTGGGATTTTGAAAAGAGTGGAATGAAGGGCTTGATGAGGGGAGTTCAAATATGTAATTATTTTCGAGTTTGGAGCATGGATGAAGCTTGAGCAAGTGGAGGATGGTGGAGTAGCCATGGGAGCTTCTTTTTGGAGCTCAAAAACGTGAACAAGGAAAAAGAAAGGGAGGATGGGGTCTGGGCACAAGAAAAAAAAACGAGAGAGAGAGAGAGAAAATAATGGGGAGAGAGAAGAGGGAAAAGTGAAATAAAGGAGGAGAGAAGGAAAAGGTGGTACTTTTGCTTTTTGCTTTTTGGACTTAGTTGACTAGCTTATTAAAGCTAGTTTAATTGTGAGTGGGGTTAATTTATCCCCTTAGAAAACCGGTCCCACTATTAATATGTAACTGGAGTGTTTTTCATCTTTTATAGAAAACGCTCGTTATTTATCCGGTTTTAGCACTGTTCACTAACCGGGCCCGTTTTCCGGAATTTTCTCGTTCCTTTAATTTTAATGGTTCTTAAGCTCCCATTACTGTATAATTACAGTTTAATAATCAACTATAATTTTTACAGGGTCATTTGACTGTTTAAAGTCACATTTTTGGGTTTTCTCAAAAAACACGCTTTAAGACTCCGTTAGCGTTTTAACGCATTATTTGGATCCGTTTTCTTCGGGAATTTTTCCCACATGTTCTTAGTGTGTAATTAGGGTATAAAAAATATATTTATAGCCCTATTTAAGGTTATATAATTCTTAAGGTAATTAAATATGCGCTTTTGCATTTTGTGACTTTTACGTCTTTTCCTTTATCTTTTGGTTTCCCTTTCTTCACCAATGCTCTTATGGACTTAATTAGCCTTAGAAAATCATAATTACATAATTAATTAACAGATTAAGGTTTGGGGTATTTCACTTTGATTCCTTACCAAAGTCTATTTTAAGACTCCAAAGGTAATCATCCATTTTAAAGCATTAAGCACTCTTTTGTAACCTAAGAGTAAATTCCATGAGTCTAAGTATATTCCTTAGAACTAATTATATTATTTGAATTTTTATTAGAGGATTATCAAGGGAACAAAACTCCTTGGCCGAAATCCAATCAAGAAACAAAGAGGAATGGAGAAAGGAGAAAGCTTGAAACATAAGGTAAATTGCTTGCCTTAGTGTAATTTAGTGCCTTAAGCAAATGGTGTTTATATAGTTACCAAACATAGCCTAAAGCTTACATTACAATATGGTTTATATAACCTAGGGAAAAGAATATGAACAAGCTTAAGAACTTGTGAACTTGTGACTAAGGAGCCAATGGGAAATGAGTTAATAAGAAAAGTATAAGGTGTATTATAAGGGCATTGTAATTGCTATGATAGAGTAGTGTGTAAGTGTGTAATTGCAGGTTGAAAGCTCTAAATGTGGGAAATTCAGTGTTTAAATTCATGTCATTTAAGGGCCTAAGAGCCATGTCATTTAAGAGCCTTAGTGCTATGCAATTTAATATTATTGCACCATATTGTGTTTGTTATGAATGGCTTGATTTGGGTGAGAAATATCATGAGAAAAGGATTCGATGTGTGTGTGTTGATTAGAGGTGATAGACTATGCATATGGGCATGATAATATACTAGAGAAGCTATGGCGAAATTTGAGTAGAAACCAAGTGTTTAAAGCGTTCTAGTGAATTACTATGACCTAGAACTTACTAGGAGTCATTAATAGATAAATTGGTGGAAGTAAATGAACTAAGGTGTTCTTGAGGATTAGAATGACCTAGAAATGTCTAGGAGGAATTAGAAATTAAATGGGGGTGATAACCACCTTTAAACTACAAGGGAAGAAGTGTTAGGAGTAATGTGAAGTTTGAGGAAAAATGTTATGAGATGCTAAGAGATTGTCTAGTAGTGAAATAATAAGAATAACTTTGTTAGTAATGGGTGAACTTGGGTGATGGAGGTGAAAGTTTTAGGAGAATGTTGTAAATTGTCAAGGAAATGACTAGGAATGTATAAGAATGTATAACCGTGAGAATGGTGAGGAAATTGAGTAAAGGAGATGGTAATGTTTAATAGGAATTTAGAGTGGTCAAGTTAAAGGAGTAATGATGTGTACAAGGCTAAGTAATTGTGTGTTTGGGTGAGGAACAATGTTAAGGTGTTAAGAGGATTACTAGAAATGCATAAGTATGAACAAGTTTGGGAGTGATGAGTAGCAAATGGAAAGGAGAGGAAATTGTGCATGGAGATGCAATATAACCTTGGGAACCTTGAGAAGTTTGAGTTAGGGAGATGAGGATGATTAATAATGCATTAGGTGTGTTCAAGGTAGTCGTAGGAAAACATTTGGGAAGTTAAAGTTGTAAGCAAATGCATATTTTGAAAGTTTGAGAAACTAAGTTTCAAGTGTTAAGGATTTAATAAGAATTTGAGTAAATGATCAAGGAGTTTGATGGTGGGTTGATTAATGAGATTGTTGGTGAATTAAAAGGTTTTAAAAGTGCCTAAATGATGTTGGAACATACTAGGACACTTGTGGAAGAGATTTGAGTAAAATAAGCACTTTGGAAAATGGTTCTGCAATGGACCGACCCAGGGGACCGACCCTATCTGGGTCGGTCGAGCTAAAACTGTCAAAACTAGAGGTCTCTACAGTGGACTGACCTAGGGGACCGACCCTGTCTGGGTCGGTCGAGCTAAAATTGTCGAAAACGGATGTCTCTGCATCCGACCGACCCAGGGGACCGACCCCGGGTGGGTCGGTCAGCCTTATATATATAAAAAGAGAATGTGGCATTAGTAGTACACCATTAGGAGAGTAATGATGATTAGAAAGATGTGCACATGAGAACCTAAGATACAATGAGAAGTAAAATGACTTAAGTGGTTAAGTTTAAACTACAATGACTTAGAGGTTATAAATCGGAAATCATTAGTGATGATACGAGTTAAGTTAATCGAAAGTAATTAACCACCCGATTGGATGAATGTTTTAGGGTTTGAGTAAGTGGAACTCCGGAGAAGAATAGACAACCGATGACAATGGTGAACGGTATGGTTTTCTTGTAGCCTGCTTGCTAACGAGGTGTCCCTCGGCTTGTGTGCTATTTGTTTATGTGTTCCGACTAAACAAGATAAAGCATGCATTTGGTATATGGTATTGTTGTGCGTTGTTTGAAACTAACACTACTTACCTTGAGAACTTACTAACAATGTTTAGTAAAGAATTGTGTGAGAATAAGGAACACTCCCTAATATTGGTTTAATTATTAGTAACCGAAAGAGGTTAACTAACAAACGTCATCGTTGAGACTTTCACTAACTAGAACTTGGGGGAGTGAGGAATCTGGGACTGACTCCGGTCATGCATGTTGAGTTAGAAGGTTGGGACCCTTATTAGGTCCGTCCTCCATTGTGGCTTGTCTTCGAACTTGTCGTCTAGAGTCGACAAACAGAGTCGGCCACCTTGGATTACGGTTCAAGGTGGGAGGCAAGATTAAGATGGTGCGGTGGGATCTCCTAAATCCCAAATTTAAGAAATAATGTTTATTTAAACCAATGGATTTAATAGCTCATTGGCTAGGGTTACTTTTGACCCGACAAAGATAAACATTGAGTTAAGAAACAACCAAATCTAATTAAAGAAGGTTGGCACACTGAGATAAGAGTGGAAATGAGAATAGGATAAATCTTGAGTTAAGGAGTTAAAAGCTAACTCTCTTACTTAAGGAACGCCTATTAATTCGTTCAATGTGATTGGTTATGAATTGTTTCATATGTTGTGTGGTGTTTATTGTACTTCCTATTAATGTTGTATTAATAATCAACCGCATGTTTACGACAAAGTAGTCGTCGTAGCCCCGTTAGCTTGGGGGCTATAAGATTATCGTACCAGCAGAGGTGCTGAGCCCCTAGGGGCATCCATATTATTTTGCAGGTAAGAAGCAGCAGATGACCTGGCATGAGAGTAGGAGGGGGTAGACATATACGGGTTAAAATTTGACCTACGAGTTGTGCATGTACACTCGTACGGTGGTCTATGTTAGTAAGTTGTATAGGAGGAAAGGTACTTGAAATTGTGAATGTATTTGGTTGAGACTTGTAAGTAATAATGTTCGGTATATTCGGGTCCATCAAACCGTAGCTATATCTTAGATAATTTAGTTTGCCTGGTTAGTCTCGTGGGTGACTAACGGCGGTAACACCAACTGTTATAGAAGATTCCGCTGCAATGTTAATGAAGGTAATTGAAATACCCCAATCCTAGAGATGGTGTTTAGATGTTAAAATAAGATATGATAAGGCTAAAACATGCCTTAGAAACATTAGGAAACAATTCAAACCATTGAAAACACAAGGAAACGCCATAAGAGCAATTTGAGCAAAAACATACTCTAAGCTTGGAGTAACTTTGATTAACACCCAAATATCATTATTAAACCTTAGTAACATGATAATGGACATGTTAAATCAATTACCAAAGAAAACCAAGCTCAAAAACAAGTTAAAACACAAATTGTGCTTTAAGGACTCTTAAAGCACATTTTTCAAAAATTGTCTTAGAAGGAGGTTTTGAGTGGCTAGATGACCATGATTACACCTTAATCAAAGTTGGTACTACTTAGTATTACATTAGGAAGCCTAAATCAATGGGAAACCAAAAATCTCACAAATATGTTCACTAATTGTGAATAGTAACCAAATAGTGCCCAAATTAGCCTTTAGTCAACTTTACTTAATTAGTTGGTCAACAAAGACCATAAATATCCTAACTAAGCAATGGGGCCAGTTTTTTAAGGTGGATAGTCACCACATGAGCCAGCCAATTGAAGAAAGAAGAAGGAAATTAAAGTAAAAGAACTATTTACCTTTTAAGGAAATATCCCACCTTTAGCTCACCTCTCTTCTTCATTCTCTTCTTCTTCCACCATTTTTCTTCATCTACATCCTCTCCAAAACAGTAAGTGCAGCTCCATTCTTCTTCCACCTTCACTTGCTCACCAAATACTCATTTTAGCTCCAAATAAAAAACTAAGCATAGATTACTCTTAGTTAGAGCAAGCTCTTTCATTCTATCTTTTCAAATCTCCAAAAGATCAAGTTTGGTGCCATGGAAAAACTCCATTGAAGGAGGAAAACTCAGTTTGAAGAGCTTTTTGCTTCTCCATTCATTCAAGGTAAGAAAACTTAAAGAAAAACTAAAGTTCCTTTCATTTTTACCTATGGCCGAAAATCATCTTCTCATGGGGTTTTGTTTTATCCCTTGAACTAGCTTGTTTCAATATCTAAAGGACTAGAGAAGGTCCTTTTTGATTCATTACCAAGTCCATCTTGAGACTCCAAGGTAAACATCCATTTTTAATGCCTTAAAACACGTTTTAACCTAAGATTGAATTCTATAAGTTTAAGCATGTTCCTTAGTACTCATTAGAGTGATTGAATATTGATTAGAAGATTGGAAAGGAAACTAAAGTTTCTTGCCAAAAACCAATCAAGGAAACCAAGGAGGAAAGTTAGAGAAGTTTGAGAAAAACAAGGTAACTTACTTACCTTAAGGTGTTTTAATGTTTTAGGGGATGGGATTTAGATAGATGATAACTGTAGATTAGAGCTTATATTATGTAGTGGGCTATAAAACCTAGGAGAAACAACATGATCATATTTGTGAACTTGTGACTAAGGAGAAAATGGCAAATGAGTTAGTAAAACAATCATAAGGTGAATTAAAAGAATACTTATATTGCTGTGGGAGCATTGTTGTGTGTAATTGCAGGTTGAAGGCTATTATATGTGGGAAATTCAGTGTTTAAGTGTATGTCATTTAAGGGCCTAAGAGCCATGTCATTTAAGGGCCTAAGTTCCAAGCAATTAAGTTTATGCACTATATTATGATGTAATGTAGTTTGGGTGTAAATTGTGTGTGGAAAAAGTTGTACGAGGATTTGAGTGTTCTTGATTGCTTAAGGATGAAAAACTAGATGTTTTGGTTTAAGAAAGTGTGAGGGAGACCATGTCAAAATTTGGTGAAGAAACGAGATGTTTTAAGTGTTTAAATGAGGCTTTATGACCTAGATTGTTCTAGGAATGAATAAGGGTGAACTTGGTGGAAATAAATGAGTAAAGTGTTCATTCGGTGTTAGAATGACCTAGAGGTGTCTAGGAGGAGCTAGAGGATGGCCTGGTGAATTTAAGGTACCAAAACCATGATAAGAGAAGTTGTAAGACTTGTGTAAAGTTTGAAGGAAAATAAGGCATAATAACTTGTGAAAGTGTAAGTGTGAACTAGTGTATATGGCTTTGAGAATGTTTGGGAAACTTGAGTAAAGGGAAGATGGATTAGTAATAATGCTTGAGGAGAAGTTATATTGGTTGAAAAGGAACACTTTGGATAGTTGAAGTCTTTGGCAAAATGTACTAGTTGGAAGTGTAAGTAATTAAGTCCTAAAGTGTTAAGAATCTTGTAGGAATTTGAGTAAGTGTTCAAGGAATTCAGAGGTAAGTTAATCAATGAGTTTGGTGGATGATTTAAAAGGGTTTTGAAGTGTCATAATGGTGTTAGGACATGCTAGGACACTTGTGGAAGAGATTGGAGTGAATTGGACACATAAGGAAAACAGTCCGCAGTCAACCAGCCCTAGGGACCGACCCTGGCTGGGTCGGTCAGACTGTGATAAACCAGCCAGGAATGCTTCTGCATTCGACCGACCTTAGGGACCGACCCTGTCCGGGTCGGTCGGGCTAAAATTACTGAGTAAAAATGTTTCTGCAATCGACCGACCCAGGGGACCGACCCTGGCTGGGTCGGTCGAGTAAAATTTGTTAGACCCGGATGTTTCTGCATCCGACCAACCCAGGGGGTAGGGTCGGTCGGTGGGTCGGTTAGACGTAATAACAAAAAAAAAAGAAAAGAAAGAAGGAGTGGCAGTGGCATTAGTAGTCCACCATTAGGAGGGTAATGATGATTAAGAAGATAAGTATATAAGGACTTAAGGGATTAAGTTAAGTAAAATGATTTAAGTGTTAAGGTTATTAGGACTTAGTGGTTAGTAGTCGGGTGTCATTAGTGACTAAGTAAGTTAAGTTAATTAAAAGTAATTAACAACCTAAATTGGATGAATGTTTTAGGACTTGAGAATTTGGACTCAGAAGAGGATTAGGCAACCAAAATAAATGACGGTGTACGGTATGGTTTTCTTGTATTCTGCTTGCTAACGAGGTGTCCCTTGGCTTGTGTGCTATCTGTTTATTTGCTTTGACTAAAACAAGATAAAGCATGCGAACCAGACTTATTGAGTATCTTGTGTGTTTGTTTTGTACTAACACGCTTGACTTTGAGATTAGTTACTAACTATGTTTAGTAAACAATGGCTGAGATAAGATTACACTCCTAAATTGTTGGTTGGTTAATACCCGGAAAGGTTTAACTAACACTTCGTCTTTAAGACTTTCTACTAACTGGAACTTGGGGGGAGTGAGGAATCCGGGACAACGAATTAAGCATAAATAAACCCCATAGACATAGATAAATTCCCGACTTATCAACTTTCTCACACTTAACCTTTGCTTGCCCTCAAGCAAATACCACAATAAGAATATACTGGATTTCAATAGTGGGGAATCATCAGATTAGGAAAAGTGTACAAGGAAATCTACTATTGAATAACAACCAAAAGTCACAATGGTTAGTACTGTAGGTTTTCATAAACAATGAAACGAGAATGTTGTTAAATGCTTGAGAAAATTTTCATGACTATCCAGTCCAGATTTCACTCAGGGCTTTACTTTCCACTTACTTTCCACAATCCATTGGACGACAAGGGGCAAGAAGTAATGTCGTATTCCACATTACTTTCATTGCCACGTACTCATAATCAAGGAAGAAGTTGCAATAAACTTATTAAAATGAAAGTACTTTCCTTCCGATTTTTCTGAATTAGCATTATTCTTTTCATCCCCCCAGACTTTTCTCCCCATCCATGTAGCGGTGTTGGGCCTTCTATCCCAGATCAGATGACCTTAGGTAGATGAGTGATGAGGCACTCCAAGGGCTTAATAACCAGATGAGAGAGGCCTGTTCCGGTTCATAATATTAGAGGAGTACCTTGCCTTCGTCCTTTCTTTCCTTTCATTCCATAACTTTCCAAAGCCCCAAGTTAGTCCAAACAAAAATAGTCACAAAAATGGTCTCACCTTTTATTGAAGGAAATAGATAAAATTTTAACAAAATTTGTACATACAAGCAGTATAACCAGAGTATCTTTGACTGAATCCAAATTCAACTTCAGAAAATGTGCTACTTGTACGGTATTCCCAACTGACTCATCTTACCACAAATCAAAATCAAGTATGTCTCAATCGAAAAATTTTGTTGAGGGTCAGCAAAAGTCAGTGATAGAAAAACAGATAATGTCAAAAGTGAAAGAAAAAATAAGCAAATTGATATCCTCAATAAAAAAGGTGTAACCCCCCTTTCTCACACTTTAGAATTAAGCAATGCCCTCGTTGCTTTCAAAATAGAAAAACAAAGTGCTAAAGGTGGAACAGAACTCCGCTGGTTAAGTGGTGATAAGATCGGAGAGGCAGATGCGAAACTTAACAAAACATTGGCAGACCTGGACGAATATCAAGGAAGAGAAGACAAAGCGCTACAACAGAAATAATAGATCATTATCCACGGAGAGAAAAGAGCAGAATCAGTAGAGTTATCAATTACAGCCCAGTAGAAACGAAAAATGCATAGATATGATAACTAAAAATTTAGAAAGACATTAAAATAACGAAAGTGAAGAAATAAAAGAAAATCAAAAACAGTAATAAAAGATATTGAGTTTGATAAAGAAAAGGAAGAAACCAACAAATGAACTACTGCTGTGGTGGACGATCACGGGGGAGGCGCCAGGACTCTAGCTGTGCAAAGCGTTCATCATAGACATGGAAACGTGCCTCCTGGCGAGCCTCGTACTCAGCAAACTGTGCATCTCGCCTAGCCTCATAGTCTGTCTGGTGGGTCTCCAAAGCTGAGAGTCGTGCTCCATAGTCATAGAGCGTCGAACTTATCCCGTATAGATGATTGTCCACCTGAGTCATATAAATTACAAAACCATCAAAGCGGGTTGTGGCCATCCCCCTCCAATCACTAAACTCACGCAACATCTCATCATATCCCAGGGCTGGACCAGCAGGCATCGGGATGTCAGGGATCGCACCACCAGTGACAACAGCAGACGGCTCAGCCTCATCAGCCACCTCAGCAGGTCGGGGTACTCGTACACCAGGTAGAGCGCGTCGTCGCTTCACCCACTGTCCTTCGATCTTCTCCCACTGAAAGAAGCGCATCATAGTCATGTTGAGGCTATATCGAGGAAACTGAGGCTGCTCATCAGAAAAATCCACCCCCGCATTAGCTAACAAAGACTGGAAGAGGTGCGGGAAGGGGAGTGAAGAACTGCTACTATGCCAACCACCCGGAGCATGGTCTGAAATATAATCCCATATAAGGCAATTGGGAACACTGCTTGTGCAAGCTCGTCATCCAGAAGATAGCACAAAATATAGCAGTCTACAGAATTTAAATCTGCACATTCTCGGGGGCAGAAATTATACATTATAACTCTCAAGATAAGACGCTCAACCGGGATGGGCAATTTATCCCCCGTAACCACTTGTTTATTCCGGTTGTTCCATCGCTGACGGTTCTGAACAGCAGGATCATTCACAATCAAATTTATATAATGTTCCTTAGCTTGACGCTCATGTAGCACCTGATTCTCCCTCTCCGCCTGTGTCAGAACCCGACCCTGAATAGTTAAGTTCAAAGCACGCCTAATCCGAGTGGCATCTACTCTAATATCCGTCTCTTTCACCCGTGATAAAATCCCACCACCATTATCAACCACAACCGTATTAGCATAAAATAACTTTACCAAACATGGGTAATATGTGCCATCATGATTCAACAGCCATGACCAATTCCTTGCTCCAAACAATTGGTCCAAGTCAAATTCAGCAATTAAAGTAGGACAGACTGACCTCTCTACAATTATTTTTCGTTCTCGCGCATGTAACCAATCTACAGCAGCATCGGAGACGAAGTCATCACCGTCTCCCATACTCGAAGTGGAGCAACTTCCGTAGAGGAGGAAGCTCCAGCGGTGGTAGAACGGTGGAGCTGGTAGTAGACTGTGGAAGCTCCATTGATCGACTGGAGCTGGTAGTAGACTGTGGGAAACGAGTGGAATGCAAATCTGGGAGCACTAGAATTGGATGTCGTGCGGCAGTAGGTAGAGCATGACAGTTGGTGGTACTGGGAACGGGTAGAGTTGGGATTCATCACAGGTGGTGGATGGGTGCGGTAGGGTGACTGTGAGTGCAGATGGTGGCTGGGAAAGACGGTGGTAATAGGGGATGTGTTGGGCGACTGAGATGGTGATGTGGTGATGGGGAAATGAAATCTACAGAAGCGGTGTTGTGGAGCTGGGTGGGTTGCGACTACAGACGGGTGGGATGTAGGTAACGGAGGTAGGAAAAATGGGATTGGCTAGGAACGGTGGTGAGTATGGAGAGGCGACTGCGGTTTGCAGGTGGTGGTTGGGTAAAGATGGTGGCGGCGGCAGGTTGTTTGAGTGGGTGGGAGTTGGTGCAGGGAGTGACTGGGGCAGGAGCTCTGGGTATGGCGCAGGTAGGGTTCTGAATTGGGAGATTTGAGAATTGAGGGATGTAGAAGACAACGCACATCAGGTATTATTTTTTTCAAAGGAGCAGTTGGTCCAGGACCTAGGCTGTGTATGAGGTCCCGGACCGTAGTGAAAAATGGGTCGAGAATCACGGTAGCTTTGGGTCCGGGACTTAAGTTATGGGTAAGGTCCCGACCATGTGAAAATTCGGTTCGATAGTTGGGTGCTCCTCTGGTCCGGGACTTAGGGTATGGTTCAGGTCGCGGACCGCAGTTTATGATTTCTCGGTATTTCTACCATTCGTGGGTCCAGGACTTAAGTTATGTAACAGGTCCCGGACCACCCCATTTTTGCTGCCGAAAGTCTTGACTTCGATTGGTCCGGGACTTAGGACCAGCACAATGTCTCGGACCACCCCATTTATTCTGCCGATGGACTGCTTCCTTGAACTCTGTTTCCTCACCCTTCATCAATCCTACAACTTAATGAAACCAAACATGGGAAAACAACTAACTAAAGAATTAGAACAAGTAAAAACATTAACAAACAAAAATAAGGAAAGAAAATAAAAGAAGATTGGGTTGCCTCCAATTAGCTGCCCGTCTTTTCGGTCTTTGGCTAGAGTAAAACTGTGTGATCAGTATGGAGGATCGTGCACCGTGATCACCGAATGAACTTCGGCGATGTCACCACTTAGATAATGCTTCAGCTGGGACCCGTTGACTGTGAATGTCTCCCTTCTGTATTGATTAAACAGATGGCTCCATAAGGCGAGACACTTGTCACCGTGAACGGTCCAGACCAACGAGACTTTAACTTCCCTGGGAATAGTTTCAAGCGGGAGTTGAATAGCAAAACCTTATCCCCAATGTGAAACTCTCTCTTGACCAATAGCTTATCATGCCATCTCTTAGTTTTCTCTTTATAGATTTTGGCATTCTCATAAGCTTCCTCTCTAAATTCCTCCAGGTCACACAACTACAATTTACGCTTCTCACCGGCCTTTTGTAGATCAAAATTTAACACTTTGATTGCCCAAAAAGACTTATGCTCCAGCTCTACAGGTAAGTGACATGCTTTGCCATAAACCAACTTGTACGGAGACATACCTAAAGGTGTCTTGAAGGCAGTGCGGTATGGCCACAAGGCGTCATCTAACTTGAGTGACCAATCTCGCCTCGAAGATGTGACAGATTTCTGGAGAATCCACTTAATTTCTCTGCTTGTAATCTCGGCTTGCCCGTTTGTTTGTGGATGATATGGTAGGGAAACCTTATGCCGTACGCCATACTTCTGCAAAAGAGTGTCAAACTGTTTGTTGCAGATGTGGGTACCTCCGTCACTAATGATCGCTCGTGGGACACCAAAACGGGTGAAGATATTCTTCTTTAAAAACTTCAGCACCACTCTTACATCATTGGTAGGTGCTGCTATCGCTTCAGCCCACTTCGTAACATAATCCACTGCTACCAAGATGTAGAGGTTACCCCGAGACGATGGAAACGGTCCCATGAAATCAATGCCCCAGAGATCGAACGGTTCAACTTCCAAGATAGAATTCAACGGCATCTAATGACGTCTGGATAAATTCCCCTGC
Source organism: Limonium bicolor (assembly GCA_023374045.1). NCBI lineage: Eukaryota > Viridiplantae > Streptophyta > Magnoliopsida > Caryophyllales > Plumbaginaceae > Limonium > Limonium bicolor. The sequence continues at coordinate 255,033,202 of CM041778.1, read as the reverse complement.
CTTTGACATTGATCACATGTGGAAACAAACTGATAGCAATCCTTATTCAAATTCTTGCAAAAGAATCCAGCCTTTAAAACTTTCGCGGCTGTCCTAGCCGGACCAAAATGACCTCCTACTTCTCTAGAGTGACAGTGCGAAAGGATATCTCTAGCTTCATCCTCAAAAACACACCTACGAATCATACCGTCTGCACAACCTTGAATAGAAAAGGGTCGTCCCAAAGGAAATGCTTAACTGTGGAGAAGAACTTCTTCTTCTGCTAATATGTCAACTCTGGAGGAACGATGCCCTTAGCTAGGAAGTTCGCAATATCAGCATACCAAGGGTCCGTGGAGCGACCGACCATGTAGACATACTCATCAGGAAAATATTCATTAATTGGCCGGCCATCATCTGGAACTTCCATACGGGATAGGTGATCAGCCACTCCGTTCTGCAATCCAGGTTTGTCTCTGATCTCAATATCGAATTCCTGCAAAAGTAAAATCCATCTAATTAAACGAGGTTTAGCATCCATCTTTTCAAAGAGATACCTGAGAGCGGAGTGGTCAGTGTGCACAATTACTCTGCTGCCAATGATGTAAGGTTGAAACTTGTCACACGCAAAGACAATTGCCAGCAGCTCCTTCTCCGTTGTTGCGTAATTCTTCTGCGCCTCATTCATAGTCTTACTAGCATAGTAGACTATCCTTAATACTTTGTCATGCCTCTGACCCAAAGCTGCTCCCAAAGCATAATCACTAGCATCACACATAATCTCGAAAGGTAGTGACCAGTCAGGAGCAACAATAACAGGTGCAGAAATCAATTTAGCGTTAAGAAAATTAAAAGCATCTAAACACTCTTTTGTAAACTCAAATTTAGCATCCTTAAATAACAAATCACAAAGAGGCTTAGAGATCTTAGAAAAATCCTTAACAAAACGCCTATAAAAACTTGCATGACCGGGAAACTCCGGACATCCTTTACCGATGATGGTGGCGGCAGTTGCTCTATCACTTCAACCTTAGCTCTGTCGACCTCAATCCCCTTCTTAGAAATCTTATGTCCTAGCACGATGCCTTCCTGTACCATGAAGTGGCACTTCTCCCAATTAAGCACCAAGTTAGTTTCCCTGCATCTAGCTAAGATTAGATCCAAGTCTCTCAAACAAGAATCAAAAGTCGGTCCAAATACAGAAAAATCATCCATAAAGATCTCGATGCACTTCTCAATAAAATCAGCAAAAATAGCAGTAATGCACCGCTGAAAAGTGGCTGGGGCGCTACATAAACCAAAAGGCATGGGACGATAAGCATAAGTACCATACGGACATGTACAAGTGGTTTTCTTCTGATCTTCCTTAGCAATTGGAATATGAAAATAACCGGAGTAACCATCTAAGAAATAATATATTCTTGTCCTGCAAGCCTTTCTAACATCTGGTCAATAAAGCGAAGGGGAAAGTGGTCTTTCCTAGTGGCGGCATTCAATTTTCTATAGTCAAACCCCCCTTCTTAAGTACTACCTGTGTAGGACTTACCCATTCACTGTCAGAAATCGGGTAGATAATCCTGCATCCAAGAGCTTGATAACCTCCTTCTTAACCACCTCTTTCAGGTTTGGGTTCAGTCTTCGCTGGGGCTGTCTCTACGGCTTGTAATTCTCCTCAAGATAAATGCGGTGAGTGCAGAACGTGGGTGCAATGCCTTTGATATCAGCAATGGACTATCCCAGTGCCTCTTTGTTCCTCCCTAGAATCTGCAACAAAGCCTCCTCCTGTTCATTGGTCAAAGTATTAAAAATAATAGGCAAATCAGATGGAGGAACTAAGAAAGCATATTTAAGGTGACTAGGAAGAGGTTTAAGTTCAAGAGAAGGTGGTGATTCCACCGAAGGGGCTAGCATCTTTGGAACTCGGTCCAGCTGTTCCTCCCCAGTAGAGAGCTGAAATGCTGTAGAAGTGGAACACCCCAACCGCTAATCCTACGCTTACCGTTCAATCATCCCAATAATCAAAGTTACTCACAGCGGAAATACTACTACTACGGCTGGTGATACAACGCCGCTAACCGCCCATACGGCTAGCAAGGCTTACTCTACAGTACAGTGACGGTCTGATGCCTAAGTATACCAAGCTACTATATTACATACCGAATACAAAAGATAACATTCTTACACTACCGGATCACCGAGTATTTAAAGTATTTAATTACATCCCTTTCCAATTGTTCCCAAAAGAATGAGTTTCTACCAACTACTCATCTATACACAATCTCCGTCCTATCAACATCCAAAAAGGTGTACCCCATGGTACACCGGCTATCAAAAGCTACAGCCGTGTACTACTTAGTACACCATTCATAATCCGTTAATTACAATCCAAAAAGAAACAAAGCTACATCTCTTCACAGCCTTCATCCTTCTCTTGCACCTGCGTGTAGTAAAAACATCGCCCCAAGGGGCTCAGCAAAAGCTGCGCATGAACTCCGTATATACCGCGTGCTAGCTAGGGCACGCCGACTATTTAAGGTCAAATAGGCATACGGTTCATTTTTTTTATCATACATACATGCTTGCATACAACATACATTCACATGCAATACTTCATACAATGCAAGATAGCGATACAATAGCACACACACTTACTTACCTTCACCGTGTTAGCCAATTTATGCATCCGGGTTAATCGAAATGCTATTTACTCTTTACTCATTACACATTCTTACTCTTACTTTACTTACTTTCATTTACTTACTTACTCATTCTTATTTACTTACTCATACTCAAGTTAAGTCGGTATGACCTCCGGCCCGGGGACTACACCGTCCCACCACCGAGATTTACTTGACTCACCAATCCGGGATGCTACCCACTTAAGGGATTTGGGCCGCGGACCAGTTTAAGAGTCAGGAATCAAATCCAACCTCTTGTGTCTCCTCATCCTCACGCGTGGCCGAAACTATATCGGACTTCTACTCATTCCAATTTAATTACCAATTTAAGTTAGATTGGTTAGCTTGTTAGGAATCAGTCAGAAGTCCAATCACAAACACATTCGGTCACAATACAATATATCATACATACACACATTCATTATCATCCATACATTTCATGAATTATACAAACTAAGATTTAGAGAGAATATTCACAACATACAACACTACATATTCACAAGTAATCATGATAACTCCGATTCGTGCATTTATCTTATTTGGTGATCAATTAGCACACAACACACAAATCAAAGTAACCAAGATAGCATACGGGGCATGAGGAATTCATACCGTTCACCGTTGTACTTGTATCCCAACTTTCCTTCGGTGCTCACAAATCAAGTCCTATAACATACATATGTTCGAGTGATTAATTTAACTATCATTAACTTAATTCGATTACTCTTGTGGTTCCTAAGTCATACTTACTAAGTCCTTTCCATTCTTACACTTACACATTACTTACTTACTCTTCTTTACTTTAAGTTTATTTCCTTACTTAACATTGGTACATTGATATATGCACATTTATATATGTGGGTATATATATATATGTATGTTGTTATTATTTAATTAAATTTTTTTTTTGTATGACTCGACCGACCTTACCCAGGGTCGGACCCAAGGTCGGTCGGAGTCAGTAAGGTACTACGCTGGAAAAATACAGGGCCGACCGACCTTGCCAAGTCCGGTCCCAAGGTCGGTCCATTCCAGTGAGTTTTGGTTTCAAAATTCTGGAGTCGACCGACCTTGCATGTCCGGTCCCAAGGTCGGTCCATTCTAGTAAGTTACATTACAGGCGAATTTTAGGCCGACCGACCTTGCAAGTCCGGTCCCCTGAAATACCCCGAACTTAAATATGGTGATCAGAATATTTTAATATGGTATTTAAGGGCCTAATAGTGCCTAAGTAATTTTGGTCAAGAAAATAAATCCAAAATAATTAGAAAACGCTTAGAAAGTGGAAAACGCTAAAGTAAGCGTTAAATAACCATAGGAGGTACGAGACCTCGGTTAGAGTATTATAAGGATTCCTAAGGCTTATTAATGCCTAACTAGTATGGGAATGATTCCCGAAGAAAACGGATCCAAATAAGGTATTAAAACGCTAATAGAGCTTTAGCGCACATTTTTCGGGAAAACCCGAAACCGTGATTTTAAGTGGTCAAACGAACCCGTAAAAAAATTATTACAAATCGTTAAACAACTGTTATTAAGCATTAACGGAAGCTTAATATTCAGTAAAATAAGAAACGAGAAAATTCCAGAAAGGCCCGGTTAGTGAATAGTATCAAAAGGGTAAAATAACAAGCGTTTTCTGTAAAAGACGAAAAACGCTCCAGCTAGTATACAATGGGGGCCAGTTTTTACTGGTGTAAGCAGCTCTCTCTCTCACACACACAAGTAACAAATAAGTAAATCAAAAAGCAAAAAGTAAAAGTACAAAGTAAATAACACCATATCTCTCTTATTCTCTCATTTCCTATTCTCTCTCCAATTCCCTTCCCTCTCTCACCATGGAATCCCCCTCTCTGCAGCACACTCCTCTCCTTCCTCCCTTCTCTGATTTGCAGCCGATTTTTGGAACTCCTTCCATGGCTTCCCTTCTTTCTCTTCATGCTCTAGCTCCATTTGAGCTCCAAATGTAAAATAAATACATATTTGAACTCCCCTCTTCAAGCTCTACATTTCTATCTTTTCAAAATCCAAAATGAGCAACTTCATCTCCATGGGTTTTGAGCATTTGAAGAATAAATGACCATTTCGAAGCATGGAGTCTTCTTCCTCCTAAGGTAAAAATTTCAAGAAAAATCCATTTTTTCTTCATTCTCTAGAGTGGCCGATTTTTGCCCTTTCTTGTAATGCCTGTTTCCTCTTGTTTGCGTTCAATGATCCAATGGTGGAGGAACTCTCCTTTGTATTCAAGGAATGAAAACCTCTCTTAAAAGCTCCAAGGTAAAAACCTAACAATGGAATTAAACCTCATGAATATAGTGCGTTTTAAGAGATTAGAAGTTTAATTATATCCTCTTTATGTAATTTGGGTGTTGGGATGGAGTTCGGCAACTCCATCCCCCACATGGCCGATTTTTGCAAGAAAAAGAGAAGGAGAAGGATTGGAAAAGAAAGAAGGAAAATATAAGCTCAAGGTAAGAGCTCCTTCTCAATGCTTAATTTAATGCATTAGTGTAAAGGGAATGGTAAGCAAATGAAAGAACCTAAACTATTGAACTAGTATTGTAGTTGTGAATGTTTGAGTATTTGTGAGCAATATGTGGATGTAGCCTTAGAGCCAAATGAATGGAGTATGTGTATTAGTACTGCTATTTGAGGAAGTAACGATGTATTGGTATTGTAATTGAGGAAATATTAGTGTATTAAGATTTTGTATGTGTGCTGGTAGAACCCTTGTGGTTTGGCTAGAATAGAGATGAATTTGATGAGGGAGGATATGTGTGGATAAGTAAGGAAAGTAGGTGAACTATGGCAAATTTTGGTAGGAATTGTGCATTAAAGAATGACTTGGTGAATGGGAGAACCAAGGGATGTATTGGGGTTAGTAGAGATGTTTAATGACCATGGATTGGTGATTGGAGAATGAGGAGGAAACATGTAAAAATCTGCAGCAGGAGGTATTGGATTTCATTTGAGGAATTAGGACGAATGAGAGTACAAGACTTAGTAAAATGAATGTTGGACTTGGGTATAGATGTTTAATTGCTTGGAATTGTATTTGGGATGCTAGTATTAGTGTTGGTAGTAGGAGTATTGGATGGTAGAAGTTGATTTAAAAATCTGTAGCATAAGTAAAACAAAACTGTTACATGTGTTGGAAAAGAAGTGAGGAGAATTGTGCAAGTGGTTGATGGATTTAGGAATGGAGTTTGTGAATGAATTAAGGTATTTTAGGAAGCCAAAATGGCACTAAATCATGTTAGGATGTATGTAGGAAGATTGGGGAAGCAATGGGTAAAGAAGGGAACTGAAAACAGATTTTGAAACTGAAATACTGGGCCGGACCGACCTTGGGACCGGACTTGCAAGGTCGTCGAGCCCAGAGTCACAAAGACGGAAACCTTCTGGAATGGACCGACTTGCAAGTTCGGTCGAACCAGAAAATTTTTCCGTCTGAAACCTTCTAGAATGGACCGGACTTGCGACCGGACATGCAAGTTTGGTCGGACCAGAAAATTCTCCCGTAATGAGAGCTACTGGAATGGACCGGACTTGCGACCGGACTTGCAAGTTCGGTCGAGTAAAAAAAAATGTTTTATAATATGATTATAGTAATCATATGTATATGTATATATGCCTATATACCTATATGCATATACATGTAGTACGCTATAATGAAGTAGTAAAGGTAAGAAAGTATATGAGTAGGAAAACAAGTATAAAAAGTAACCAAGTAAGTTGAGAGTATGAGAACATTAAGTACACCGGGATAACGGGGTAAGTACGGGAGTAGTAATTATTTGTGTATCGTAAGAGTATAGTGTTAATAATAATGTTGGAACATTATCAGTGGAACAAGTGTGAACCAAGGAACGAGGGAACGCATGGTAGAGCTAACCCCGGTGAAAGGTATGATTTTCCCATGCCCCGTATGCTAGCCGAGTTACATTGATTTGTGTGCTGTATGCCGGCTAATCAAGACTAAAGCATGAAAATGGTTTATTGCCTTTCATTGTATGTCTTGCTGTATGTTTTGTGAGCTAACCCTTCTTGATTGATTGTGTGGCTTCACTTAGTGCGTAGATCGACTCATGGATGAGTCTTGTAGTGTAGCGACTCGTATAAGAGTCATGTTGTGAACTAATGCAACAGTAGCAACACACTAAACGAACAAATCAATAAACGACAACGCGAACTAACGAACTCACTAGAATGTGAGAGAATGTACGGGAGTAATAACCTCCCGATAACGGTAGGAGAACCGAAACGAGTAATCCACAAACAATAAGTAGTGGAAGAGTATAAGTAACCTCTATTAGAGGAATTAACCTTGGTGCAAGACATGAACCATGAGAGTAGTAAAGAATGACGAGGGATCTCCAAATCCCTTAGCCATTAGTCGACCCATAATGAGAGGACCCGACTGATGTAAGTATGTCCCGAACATGAGAGTATTCGATACGTTGGGGAAACCCTTAAATCTGAGGATACTAGTCGGTTGCAATTCCCTAAGCTAGTGGAGGTTATCAAGAGAGATACTTCTAGGCTAATCCATGAGATTGTATTGTACTCTGAGAGAAGAGTGTTGGGAATTTGAGTAGTCCGGTAAAAATGGGCATTTGAGTATTTGAGGAGCTAAGCGTATAGCCCTCGTATTGTAGGTCCGGTGGCGAGTCTTGGGTATGACTCCGCCCAGAGGCCAAGTAATGAGTATCGCGTATGTATGAGTAAAGTAATGAGTATTGAGTAAGAAGTGAGTATGAGTATGTAATGAGTACCGAGTATTGAGTATGTATGAGTAAGTATCGAGTATTGAGTACGTATGAGTAAGTATGGAGTATTGAGTACGTATGAGTATGCACAAGTATAGTAACGAGTACAGGGTAAGGATCGTGTGCGAGTAAGGTATTGAACATGGAGTGATGAGTACGCAAGAGCAAGGAGCGAGTAAGAGTAGAGTAGCGAATATCGACACAGTATGAACAGAGTAGTGAGTAACGCAATGAAGAGTAATGAATAAATAACTAATACGAACGGTTGACTAACGAATTGTCTTCCTTAGTAAGTATTGAACCTTGTATGTGTATGTAGGCATTGCTGATTGTATTGTTGTAGCATGAGTATGTATGTATGCCTGTAAAATGAACTCCATGTATATCCGACCCAAAGTAGTCGGCGTACCGCGGTTAGCACGCGGTATATGCGAAATTCATATTCAGCGTAAGCTGACCCCCTAGGGGGAACGTTTTTAGTGTGCAGGTACTCGAAGCTGACCACCGTTCGAGAGAGTAGGACGGGGACTGCTATGTAAGCATGGGTAGTCGTATTTTAAGGATTGTATTTGTAATGTATTGCGAAATGGAAAGTTCCAAACTGTATCGGTAATTTAAGGATTGTAGTAAACTCGGTATAGTAATGTATTGGAAGTTGTAATTGAATTATGGTTGAGTATGCAAGGGAAGGTATTGTATTGTGTAGAGTACTCGGTATGTTCAATTCATCCGACCGATAGTATGTAGTATTGTAACTCGCCTTGTTAGTCACATGGGTGACTAACGGCATTGTACACCCGCCGTTGTGTCTGGAGTATCCACTGCAAAGGTAAGTATTGTACAGTAATGACGGTATTAGCAGTAGGGGTGTTACAAAAAGTGGTATCAGAGTGAAGCATCGCTCTGATGGATGAAATACCGAGTTTAGGAAAATATCGAGTTAGGAATTATAGACTTAGGGCTAAGGGTTGAGTTTTAGCGTGTGAGGTACGCTAGTTAGGAACTTTCGTGTGAACCGGAAACCTACAACAACCATACCCCGCCCTCCGTAACCCACGGTATTAAGATGGAAAATAACGCCAGAGAGATGGAAAGACCTCTCACACTCGGGTAAAACCCGATCTGGCAGTTGCAAAGCGAACCTTACTAGAAAAGAACCTGTCATACGGTAGAGTCCCAGAACTGGAAGTCCCGAAGATGGTTCCCGTTGGATGACGATGACCGCACTTAACGGCGGAGAAATGAAAGTCCTAAATAAAGGATAGTGGAATTTATGGCACCATGGGGCGACATGCTTCGCAGTCGCGAGAACCATGAGTAGCCAGCAAGGAGAGAAGCACAATCACGCAATGAAGCAAGGAAGATAGAGTAACGAACCCGAGACAAGGGAATCTACGGACGGTATACTTGATAATACCAACAACAGTATACAAACCGACTAAGGAACTAGTCAAGGTTGGATTAATACCAAACCTACAAGCTAAGAGCTATAATAACCGAACAAACATGGTTTAGATAACTATGAAAGTATTCATAGCACATACACCTATAGGACTACAACGTGGTTCCTAAGGATAAGTCAAGCCTCAAAAACCACAGTAAAGGTGGGAGACACCTGAATTGACGACAATCATGTCAAGTATACTGAGAAGCGACTTAGGAGATTGATCACCAAGATCAAAAGATCAAATGAAGACCTAATAAAACCACCAATTATGGATGGAAACGATAGCGTAACTGGTATACGTTAACTGAAAAACAACCTACCCGCACACTTGCCCAGGGCAAGTGCAGCAACTACAAGACGGTTGGAAGACGTTTAACAGCCCGCAAATACTTGCTAAAGTACCGTTATGATGAATGGAGCAAATATAGGATCACTAATCCTAAGAAATTGGAACAATGAAACCTTACAAAGGCCTAACGGCCCGACCATTGTACTTAGAACATACCAATCAGCGAGAAGCTGAACATGGTCAAGACCTCAGACATGGCAACACCATGAAGAATTCTTTTCACACCGAACTGTTATTTCAAAAACCCAAAAATTTTCTTTCAAACCACGAACCTTTCTTTTAAACCTTGGATTTTTTTAAAACCGAACCAACGGAATTACGGTGAGTATCATAGGGTGATACCAGAGGAGTTAACACAAGAATACTTCACCTAGGCGTGTGACGAACACTACGAGTGTACCCAAATATGGGATATGGGACGACCGCACTCCGAAGGAGCTTGCGGGCCTGACATATAGTTAGGTAAGTGGTAACGTGCCAAGTAGGTACCCCACGTATGTATACATGTAGTGTACGAAACACGAGGAGTTGTCTACTCCGCTCTACGGACCGTAAGTAAATTCGGAACAGAACAGTCGGATACCTCAAACGAGCAAAGAGAACTCAGATAAGCTTACAAGCTAAGGAGTCAAGAACCTACTACAGGAGGATGGTTAAGAGTTAAAAGTGCGAGAAGCACTAACAACTGAATAAAGACATTGTACATGTCTTGAATATATTAAAGTAAAACATGATGACTGGAAGGAATACCCAGTCTAAACACATTAAGGCAAATGCCTAACATTAACACATCAGTGTTCAATGAACGGGATGGAATTCCCAGAACAACTACCACAAACACACAGGGTGATGTGATAAGGTACCGGAAATACCATTCATCACCAGAAGGAATGTCAAATCCGTTATAACATAAGGGAAAACACCAATGGTATACCCTAAGAACGGGAGACGTTATAACCCTCAACGGATAACTCAGATCCAGAACCGCAAGGTAGGACAACAAACTGAACATACTCATAGATGTCAGATGCTACCGTATAATCAGTACTACCCAGGAGCAATCCATAAAGGGTATCAAGAAAACACAGTTGAACGAGATGTCGTGGTAAGAACACCACAATCGGAATGAACATCCGGTTAGAACACCGGAGGGGTCCCACTTGATAGGGGATATCCCAACTTAATAAATGGTATCGATCAATACCAAGATACAAAAGGGTCTCCAACAAACAGAAGCGTGATGCGACGACTTTATCATGGAGCCCAGTATCACCTCCAACTCAGCGATAGCTTACGAAGAAGTAACCACTGGAGAACAGCCTATGATGAGCAGAGCTCTAGGCAACATGGCTAGTAGGCCATGAAACTGTTACCACACAACCCAACGGTTGCAAAACCAATGTGAACTATATGGAAAGTGGTCAAGGATGACACCGATAAAAGAGTAACAACCAATAATTGACAATGCCCCGCATAAATGTGAGACCGCAGGAGCGGAACACATGGACCCCAAGAAGGGGATATCATCAGTAACTGTCAGGATATATATCCCTTTCAGAATTACTAATTAGTCAAGCTTGAGCATACAATTATTGTCGAGCAATGTGAAATAAGCTCCAACAGCAATTGTTGACAACCAAGGAGTAACCGGTTAAAAACCAATGATGCTCAAGGATCTCAGAAAAATAAAGGAATACCATGTTCTGTATTTGCCAAATACATGGGGAACCATTGTATAAACGATAGAGATGCATGAGCTGAAGCTAGCAATAGTGGATGCCATGTAAACCAATACTGCGGAATCAGTAAGAACATGGTGCGCAGCAGGCGACCAACGTATGCGAATAATTACCCAATGCTATGGGGTTGTTAATACAAGATGGTAGACAGACCGGGTAACAAGCCAGGAGTCAGCACCAAATGATGAAACACCGCCTGAAAGAGTAATGATCAGTCCTATTGCGACCTCATAAGAGACTTACTGCCAAGAGTTTACGCCTCTGCACTCTGTAGGACTGAGTGTTTTGGTATTGCACTTGTGCAGTTAATGATCGAGTGGGATAGCTAGGAATATGAGAAAATGTAAATCATGGTAATCCGTCCTTTCACCAGTGAACATGGCATAAGCCAGTTAAGCAAAAGCTTAGAAACAAACCGTGCGGCCTAAGGCCAAAGGAGCACGAGGAGTGTGAAGCACCAACAATCACAAGATGTGAATTCCATTGGAATAAGGTGAAAGGAGACTTAAGAAAGTCACATGGACCGACGCATAGAAAATGCAAGGTCACACAAGTAAAGAACACTTGTACTCAACCAGAGAAACTGGCATAATTCCGAATCCACTAATAACAGAGGAAGCACTACAACTAAGCAGTGGCTTAACCTCACCTGACAATAAGTCGGAGGACCAAGTGAATAATCACTACAAAATGCAACAGTATACATAGAGATCGCCAGAGAGCCAGTTATAAATCTAAAACTCATTGAGTTCGCGCACGGTAAAAGGATACCGCGCTCGATGGAATAAACCTTATTCCCACAATAAGAGGGATAAAAAGGAGATGTATAGCACATTTAAGGTAACAAGAAGGGCGAATAACCCAAGCTATCAGGGTCACGCAGCAGAAGCTAGTGGGCCCAGAATTCCAAGTCAATAAAAGGTTAGTTATCAATGCCTTAAAGCCATTTAGGCTAGAACCGAACCGGTTAAGAGTTAAATAAACTCCGATGAAATTTCTTGATGCAGGGACTAACCGGTGATACGGTTAAGACCCATTGATCAAGGAATATTGTATACTAGACCGCATGGAAGCTGAACCACTCCGTGACGGCTGAATGCCTTCGACCAATGTTCAATATTGACACATGGTAGATTACGTGGGTGTAATCCCTTTTAAGGGGGTAGAGCGAAAACCGCGAAATGTATGTTTTACGTGATAGGTGCGTAAACTACAATGCGCATAGCACAAAATAATTCATTTTGATGGTTGATACTCATGTTACATGAGCATTTGTATTCACTCATTGTGTAATTGTAGTTATTTGAGAAATAGAATAAGAAAGGAGTAGAGAAACTCTAGGGGAATGCGAACCCCATTGGTAATAGTATGAGGAATGAGTACGTATGGGAGACTTGAGGAGTATAAATCGGTATGGAACCGATGTATGTAATGAGTATGAATCGGTATACAACCGATGTATTTTATGAGTATAAATTGGAGTATAGTAAATTAATGGGATATTACCCATGAATTTCCTGAGTATAGTAGTGGGAGAAGATGTAGTAATGATTGATGAGATCACTAGTAAGTAAGTAAGTGAATCATATGAATTGGAAAATGTATGTGTATGATTAGTAGTAAGATTAAAAAGATAGAAAACGAAATAATGTTTGACGAGTTGTCTGTTTGTATTGAGGTGGGAAGTGGAACTTGATTTGCTAGCGATCAAGGGAAGCCGAACACAAATTGGGGTGGAAGGATAATTCAACACCAATGCTGATCACATTGGGGTTGAAGGACTCTGGAAGCTCCCTTAAGTGGCCACAATAATAACACTAGTAATAGGTATAATCATCATAAATGGTATTTAGGAGATGTATGCAAGTTTTCAAAATGAATTTCCAAAACTAATTTGGTACAATGTTTTCTTCAAACTTGAGAATGAGGATCGGTTTTGAAACCGCTCCCACGGGCGCTAGTGGATCTTCCATGCCTAGGCACTGGTTTCCGGTCGAAACCATAGGAGGTGAAGCTAGTTTTGAGTCTGTGGAAGTGTAGAGTAGTTTGAAACCACTACACCGTTCGTGCGGTGACAATGTGTGTTTTGTATTTTTCCAAAGGCACTGGGGCAGCGTAGTCCCGAGTAAGTATGAGTAAGTATGAGTAAAGTATGAGTAAGTAAGTGAGTAAGTGCCTGAGGATCTCTATATGTGCAAATGAATTTGATCAGAACCAAAGGACCGTAGAGCCAGAAAGCGTAAGTGCTCAAGTCATGACGGCCGTGAACCAGAAAGCGTAAGTGTTCAAACGTGACCGGTACCTGAGGGATCACTCGCCATTGGGAAAGGATGGTACCTAATTGTCTGCGGATGGACCGCCTTGGAGAGAAGTAAAACGGATATTTTTGATTGCTATGCATGCAGTGACATGCTGTTTGGATGTGTAGTATGCATCATGTCAGACATTTGGAGTTTGACAAGTTTTATGTAGAGGTTATAACCTTAGCATAGAATATTTATACAAGTAACAATATTAGATTCACCAACTTTGAGGGCAAAGTTCTTTAAGAGGGTAGATTGAAATACCCGAACTTAAATATGGTGATTAGAATATTTTAATATGGTATTTAAGGGCCTAATAGTGCCTAAGTAATTTTGGTCAAGAAAATAAATCCAAAAGAAATGAGAAAACGCTTAGAAAGCGGAAAACGCTAAAGTAAGCGTTAAATAACCATAGGAGGTACGAGACTCGAGATCGGTTAGAGTATTATAAGGATTCCTAAGGCCTCGTTAGAGTATTATAAGGATTCCTAAGGCTTATTAATGCCTAACTAGTATATGGGAATGATTCCTGAAGAAAACGGATCCAAATAAGGTATTAAAACGCTAATAGAGCTTTAGCGCACGTTTTTCGGGAAAACCCGAAAACGTGATTTTAAGTGGTCAAACGAACCCGTAAAAAAAATTATTATAAATCGTTAAACAACTGTTATTAAGCATTAACGGAAGCTTAATATTCAGTAAAAATAAAGAAACGAGAAAATTCCGGAAAACGGGCCCGGTTAGTGAATAGTATCAAAACCGGGTAAAATAACGAGCGTTTTCTGTAAAAGATGAAAAACGCTCCAGCTAGTATAACAGTGGGGGCCGGTTTTTACTGGTGTAAACAGCTCTCTCTCTCTCACACACACAAGTAACAAATAAGTAAATCAAAAAGCAAAAAGTAAAAAGTACAAAGTAAATAACACACCATCTCTCCTCTTATTCTCTCATTTCCCTATTCTCTCTCCAATTCCCTTCCCTCTCTCACCATGGAATTCCCCTCTCTGCAGCACACTCCTCTCCTTCCTCCCTTCTCTGATTTGCAGCCGATTTTTGGAAACTCCTCCATGGCTTCCATGGCTTCCCTTCTTTCTCTTCATGCTCTAGCTCCATTTGAGCTCCAAATTAAAATATACATATTTGAACTCCTCCCTTCAAGCTCTACATTTCTATCTTTTCAAAATCCAAAAATGAGCAACTTCATCTCCATGGGTTTTGAGCATTTGAAGAATAAATGACACCATTTCGAAGCATGGAGTCTCATCTTCCTCCTAAGGTAAAAATTTCAAGAAAAATCCATTTTTTCTTCATTCTCTAGAGTGGCCGATTTTTGCCCCTTCTTGTAATGCCTTGTTTCCTTCTTTGTTTGAGCTTGGTTCAACTGTCCAATGGTGGAGGAACTCTCCTTTGTATTCAAGGCTTGAAAAGCTCTCTTAAAAGCTCCAAGGTAAAACCCCTAACTAATGGTAATTTAAACCCTTCATTGAATTAGTGAAGTTTTAAGAGATTAGAAGTTTAATTATATCCTCTTTATGTAATTTGGGTGTTTTGATGGAGTTTGGCAACTCCATCCCCCACATGGCCGATTTTTGCAAGAAAAAGAGAAGGATAAGGATTGGAAAAGAAAGAAGGAAAATATAAGCTCAAGGCAAGAGCTCCTTCTCAATGCTTAATTAATGCATTAGTGTAAAGGGAATTGGTAAGCAAATGAAAGAACCTAAACTATTGTACTAGTATTGTAGTTGTGAATGTTTTAGTATTTGTGAGCAAATATATGGATTGTAGGCCTTAGAGCCAAATGAATGGAGTATGTGTATTAGTATTGCTGTTTGAGGTAGTAACGATGTATTGGTATTGTAATTGAGGAAATATTAGTGTATTGAGATTTTGTATGTGTGCTGGTAGAACACTTGTGGTTTGGCTAGAATAGAGATGAATTTGATGAGGGAGGATATGTGTGGATAACTAAGGAAAGTAGGTAGGAATTGTGCATTAAAGAATGACTTGGTGAATGGGAGAACCAAGGGATGTATTGGGGTTAGTAGAGATGTTTAATGACCATGGATTGGTGATTGGAGAATGAGGAGGAAACATGTAAAAATCTGTAGCAGGAGGTATTGGATTTCATTGGAGGAATTAGGATGAATGAGAGTACAAGACTTAGTAAAATGAATGTTGGACTTGGGTATAGATGCTGTAATTGCTTGGAATTGTATTTGGGATGCTAGTATTAGTGTTGGTAGTAGGAGTATTGGATGGTAGAAGTTGATTTAAAAATCTGTAGCATAAGTAAAAAAACTGTTACATGTGTTGGAAAAGAAGTGAGGAGAATTGTGCAAGTGGTTGATGGATTTAGGAATGGAGTTGGTGAATGAATTAAGGTATTTTAGGAAGCCTAAATGGCACTAAATCATGTTAGGATGTATGTAGGAAGATTGGGGAAGCAATGGGTAAAGAAGGGAACTAAAAATAGATTTTGAAACTGAAATACTGGGCCGGACCGACCTTGGGACCGGACTTGCAAGGTCGGTCGAGCCCAGAGTCACAAAGACGGAAACCTTCTGGAATGGACCGGACTTGCGACCGGACTTGCAAGTTCGGTCGAACCAGAAAATTTTTCCGTCTGAAACCTTCTGGAATGGACCGGACTTGCGACCGGACTTGCAAGTTCGGTCGGACCAGAAAAATCTCCCGTAATGAGAGCTACTTGAATGGACCGGACTTGCGACTGGACTTGCAAATTCGGTCGAGGTAAAAAAAATGTTTTATAATATGATTATAGTAATCATATGTATATGTATATATGCCTATATACCTATATGCATATATATGTAGTAGTACGCTATAAATGAAGTAGTAAAGGTAAGAAAGTAAGTATATGAGTAGGAAAACAAGCATAAAAAGAAACCAAGTAAGTTGAGAGTATGAGAACATTAAGTACACCGGGATAACGGGGTAAGTACGGGAGTAGTAATTATTTGTGTATCGTAAGAGTATAGTACTAATAATAATGTTGGAACATTATCAGTGGAACAAGTGTGAACCAAGGAACGAGGGAACACATGGTAGAGCTAACCCCGGTGAAAGGTATGATTTTCCCATGCCCCGTATGCTAACCGAGTTACGTTGATTTGTGTGCTGTATGCCGGCTAATCAAGACTAAAGCATGAAAACGGTTTATTGCCTTTCATTGTATGTCTTGCTGTATGTTTTGTGAGCTAACCCTTCTTGATTGATTGTGTGGCTTCACTTAGTGCATAGATCGTCTCATGGATGAGTCTTGTTGTGTAGCGACTCGTAGTGAGAGTCAGGTTGTGAACTAATGGAACAGTAGCAACACACTAAACGAACGAATCAATAAACGACAACGCGAACTAACGAACTCACTAGAATGTGAGAGAATGTACGGGAGTAATAACATCCCGATAACGGTAGGATAACCGAAACGAGTAATCCACAAACAATAAGTAGTGGAAGAGTATAAGTAACCTCTATTAGAGGAATTAACCTTGGTGCAAGACATGAACCATGAGAGTAGTAAAGAATGACGAGGGATCTCCAAATCCCTTAGCCATTAGTCGACCCATAATGAGAGGACCCGACTGATGTAAGTATGTCCCGAACATGAGAGTATTCGATACGTTGGGGAAACCCTTAAATCTGAGGATACTAGTCGGTTGCAATTCCCTAAGCTAGTGGAGGTTATCAAGAGAGATACTTCTAGGCTAATCCATGAGATTGTGTTGTACTCTGAGAGAAGAGTGTTGGGAATTTGAGTAGTCCGGTAAAAACGGGCATTTGAGTATTTGAGGAGCTAAGCGTATAGCCCTCGTATTGTAGGTCCGGTGGCGAGTCTTGTGTATGACTCCGCCCAGAGGCCAAGTAATGAGTAATGAGTATCGCGTATGTATGAGTAAAGTAATGAGTATTGAGTAAGAAGTGAGTATGAGTATGTAATGAGTACCGAGTATTGAGTATGTATGAGTAAGTATCGAGTATTGAGTACGTATGAGTAAGTATGGAGTATTGAGTACGTATGAGTATGCACAAGTATAGTAACGAGTACAGGGTAAGGATCGTGTGCGAGTAAGGTATTGAACATGGAGTGATGAGTACGCAAGAGCAAGGAGCGAGTAAGAGTAGAGTAGCGAATATCGACACAGTACGAACAGAGTAGTGAGTAACGCAATGAAGAGTAATGAATAAATAACTAATACGAACGGTTGACTAACGAATTGTCTTCCTTAGTAAGTATTGAACCTTGTATGTGTATGTAGGCATTGCTGATTGTATTGTTGTAGCATGAGTATGTATGTATGCCTGTAAAATGAACTCCATGTATATCCGACCCAAAGTAGTCGGCGTACCGCGGTTAGCACGCGGTATATCTGAAATTCATATTCAGCGTAAGCTGACCCCCTAGGGGGAACATTTTTAGTGTGCAGGTACTCGAAGCTGACCACCGTTCGAGAGAGTAGGACGGGGACTACTATGTAAGCATGGGTAGTCGTATTTTAAGGATTGTACTTGTAATGTATTGCGAAATGGAAAGTTCCAAACTGTATCGGTAATTTAAGGATTGTAGTAAACTCGGTATAGTAATGTATTGGAAGTTGTAATTGAATTATGGTTGAGTATGCAAGGGAAGGTATTGTATTGTGTAGAGTACTCGGTATGTTCAATTCATCAGACCGATAGTATGTAGTATTGTAACTCGCCTTGTTAGTCACATGGGTGACTAACGGCATTGTACACCCGCCGTTGTGTATGGAGTATCCGCTGCGAAGGTAAGTATTGTACAGTAATGACGGTATTAGTGGTAGGGGTGTTACAGTCCCCAAGGTCGGTCCATTCCAGAAGGTTTTATAACGGAATTAATCTGGGACCGACCTTGCAAGTTCGGTCCCCAAGGTCGGTCCATTCCAGAAGCCTTCCGTCCTTTGTAAATCTGGGCTCGACCGACCTTGCAAGTCCGGTCCCAAGGTCGGTCCGGCCCAGTATTTGCATTTTTATTTCTATTTTCAGTTCTATCTTTCACCCATTACTTCCCCATTGTTCCTACCCTTATTCCCACATGTTTTATCACTAATTACACACTCTAAATCATGCTGTTTCATTCCTTAATTCATTACACAAATCCTATACTAGCTTACACTCTTGTTCTTCCAAAATTCCATTCCAACACTCACATAGTTTATTCTCTAGTTGCATTTTGCTACAGATTTCTACTCTAACTCTCTCTCCATCTATAACTCCCTCTTCTAATGTCATTCCCAAAGCTTCTAATGCATTACACACCTCTCCTAACTTACCCACTAAACTAACTCAATTAAAATCTGTTACAACATAAACTTTTCACCTAGTTTCTAATTCACTAAGTGTTTTATTCTTAGGCAAATTTTGCCATAGTCTCCCCTATATTTTTATACTCTCACCACATTGTTTATTCACACATTTCTATCCATCTCACCTGTTTATACACAACAACAATATACAAACTCTCATACACCAATACCTAACACAAAACACTCTTAAGAATTCCTGCACTCAACATCCCAATCCCAATTAGGTTTCAATAAGTTTTACATGTATTTTAAATGTTAAAAACACTTGTATTCTCTTACACATTGCACTACCACTACATTACCATTTTACAATACCCATTTTAACTCCTAAAAATCTGTTACATACATATACACAAAACTACACAAAGGTGAGTGTATTTACCTTGTTTCTTCTTCTAGTTTCCTTTCCTTCTTCTTCTTGCTTCTTCCTTCTCTCTCTCTTTCTCTCTCTCTACCGGTTATAATACTTCAAATCCCCTAGCACTACAACCATTCATATACATACTTCAATACTAAAACCAACCCTAACCATTATTTAAGTCTTAAGGTAGGTTTTAGGGTTTAGAAACTTCATTACCTTGCAAGGGTGTAAGTAAAGCTTGGAATGGTTCAAGAAAAATCTTTCAACTCCTTCAAGAATGCCAAAATCGGCTGGGTACAAAAGGATCAAGGAGTTCAAAACTTGAAATCTTTATTTTGCAAATGAGAGCAAGAAAAGGATGTGGTTTTGGATTTCTTTTTACCTTAAACCAAAGAGGAGAAGGAGGGCCTTCTAATGGTGGTCTTGAAGCTCCAAAACAAGAATACCCATGGAGATGAAAGTTGTCCTTTTCGGATTTTGAAAGGATAGAAGTATTCCTCTTGATGAGAGGAAGACAATGGTGGTATTTTTATAATTTTTGAAACAAGTGTAAGCACTTAACAAGATGAGAGAAGATGGAGTTTGAGTGTGGTTTCTCATTTCCTCCATGGCTGTCGTTTGGGAAGGAGAAGAAGAAATCAGAGAAGGGAGGAGGAGTGCTGTACGAGAGTGAGGGAGAATAGAGAGTAGGAGAGAGAATAGGTTAGTAATGTAGTTACTTTATGCTTTTTATTGTTTTTGTCTTTTGCTAATAAGAAGAGAGTGTGAGAGAGTGTGAGGGGGGCATGGAACCGGCGCACACAGCACACACACACAGTTTAAATTTTAATTTTAAAAGTGGACACATAAGTTTTGGTTATTTATGTTTCTACCCCACAACTTTCCGTTTTTGACAGTTTTTACTAATTTCTCGTTTTATTGATTTTATTGGTTCTAAAGATTCACTAATATTTATTAATGATTATTTAGTTGACCAAAATTGTTACGAGTCTGTTTGACCCGCTTAAAGACATGTTTTCCCGGTTACCTCGAAAAACGTGCTTTAAGGTTCGTTAGCGTTTTTAATCCGTTTTAAGGATCCGTTTTCTTCGGGATTTGTTCCCTCATGATTATTTAGACTTAATTAAGCTTCTAAATTATTCATTAGCCTAATTAATCACTATTTTAAATTACGGGATATTTCAAGAAGAAACCTCAGAATCATCATGAGTGGTTTCTATGGAATCTACCAAACATTTCTCCAATGCATCCAGCTCCATGGGGTTGTACGAATAATCCTGCATCAAGGTGTCAATACAATCTAAACTGAAGCAAGCATGAACATCAGAAGGATGGGTAGCAGCCTTGGTCATGTCAAATACGAGCTGCTCATCATGTAGCCGCAGTATTATCTTTTCCCCCTCAACATCAATGAGAGTCCTTGCTGTTCGCATGAATGGTCGACCTAAAATAAGTGGTACTACCTTGCCTTCCTCCATGTCTAAAATAACAAAGTCAGCAGGGAAAGCAAAAGTACCAACTGAAACAATTAAATCTCTTACTACCCCTTTGGGCAAGATGATCTACCTATCAGCTAATTGCAAAGTAATTCGGGTAGGTTCGCACTCTCCTAAACCAACTTTAAGTGCATAGATAAGGGCATCAAATTAATGTTAGCACCTAAATCACATAAACCCTTCCCACAATTCACATTACCTATCGCACAAGGTATGATTGGAGTGCCTGGATCATCAAGCTTAGGTGGAAGCTTTTTTGAAAGAACAGCTGAAACGCTCTCGGTAAGCTGCACAGTAGCCTTCTCCACTAAAGACCTTATGTTGGACAGGAAGTCCTTCATAAACTTTGCATATATCGGCATCTGCTTCAAAGCTTCGGAAAAAGGAATGTTAATGGTTAGCTTCTTAAAAAAACTTGAAAACTTACCAAACTGCTCATCCAAGTCTCTCTTCTTCAACCGGTTTGGAAAAGGAACCGACGCTTCAGCAACTGCACGTCGTGGAGGTGGTGGAGTCTTAGGAGCTTTGTTAACTGTCACCTCTTCTTCAGATGGTTTCTTCTGAGAACTTGTTGGTGCAGCCTCTTCATTCTGCTCATCATTAGGAAGTGGAGACTCAGCTT
The DNA here is from genome assembly GCA_023374045.1 of Limonium bicolor. Classification (NCBI taxonomy): domain Eukaryota; kingdom Viridiplantae; phylum Streptophyta; class Magnoliopsida; order Caryophyllales; family Plumbaginaceae; genus Limonium; species Limonium bicolor. The sequence continues at coordinate 255,012,114 of CM041778.1, read as the reverse complement.
CAGGAACCACCGGGTCAAGCTGCATACCACTCCTTAATGTGATTGCCTTGGCATGTTCTCTTGGATTCTGCTTTGACTGACTAGGCAAAGAACCCAAAGGACGCTGAGCTAACTGCTTAGATATCTGAGACAGATGAGTCTCGATATTTTGATTGAAAGTCCTTTGATCATTATTGAAGGTCCTCTACTCCTGATTGAAAGCTTCCAGCTAAGTAAATTTCTTTTTGTTAACGGTGATAAAGTCATTCATCCTGGCCAGAACTGCATCCATGCTAGAGGACGCACCAGCACCCAAATTCTACGCTTGCTGATTCTGTAGTGGCTTCTGATAAGGTGAATTGTATTGCTGTTGGGGTCTCTGGTTGTAGTTGCTGTTACCGCCAGCTTGGTAGCGATTCTGCTGCTGTGGATGGTAACCTGAATTACCTTGATTCCCAAAATAATTCCCCGGTCTATTACCAACATAATTTGCTGCTTCTTCTTGCGGTGGAGCACACTGGCACATGTTGGAACCTCTCCCACAGTACTCGCAAGGTGGGTAAGCCTCAGGAGCAGTTGTTACATTTGACTGCGGGTTCATCACTACACACATGCGCTCAAACTGCTTCGACATTGCTTCTATCTTGGAAGCCAAAAAAGTGTTTGAATCAACCTCATAAACACAGCAGTTTTCTTCGGTGCAGCTTCTCCGGTTCTCGTACCTCCCCACTGATTAGCTGTTGTAGTGATAGTCTCCAACAATTCCTTAATTCTTGCAATAGGCAGCTCCATTAAACTTCCCCCAGCACATGTATCAACCAACAATCGGCTAGAAGGATCCAAGTCTTTGTAAAAAGACTGCAGTACTACCTCTACTCCCAAACCATGATGTGGTACTTTTCTTACTATCCCTTGAAAACGCTCCCATGCTTCAGATAGAGTCTCGCCAGCAAATTGCTTGAAATTAGTAATCTCTCCTCTCATGGTTAACATCCGAGAAGGAGGAAAATACTTCGCCAAAAATGCATTAGCTAAACCTTCCCAAGTAGTGATGTTGTCGGGCGCCAATTAGTTCAACCATTCCGCTGCTCTGTCCCTCAGGGAGGATGGAAAAAGAGTAAGTCGAGCAACCTCCTGCGAAGCTGGTGTTGAACATGCTCCTACCAATCTCAGGAAAGTAGTGAGGTGAACATTGGGGTCTTTGGTGGCTGTCCCTGAACTGAGGTGCGTTCATAACCATAGTCCTGTAATGGA
>CM041778.1:254965659-255010381 GCA_023374045.1 Limonium bicolor | reverse complement strand
TTTGTTTGCAGCCCGACGTTTATTTTGGGTTTTAATTTCTTTTCTTTAATTTTAATTACACCACTTAAACCACTCAGATTACAACGTCTGCAAGCACATGAGGGCAGCACAGTCTTGACAGAAATCCTATGGGGATCAGCGCACCAGAGAGCTTGAGTTTCAATTGGGTGACATGGTTTTCTTACGGGTGTCTCCGATGAGAGGGATATTCAGATTTGGGATGAGGGGGAAACTAAGCCCTAAGTATGTCGGTCCGTACAGGATTACGGAGCGAGTGGGCCCAGCTGCTTACAGACTAGAGCTACCAGAGGAGTTGGGGAAGGTACACGACGTGTTTCATGTATCTCAGCTGAACAAGTATATGCCTGACCCTTCACACGTACTACAGCCAGAGAGATTGGAGATTGAGCCTACACTGAGGTATGAGGAGACTCCTATTCGGATCTTGGACATGAAGGTCCGAGAAACGAGAGGCAGATTAGTCAAACTGGTGAAAGTTCTTTGGGAGCATCATGGGGTTGAGGAAGCTACTTGGGAGACTGAGGACTCTATGAGAGTGAAGTACCCACATCTATTCGCATGATGTTTTCCTATCCCTCTGTAGCTCACGTTAGTAGCGGTACGGAGAGGGACTCTAGATTTTAAAGGGGATATACTGGCATACTCCTCCTTCGTTACCTCATCCGGATTATGCCGTGTTACATTATTAGTAAAGTGAGAGGTGTATGTATGTACGTAGTTTTACGTTATGGCACAGTAGTATGTGAGTTTTGATTTAATATATATTGGTATATTTTGATTCAGTTTGATTCTGAGTGATCTCGAGTGGAATATTGAAATAGAATGGATGGAAATTAAGGATTTGGATTGGTATGGAAATTCGTCAGAATTGTTACCGTCTCAAGTTGATTTTTAAACTTCGAGGCGAAGTTTCGTTTAAGGGGGATATACTGAAATACCCCTAAATTAATTTAAATTAATTTATGGGATTTCTTTTATTAAACCATAAATAATACTATTAATTAGTAAATTATGGTATGGAATTATGAATAATAAATTATTATATTATTATATGGACTTATGGGAATTAAATTAGGGGATTTCTTCTATTTAACCCTAAAGAATACTAATAAATATTAGATTACTATATATTTTTATAGTATTATGAATTTAATAATAAGATTTATAAGTAAATAAATCTTGGAAAAATTTCTTAACACTCCAAGTATATTATGAAGATTTTAGAAAGAGTTGGAACATTAATTTGAATCATAAAAGTCAATATTAAATCATGGAAACCATAAAGCTTATTAAGCCTTGCTAGGGATGACTTTTAAGAATGGTCAAACCAGCCCATGAAACCTATACCAATAAAAAGGTTATGGAAAACCAAGAAGATTGATAAAAAGAACGTCAAAAACGGATCATCCTAGCCAAAGTTATGATAGAATGAAGTTTAAAGTCAAAAATTTGAAAACTGCCACGTGTCAAGCTCACACAGCTCGCCGGTACTTAGCATAAAATTCGCTGAGTATTCTAACCTCCATTAGTGTTTTGCCCTAACTTTAAACACCGATATCTCACTCGTCCTTTCGAATTTTCCAGTGTCGTCTTCTTCATTCTCCTCTCCTTAATCTCCTATTTACAACCATATCTCACACATAACCTAACCCTTCCTACATCCACCGGAAAGTTGATCCAAAGTTGCCTCCTTGCAAAGCTGTAACCCAGATTCGCAGAAAAACGTTATCGGTAAGGCACTTTCGTTCGATCATAACTTCTTCGTCTCTCATCCAAAATTTGATTTCTTTAGCTCGTTGTGCAGATCTCTAACCCAACTACAATTCTTTGTTTACAACTAAGGCTAAATCCCAACCATTTGGAAGAACGAGGCGTCTAAAGTTACTGCCTTGTCATGTACATAAAATCATACAGAAACCGCAGGTAATAAACTCGTAACTTTCGGGTTGAATTTTTGTTGTATAATGCAAGTTAGATTAGGTTCTTGCTATCAATTTGTAGATCTATAATTCCTCTTTCGATTAAGCCCACACACGTATTCTAATTCGATCTAGAACTTATTCTATAGATCCACGAAGTTAGCTACTCGAACAGCTCAAAGTTCGAACTTTTTTCCAAGAAACCGAACCCGATTCTTCTCGTTCACGTAATTCCGATGAGTTTTCCGTTTAAATCCTCCATTATTGTCCTTTGTTATTACATTATCGGTCATACCCCTCTATCAATTTAACATATAACGCATTACATTGAGAGAATTTGGTGAAATTCAATTCGTAACCCATATGAAACCTATTTGAATTACCCAGAATCGAAATCTATAATACTTGCATTATAGCTAGCGAAATTAGTACCATTGTGACCGCAATTGAATTTCAAATCCAAAGAAACAAGAATCAGTCGATTTGGTTCTGTGAGTTGAGAGAAATCATCAAATCTCTGACGCGGTGTATTGGGAGTTCGCTAAAGAACTCGAGTTTCAGCAGCCGTCCGATCGTGACTTAAAGAGACGGACGGCCGAGATTAAAACAGAGAAGTTTAAGTTGTTTTAAGTTTTATAATATTCCAGAATTAAACCCTAACTTGTTGAATTTATTTAAATACCTTTCCAGATGTATTTGACTTGAAATTTTAACCATAGATTCCTTAAAATCTAGTTTATTTTGATGTAAATTAATATGGTTTTGGAGTTTGTAAACGTAAGTTATGAGTTTTTCAAGTTACGGGTATTATGGAATTATTTGGTTAAATAAAAAAAGATATTTTTATGAAATAAAAATTTTATAATATGTCTAAAATGTTATAGCTACTATATATTTAATTTGGGAATTTTTGGACAATGGTAAATGGGTTTAAAAATTATATGAATTTTTCATAAGAATAACTTATAATATATGGTTTTTAATGTAACAAAAATTAAAGTATAGTTTATTAATAAACTTGTTAGGTTGGGAAATAATGAAAAGATTAAACTAACATTAAGTAACAGTATGTTTATAAATATCTTGGGAATTAACCTTTAAGTGAAGTAAAAAATTATCTACATATATAATATTATATATATATACTTATTGAGAGAAATAAAAATAGAAACTGATGTTAAACCAAGGAACTAAACTAATCTACCTTTAAAATATATAATATGGAAGTTAACATTCTTAATTAAAACTAAGGAAAAATATATGTATTTACACATATATAAAAGGGAATAAAATAGTAACTTAGGTTAAAACAAGGAGCTAAATAAATCAACACTTATATTAACTAAATACTATAGAAGCTAATATTCTAAGATGTAGCAAAAGAAATACTTTATAAAACATACATGGAATGTCGATAAATGTTGAAATTAATAAAGATAATTTAAATACAATAAGCTACATAAGGGAGGACTTAAATAAATTCTAATACAGGTACATGCATATATATATATTAAATAAATAAAGGAAAATACTTTATTTTATAAACCATATATCGGTTGTGGATATACCTAAAAGTTATTAAACATAATTAAATACAATAAAAATTCCTTAAAAATGTTCTGATAAATTTTAATACATAAAGATATATATATATATATATATATATATATATATAATATATATATATATGTAATATATATACATTAAAATAGATGAAGGAAATAACATCCCTTGTGGGAGATATAATAAGAAGAATATGTACATTAAACTTTAGGATTTTAATCATTGTGTAATAAAATAGTCAACGATAACTTAAGGATTTAATTACACAATGTAAGCATAACACGGTCTTGGGCTAACCTATTGAGCCCAAGTCTATGAACTCCAAAAGCCTACTTAAACAATTCAAAGAGAGTTTGGACCGCTCTCAGGGATAAATCCTAAATCATTCCAAATTAAACGAAATGGGCCTAACAAAGGATTTAGTTAACAAAACCTAGCCCAAATCCTTGTGAGAGAATAATGGTAAACCTGGAACTATAAATCAGTAAGAATAGAAGGTTGTTTGGTTTATAAGTACCTTTACTAATCGACACTTGGAACACCTTAATAGGTTACTATTGGGGATCACTCATTCGAGTTAATTATTGTTCTTCACATACCAGGTACGATTTCTCGTACTTCGATACTCTTACTGACTGACTTATGAGACGTTTTCGAAAAACGCTAACTGAGTTTAAAGGAATTTCAAAAGGAAACTGTTGTGTGGCTAACTCAGCTTGATGTGACTAACTGAGCCTTGAATGTGAAACTTTCGTGGTATGGGTTCCTTTGTTTGGTTGTTTCATTAGACATTAACTGCCTAGGGTTTACGCTTCTGCACTCTGTAGGATGACTGTTGTGTTTGGTATTGCTCTGGTGTAGTTAGTGATCTAGTGGAAATATGGAAAAGGACAATTCTTGGTTAATCCTTTCCTTGAATCTGGATATTGTTTTCATCCATGAGCTGAGTCTTTTGTTGTGACGTGCGCGCGTCTTCATTGGTAACAGCAGGGGGCTGTATATCCCTCATCCACAAGGACATTTATATTTGACAGCAGGGGCTGTATATCCCTCGTCCACCAGGACATTTAAATCTGACAGCAGGGGGCTGTATATCCCTCGTCCATATGGACATTATTATCTGGCGGTGGGGGCCATCTCTCCCAATTGGTGTTATTCCACTCTTGAGTTGTTGGTTCTTGGATCTCTTCTTTCATTCCTAGTCCTTGTGACTATTCGAGATTTTCTACTCTGACTGGAACTGGTTCTAACATAAGCAATGGATGTTCGCTAACTCATGGTGTGACTTTTAGTTGACTAACTTTACCTTTTTGTTATTTACCTCTAACCTTATCCTGGTATATTTGACTTGGTGATTTTTAATTGCTTTATTCCTTTGTTTTGTTTTAAGTTGTTTGACTTCAAGTTATTGCTTATTTAAGAGATATGTTTAAAGGTTTTGTTTTGGAGAATCGTACCAGTTCCATTCCAAGGAAATGACTCACCCCTCTCGGGGTGGGCTGCTTGGTTTTATCTTGCAGGTACGAATTATTATACAGGTGGCCACGAAGAGAACGAGTGATTGGGATGGGATTAGGTTTTGTGGAGAGTTAACGCATTTTATTACTGTTATGTTTATATTAAGTTTTCTTGAGGTTCAGACCGTGACTGTTGTAATCTTTTAAAGTTGTAATTGGTGAGGTTTGGTGCCGGGTGTTTGGAACCCGATGGTCTGTTATGCCTTTAGTATTTTATTTCCGCTATAAATATGTTAAATACGGGCGTTACAAACTTAGTTTAGAGACCCGGTATTAACCGTCTCTAGAGCGATGACTCGACTTTTGAACATCACCTAGCAGACTTCTAGGTCGTGTGTAAGACCTGATAGGGCATCCAATAAAAATGTGTTTTCTCCAATAACGAGATTGAATCTCCAGGAGACTAATTAAAATACGCTAACTTATGAGATTGTGATAATTAATGATACATTGTTTCCTAAACCCTGGTCTGCATACGTTCCAGTAGGTTGCACATAGTAATCACTAGAGTTTAACACCCGTTTAGGGTCTACTCTTGTTTATTTAACGAGCCGGATACGATCGTTAGTCGGAATGTGCTACCGTTGGCACCATACCATGGCTTCGGCCACATGGACATCTACCACTATAGATCAGTAAGCCCACCTACTCACTGTAGATGGCACCGGACTGCTGTCCAAGATTATAAATGTGTGAGGCTAAACGGGAATTTGTCTTTAACATGACACCCGTATGTTTATGTGAGATTGTTGGAAGCGGAGCTTCATGTGATGGAATTAAACAAGTGAGACTAACTGGCCTTCAGCTATATCTTACCTCATCGTCGATTCGAATTTAATTGTTCAATTATAAATGTCATAATAGCATGTCTTGGTATGTGAATGTTTGAATACCTGTTGTGTGTTTTAATTCTGTATTTACATTTATGTTATAAGCATGTAAACAGTACAACATGAAACGAACCCCATGTTAATCAAGATGGCTAAAACGACCTAAGTGACCTAAGGGGTCTAGGATCACATTTAGCATACCAGCAGTTGGCTGAGCCTTTATGGCACCACATTATAGGACTTGATCAAGCTATGAAGCTGGAGCGCGGGACTTCAGGGTAGTCAACGACGTTATTTATCTATTTATTGCACCGTCAGAATAGTTTATATTCAGTGCGATGTAAACAGTGGGATTACCTTAGATGCCCACTTACTTTATGTATTAGTTTAAACTTAGGATGATGTAGTATATATCTCATTCATCACTGCGGTTAATTATTGTCGATGTGTTGTTATATTCCTTTCTGCTTCTTTACTCGCATAAACGAGTAATGGCATGTGACACCCGAGTGAGAATTATTAGTGCTTGTTGATGTTATTTTGATCGGCAAACTCAGTTCAATACTGAAGCCCGTTTTAAGACTAGCCTGAAGCGAAGCCCGTCAGTCTTGAACTGACGAACAAAGAAGAAGATAGAATATTTAACAAGATTTTATCTAGCTGTTAAAGATAAAATCTTGATTGATAAATTCTCACACTCTATATAAGGGGAAGAAAGTCTAGGTCATAGGTGTGGGTTTTTACGCAAAAGAAAAATCAGAAATACAATGTAATTTGCGAGAGCAACAATAAGGATAAATATAGAGAAAATCAGAGGGAGAGGGAGTGAGATTATAGAGTCAATTCAGAGAGAGTTTTGCTGTTGATTTCGTTGTAAGTAGCTTGAGTTCAGAACTCAAGTTACGTGTGAGTTATGTCAAGATAGTGTTCTTGACGTGAGGGTTTGTATTCGTATTGAATACGTGATTGTGTAACCATTGTTATACGTGATTATAATAAAGGTTCTACCTTTATGCTATTCTGGTCTTTCCTTCTTTCTCCCCGTTCGTCCTCAGTTCTGAACTCAGACCATCGACACCTTCTGAGTTGCAGACTCAGCACCGACTTCTAGGAATCTTCAATTGGTATCAGAGCAAGGTAACCCTAGACGCAGAAGAAACTTCTTCAGGGTTGATCGTGATGAATTCCTACTATGTTAAGCCTCCAAAGTTGACGAAGTTCAACTACACCAGTTGGTGCGAACAGATGGAGGATCAATTAATCTCTATTGATCTGCAGTTATGGGACGTAGTGACTGAAGGTGACCTGAAGCCGAAAATTGAGAAGGATGGCGTCACCAAAGAAAAACCAAGATCCAGTTGGAGTGAGAGCGATAATAAGTTGATAAGCAAGAACAGACAAGCTCGAAGGGTTATCATGTCGTCATTATCAGATTCAGACCAACAGAAAGTCTTGGGCTTGCGCACTGCTAAGGAGGTTTGGGAATTTCTCAAAACCGCATATGCTGGAACAGATTCGGTTAAAAAGGCTAAGGGCAAACAGCTCAAGAGACAGCTTGATAACTTCAAGATGTCAGACGATGAGACTATATCTGAAACACTTGAGAGATTTGACAAGATTTTGTGTGAGCTCAAAACTGTCGGGGTAGTTCTTGACAATGATGTGGTGAACGAAAGATTTCTGGATAGCCTTGGAATAGACTGGCTAAATTTTACCACACTTTTGGAGTCCACAAAGGATTTATCCAAGTTGTCTTTCGAAGAGTTGGGATCAGAACTGACGGTGTACGAAGGTAAGATGAGAGGCAACACTGTTACTCAAACTAGGGATCTGGCTCTAAACGCACGTGATACTACCACAATATCAGAAGATGAGGATTGTGACGTAGATGAGGAAATCACTAAGATTATGAACATCATACAGAGGCTGAGCAGTAGAAAACAAAGGTCAAACCAACAGAGTAAGTCAAAGAAGGGACAAAACACATGTTTTAGGTGTAACAAGCCTGGTCATGTTGTCAAAGATTGTCCTCTCCAGCAGAAGGAAAATTCTCAGAAGAAGATTAAGAAACACACAGATACAACTGCAGCTGCATGGGGACAGGATATCTCAGATACAGACTCAGAACCCGGGGAGTGCGCACAGATGTGTTTGACGGCAATTGCTCACGTAGATGATGACATCAGTACTGAGTATAACATAAAGGAGAAGGAAATCTGGAAGGATACTCTTGAGAAAGAACAGATATTTATTCAGCTAACCTCTGCACTCTCTGAGATAAAATTCTTGAAGAATCAGTATGATACTGAGATTAAAGAACTCAGAGCTAAGGTGAAAAGTCTGAGTCAGTCTTCGACTAGAAGCAAAAATCGTGTCATTGAGAGTCTAGATAAGCCAAGGATTAACTTTGTTAGTCCTTTGGAAACTAGGATTCTCACTCTTCCTTGTTGGGCACAGGAAGAGATAAATTCTCTTTTGGATAGCAATAAATCGCTAAAAAGAGAATGCGAAACACTCTCAGACATGGTAGCCAAGGCAAATCGAAAGTTAGAACTTCAGACTCCTACTAATCCAACTTGGTATACAGGGAAGGCGAATTTGAAGCAAATGATGCGGAATAATAACTCAGACAAATGCGGTTTGGGATATAAGTCTGAGACATTCTCTCAGTCTACGACTGAGAAGTTACAGACTGTAACTGCGAGACATCAGCCAAGATTACACTCATGCCGATATTGCCACCAGCTAGGACACAAGGTTAGATGGTGTCCCAAATTGTTGAAAAAACAATTGCGTGAAAAATCATCAAGGCAGAACTCATTCGAAATCAAAAGATCGCACACTAAAAGGTGGGTTCCTATCAATCACTTTAAGTCTGAGTCAACAACTGATATCAAACAAGTTTGGGTACCAAAGTCAAGTCGGCCCTACCGGACTCGTCAAGAAGGCACTTCACCTCCTTCAGAATTATCATCTCCTTCCCAGTGATCAGACCCTGATGCATCACTACCCCCAATCCATAAGGTTTATGACTTAATTCCTTTTTGATTTGGCAAAAGGGGGAAAGTTGTCTTGAACGTACTCTACAACTCAGGGGGAACATTCATCAATTTAAGACTTACTGAGTTTACCAATTAGTCTTGAATGTATACAACGATTCAGGGGGAACATTCACCAGTTCAAGAAGTTCAAGACTTACAGAGTTTGCCGCATCAAAAAGGGGGAAATTGTTGATGTTATTTTGATCGGCAAACTCAGTTCAATACTGAAGCCCGTTTTAAGACTAGCCTGAAGCGAAGCCCGTCAGTCTTGAACTGACGAACAGAGAAGAAGATAGAATATTTAACAAGATTTTATCTAGCTGTTAAAGATAAAATCTTGATTGATAAATTCTCACACTCTATATAAGGGGAAGAAAGTCTAGGTCATAGGTGTGGGTTTTTACGCAAAAGAGAAAATCAGAAATACAATGTAATTTGCGAGAGCAACAATAAGGATAAATATAGAGAAAATCAGAGGGAGAGGGAGTGAGATTATAGAGTCAATTCAGAGAGTTTTGCTGTTGATTTCGTTGTAAGTAGCTTGAGTTCAGAACTCAAGTTACGTGTGAGTTATGTCAAGATAGTGTTCTTGACGTGAGGGTTTGTATTCGTATTGAATACGTGATTGTGTAACCATTGTTATACGTGATTATAATAAAGGTTCTACCTTTATGCTATTCTGGTCTTTCCTTCTTTCTCCCCCTTCGTCCTCAGTTCTGAACTCAGACCATCGACACCTTCTGAGTTGCAGACTCAGCACCGACTTCTAGGAATCTTCAGTGCTTAACTTCCGTTGTAAGATGTCTTTAATTATCCTACTAGAGTGATTATTACGCGTTTAATGTGAGGGGTGTTACACCTTGGCTATCGATCCGGTACCTGGCAACAGCTCAATGGTGAACTCTACCTCCCGAGTGGGTGGCATGATGGGCAGTTCCCGAGGAAAGAGATCGGGGAACTCCGACACTACCAGTAAGTCGGGGTCGAACTCGGGGTCTCTCTCTATGTCATGGACATAGCAGAGATATACTTCCTCCTCTCCTCCTCAACTCTTTATACATTGCTGTAACACCCCAACCGCTAATCCCGTCATTACCGTCTAATCTTCTCGTACTTCCATACTTATGTAGCGGATACTTCCTTACACACGGCGGGTGATACAATGCCAATAGCCACCCACGTGACTAACAAGGCCTTCTTCCAATACATCATCGGTCTGATGGACCGGAATACCCGAGTACTAAAACAAATACAATTCATACTTCAATTACAAACCGAGTACAACAATTCTCCATTCAATACATTGTTCAATCCATTCCTTACAATACACCGAGTTTCCAAGTACGATACTAAAGTTCAACATCTTCCACATGTCTATACATACTCCATAAAAGTCAACATATTACCCATTCCTCACAAATCTACATACTTTCCTAAATACAAAAAGGGGGTGTACCACTTGGTACACCAACAATCCAAAAGGCTACAAGCCTTATACAATTCATTACCATCAACAGCTTAACCCTAGCTAGCTAAGCATAGCAAGCCGGTCTCAACTTCGACCAAATCAGCTTCAGGTACCTGTAAAATAAAAATAGTGCCCCAAGGGGCTCAGTGAAACGCTGCATATGAAATTCGCATACCGCGCGTACTAGTGAGGGTACACCGACTACTTGGTCGAATACATGCGGTTCGTTTTAATCATACATACATGCATACTTTTATACAATACAATACATTCATATCACAGTACATACTTACATTCCATTCAATACATACAAGGAATACATTACAAGTCCACCATTCACATTTACCGTTACGGAGATACACTTCTCCAATATATACACAATACTTGTTAGCTTCATTACTCACCCAGGTTAGAATGGGTGTACTTTACTCTTTTACTCATGATCAATAACTTACAATAGTTATGATCGTTACTCATACAAATACTTACTTACTTACTTACTCATGTTAAGTCGGTATGACCTCCGGGCAAGGACTACGATATCCCACCACCGGGCTTTAGAGTAGCTCACTAATCCAGGATGCTACCTGTGGAGGGTGATTTTTCGGTATGAGGGGGTCTATCTAAATATGGTATAACTAAGAAGTCTAGGTCCTAGAAATTCGCCATTCTGTGGAGGGTGAAAACCCATTATTCAGGCATCCCTCAAATACCTACTAGATCGTCCGTCTTTCCCAGAAAGCATAAGGGGGAGTGCAAGTGAACACTACACCCGCTCTCAATGGGCTCCACGCGGACTTATGCCCTAAGGGCGGAAATTGACTAGTCGCCACCTAGTTTGACCTAAGGAACTAGGAAGGGGAGAAGGGTTCTAAAACCGTTAATTGACTCTATGATTTGTTGCCTATGGATAGGACTTATCTGATCCATACTAGAGTTATGGTGGGTTCGCACTGGGTTACACCCCTTAGAAGTGGCAACGACCACGACTTCGGATTGGTGCCCGAGAAACCTCGGTCTCCAATTGTCGGGATTCCTTCTTCTTCCAAAACCTTTTAGAGAGATTCATTTAAAAGCCAGTGATATGGATAGGATAGGAGGAGAGAAACGTGGATGAGGTGAGCTTTTCTGCCAGCTAGCGCCAAGAAGAGGAATTGATGGATTCGAATGAGTATAGAATGAAAGATTTGGAGTCTTTTGAGAGTTGAAGAAGTCGGGTTTGTGGGAGTCAGAGGGATTTGAATGTTTGGAGAGGTATGAAGAACACCTTAGAGTGGGAAAGGGGTTTTTTTATTGGAATGGGTCGCACCCTAGATGGGCTGCCTACATACTCAACTCCCTGTTGAGATCAGACCTTACGTAGTTCACGAGTGTTTTTGGATTTTGGGGTTTTTTGAAGAGTTTTGAGGGATTCAAGCTTTGAAAGAATTTGGAGTTCGAGAAGTTTTGAGTTTCGAATGTTCTGTAGACACTCGGGTCTATAGACGTTTGAAACCCTAGATGTCGAAGTCTATGAACGCTTGGGTCTATGAGACGCTCAGGTCTGTGAGACGCTCAGGTCTATGAGACTTCGAATCATTGGAATGATAGTCTGTGAGACATTTAGAGTGTCGGAGAATTGGAATGGAAATGAAATTGAATTGAAATCAAAGTTGAATCATGGTTGAATGAATTTTGATTTGAATTGGAATTGAATTGAGATTGAGATTGGATTGGATTGAATGAATTTTGATTTGAATTGGGATTGAATTGAAATTGATTGGAATGAATTTTGAACTGAATGAATTAAGAATTGAATGCATTAATGGAATTGATTGCGATTGAGATTGCATTGAAGTTGATGAATTTTGATTTGAATTGGGATTGAATTGAATTGAATTGGAATGAATTTTGAATTGAATGAATTAAGAATTGCATGAATTGGACTTGACTTGCGCTTGAGATTGCCTGGAGTTGAATGAATTTTTGATTTGCCTTAGGCTTGCCTTGCCCTTGCCTTGGCCTGCCTTTTGCCTTCATGCCTTCCGCCTTGCCTGCCTTGGCCTTGCCTTGCGCTTGCGCTTGCTTGGCGTTGCCTGCCTTTTGCTTTTGCCTTGGCTTGCCTTGGCCTTGCCTTGCCTGCCTTTGCCTTGCCTGCCTTGGCCTTGCCTTGCGCTTGCGCTTTCCTTGGCTTTGCCTGCCTTTTGCTTTGCCTTGGGCTTGCCTTGGCCTGCCTTTTGCCTTGCCTGCCTTCCGCCTTGCTGCCTGGCCTTGCTTCCCCTTGGCCTGCCTTTTTTCTCGACTTGGCTTTGCCAATTCGCTTGCCCTCGGCCTGGGATTTGAATTGAATTAATCGATTTTGGATCGAATTGAGCAGAATTGGGATGATTGAAGTTGTAGGCCAAATTTGAGCTAATGGGCCTGGTTTGGGCCTCGGAAGTGGGCCAGGTTGGGCTTTTGGGAGAATTGGGCCGAGTTGGGCCCAAAAAATGGGCGTTACTTGAAGTCGGGCCAAAAATGGGGCCTTGCTTGAAGTTGGGCCGAAAATTGGGCCTCGTTGATTTTGGCTGATTTGTGAGATATTAACAAGTGAAAAAGATTGGTTTATTGGTTTATTAACTCTTGATTACGGGTGTGTTGAAGGCAAAGGGGGATTCCACCCACATAAAACGAATGAGAGACCCGCTAGGCATGGGGTGGTTTCGCATCCTAAGCCCTCCTAAAATGGCCTTAAGGGCTTGTTTTTTGAAGTTTTGTTCTTATATACTTATAATGGTGGTTAAGGTATTTTCTGAAGTTATAGGAGATTATTGCCCCACGAAACGAATGAGAGACCCGTTAGGTGTGGATCGATAATACATCCAAACTTTTCTGTCAGTAAAAAGGTTCTATAGGGTAAATACCTAGGGCTTAGATAGATGTCCGGATTAACGAATCAATCAATTGTAGGGTTGCGAGAAGGGCATAGAAGCGAGATAACACGTGTACAATGGAGAGCATATACAATGGAGCGAAAGCAACGAAAGCATAACAGAGGCAAAACAGAACCGCTATAAAAATTGAAGATGATGTTAAGACAACGAGAAAAGCATAACAAGCAAACTTTGCAATTAAATGAGTTGGTTTCAAGTGAAGACTAGATTAAAATCATGCTTTTTGAATCCATTTTGAAAATGAATCTATGCGCAAGGAGCAAACAGCAAACAACAATGCTAGGAATGTAGACAAAATGTCGGTCATGATCAAGGAGAGGTGTAGGTGATAGGAAACCAACCTACGGGGTGGCCCGCCCCCGTTTTTTCATTCAATCAACATATATGAAGTATACTTCAGCTGTATTGGGATGAATGCATGTCGGACCAAAATTCACAATTTGCTAATCATACGGTCTAGTCCATACTAGGCGAGCATAGTGCAGCACCAAGACAAACAAGTGAAGGTCGAAGTCGAGTAAGCGCAATCCCTTATCCAATCGATTGTAGGTACCTCGATCAAAACAAGAACATAGGTTGTAAGAATCAAAAAGACCCGGAAAAGATATAATCTCATAACCAAATATCAAATTGCGGGGCAACTGGTGCTGGAGCCATCATTATTTCTCAACTATATATCAGTACGCAAGAGAGAACATGTACTGGAAATAATACAATGCGCAACCATATGACAATGCGGACTTAGACGAGATCGGTTGGAAGTGAACAGATTGCTAGTGATTAGAGAAGCTGACTAACATGGATTCCAAACCCTCGGTTCGAAGAAGCTGAGCACGTAGAGTCATGGTCCCATCCTACTGTATGTGTTGACTTCAACCAAATTCGATTTTAGAAGATGCCTCGAGGAAATCAATCAAAAATATAAAAAACTTTAACCATGCTATCTTTCCAAGCCACGGTTAATTAACTTTAACAAACATGTACGAACGGACTTATGCACAAATGGATAGGCTAACATAGAATTCAATGCAAACAGAATAACCCACAGATGTAGCAAAACGCAGAAACCCACTTCAGCCATATCGTACCATTGGTACATTCAATCGACAAAAGCAAAGACACTAGAACAGGTTATGGCATTTGGCAAGAACAAAGGATATTAGATACATTTCTATTTCTCAGCCTAGGTTTATCGAGGAGAGTTTATACAGACGATCCAAAATCCATTATCGTGGGACTCAGACGCAAATAAGGGAACATAAACCAAATTCAGCAGTAATAATAAAAGCGTATTAAGATGGAGCTTGGTAATATTTTCCAGAATCGAATGGGATCTGAGATTGGCATGGTTAAGGACTCAGAAGAAAGGAGGATTTACCACCCGAGAAATGTCGAGGAGAATCACCGGTGAGTATGTCCTTTGGTTGCCAACTGGAATTTGCAAATATTACCGGAAGCGTCAGGATGGAGAGCAGAGCAGGTATATTCCCCGTTCGCCAGTATGAAAGTGAAAAGGATGAAGAGCTGGAGTAGCATACTTCCTGTTCGCCGATTGGGTTTGCAAAAATACCGCCGTGATTCGAGATTGTACGCCAGGGAGTTGCAAATCGTGAATGAAGAGAAGAAAGAGGCACAGAGCCTGTGTTTCCTTGCTCATCAGTTGGGTTGCAAAATTACCGTCTCAGAACGAAGGTAGAGCAGAGATGTATGTTCCTTGCTCTCGCCAGGCGGGTTACAAAATTTTGTCGGTGAAGATAATGTTGAGAGCTAGAGCTGTATTTTCCTTATTTGCAGGTGACTTGAAGAGAAAGAATGGAGCAGGGATGCTCCTTAATCGTCAGTTAGGTTACAAAAATTACCATCCATAAAGAGATTGAAGAGGAAGCAGAGCTGTATGTTTGTTTGTGAAGAATGACAGCGCCGGGAGTATGTTGTTCCTTATTCTCCAGGTAGGATGCAAAATTACCGTCGGTGTCAAGAATGAAAGAGGCGGGAGCATATTGTTCTCCTTGTCTCGCCAGCTCCGACTTGAGGAGAATGAAGAGATGGTGAAGCACGTGGGCTCGTGAGAAAGAGGAATGGAGAGGGGACAGCTCTGTATGTTCCTCGTTCACGACTTGGGGGCGAAATTACCGTGAGGGAGATGAGCAGAGGGCAGAGCGTGTATGTTCTTTGTTTCCCAACTGGATTGAAGAGAACGAGAGATATTCCGAAGCAAGTATATTCTCTGTTCAAAAGTCAGGCGAAGAGAACGGAAGATGGAACCATTGTGTTCCTTTCCTTGTCCACCGGCTGGCGTGAAGAAGATGACGATGCAGAGCATGTACGCTCCTTGTTCGATGGCTAGAGTCGAGAGAATGGAAAAATACAACATGTATGCTCCATTGCTCCTTGTTGGTCAGTTTGGGTTGTAAAACACCGTGAGTGAGGAGCAGGGTAGAAAATCTCCATGTTCGCCAGTGGTTGCAAAATCGTCGTGAGTAAAGAAGAAGACAGTCGTAGAGCATGTACGACCCGACTCGCCAGTTGGTCGCAATATTACCGTGGTGATGACGAGAATCAAGGAGGCAAGTGCAGAATATGTATGTTCTATGTTACCAGCTGAGTTGTAAAACTACCGATGGTGAAGGGATGAAAAGGTGCAGAGCACCATGCTCTTGTTCGCCAGTCGTTGGTTGAAGAAAATGAAGATATTTATGAACAGAGAGGATATTTTGGGATTGATGTCGGTTGTTTTTTTTTGAAAACGGAGTGTATATTTATGTTACCAAGTTGCGTACAAGTTCCGGAATGTTTTCCGGTGTCCATGAACCCGATAACCGTGTACTTCGGGCATGGTTAGCTTAAGTATGCGCTGAGAGGTTATCCACCCTAGGAATATGGAACCATAAAACGTCATGAAATACACCTATCGCTGCCAAAATGCGATCCAAAATGGAAGTGGTTGATGGGAGGAGCGCTGAGATTGTGCCGGTTTGCAAGTACTAGATAATCGGCCGACAATCGGAGAAGACCCGTAGATTGCGAACCCTTAAAACCCTAGCTGCATGCAGCATGTCCTCAATAGTTGTAGCTTCCGCATCTACAATACTGAGTGCTCCCCGAAAACTTCGACCGCCCACAGAGATCAACTGTGAGTCTTGCCACCCCACCCATGCAACACCCACGTGGCTACTGGAATCCAAACTAGCGTCCGTAAAAAACTCTGACCACAGAGGATAATCTGAGCGATGCTGCTGAAGTGCGTGAGAGCTGGCGTGATCATTGGAGAAAGATTGGTGGAGGAAGGCCATAGCTTGGGACCATCCATGCTCAAAATGCTGAACTCTACCATGCGAAACCTGGCATCGTGCATACCAAAGTTGCCAGAGAAAACAAACACATTTCTCCACTGCTGCCCTGGAACTACGCAATATAAATTGAAATAACCAATGTTGAAGTCCCTGGTCAGTAGCTATAGAAGATGGCAAATGAAACCCAAACCGGGACCAGAAAGGGCATACACCAGGGCATGCATAAAATGCATGAAGCATAGTTTCAGGCACTTTGCATAAAATACAAGTGGTGTCCATGGTAGTGCGAATTCGATCTTGTATAACTGTCTTACAAGGTATCTTGGACGTGATAAATTTCCATGCAAATAGCTTGATACGAGGCGGGACTGGAAGACCCCATAATACACGGTAGACCTTATCTGTAGGCGCTGAAGTGGAGGTAGATGGGAGCTGAGCGTGATTGATTGACAGAGCTGCAAAATATGCCGATGAAACAGTGTATGCACCAGTCTTTGTGAGTCCCCAATACCAGGAATCGGAGGGCGAAAACACAGAATGAGCTGGACCAATTGGCGTAGCCAAAACATGTGGAATATCAGAGGCATCACACCAGGCGTGTAAGAGTTCTGTATTCCATCTACCGTCAACAGTAATAAGAGTAGCAACAGAGGCGTTGAACCATGGGGGGAATGTGCCAAGGAAAAAGCTTGCCCCCTGGCTTAGTTGGTAGCCATCTGTCCGTGATCCTTGTGCTAGTACCGGTGACAATTGCACGTCGCGCTCCGAAAAGCAGTAAAGGGCGAACAGAAAGAAGAGCTCTCCAAACAGGACTAGACGTGGAGTCTGTATGTACCTCCTGCCAAGGAGCAACCCGCAAATATTTTGCATAATAAAACCGAGACAGAAGAGTGGTTGGTTCTGTGAGAATACGCCACAATTGCTTCGCTAACAGAGCCTGATTAAAACAGCGAAGATCTCTGAAACCCATACCTCCATCCCGACGATGTTTGCACATGGTAGACCACTTGGTCCAATGGATAACCCGCGAGGTCTTAGTTCCTCCCCACCAAAAGGAATTAATCATCTGCTGAATCTGTTTTAGGAGGGTGGAAGGAAGTTGAATGATGGACATGGCATATGATGGAATGGCCTGCAATACCGCTTGTACCAACAATGTTCTCCCCGCCTGAGATGTCGTATGTGACCAGCTCTGGATACGCTTAGCAACCCGGTTCTTGATATAACTGAAAACTGAACACTTGCTCTTACCAATTGTACTAGGAAAGCCAAGATAAACTCCAAGATCCTGTGTAAGGTGCGCCTGCAACTGTGCAGCAATGGCCTCCTGAAGGTGCCGGTGCATACCAGATGAGAACATCACTGCGGACTTGTGTGCATTAATACATTGACCGGAGGCAATTTTGAAATCTTCCAAAATCTCCACCAAGGCAGCAGCATTTGATATAGTGGCATCCCCGAAAAGAACAATATCATCAGCAAATAAGAGGTTGGAAATCGGAGTGTCCAGTCCTGGAAGTGTAAAAGGCCGGTAGAAACCAACATCTGTAGCCAGTGCAAGAGTTGAGGTCAGCGCCTCCATACAAATTATGAACAAAATGGGAGACAGCGGATCCCCCTGATGAAGACCCCTGGAAGGGTGGAAAAACTGTCCTGGATACCCATTAATCACAACAGCTGATCGAACAGTGGTAATACACTGACGAACCAGTGCAATCCAATTAGAGTGAAACCCCATGCTGGTTAGAACATCTATGACGAAACTCCATTCTAACCGATCAAAGGCCTTGGACATATCGACCTTGTATGCGAAATAACCTTTGTTTTGGCCTTGGAACGACGCATGGAGTGTAAATCTCATGAGACAGTAAAACCTGATCCGTGATGAGCCGATCACGAACAAAAGCAGCCTGATTAGATGAAATAACAGTGGGGAGGGCATCTGAAATGCGGTTAACTAAAACCTTGGCGATGACCCGATAGATAGTATTACACAGAGAAATAGGCCGGTAATGAGTAACCGATATAGCCTCCGCTGTTTTGGGTATGAGAACAATATGCGTATCATTCAACGTTGGAGGCAATATGCCCCCGTCGAGGAAAGTCAGACATGTATGGATAAAATCATCACCAACAGTTGTCCAAAACATGCGCAGGAATGTACCATTGATACCATCTGGCCCTGGTGCTTTCCCGGGATTCATCTGATTATAAGCTGCTACCACCTCTTCCCGGGTATAGGCCTGGCCCATGGCGTGATGATGATCCACAAAAATTTGATTAGCAATACAAGCCTGAATGTGAGGATCGGGAGGTGGTCGAGTGAAAGTGAACAATTGCTGAAAAAACTGACGCGCCACCTGCTCGATTCCTGCCCATGTCAACTGCGGTGGCTGTGTTGCTGAGGACAAAGATGCAATATAATTTTGTCTGCTGCGCATCCGATATCTACCAAAAAAGAAGGCCGAGTTACGATCACCTGCACGCACCCACTGTTGTCTAGACCGCTGTTGTAGCCGTATTTCCTCCTTCAACAAAAGGGAATCATGTATAAGGTTGAGATCAGTCCAGTGAGCTATATCAGTGGTGCCTGATCCAACTGATGCAATTCTATCTATTTCCTGTTCTGTTTGTTGAAGCAAACGTTTCTCCACCCATATCTTCCGCCGTCCCCATGTTCTAAGCTTCTGTCCACACGTTGCCACCTTGTGACAGTAATCCAAAGATGTGGAATGCCATACCGACTGTAACAATTGTTTACACATTGGATGAGTAGCCCAGCAATTTTCAAATCTAAATGGCTTGCAACCCCGATGAGGTGGTGGACTTAGTACTAACTTAATCGGTTTATGGTCTGAGTGACCCCATGCGAGGTGAAAGTTGGTGGCTAAAGGAAAAGCAGACAACCAGGAATCATTACCGAGAAAACGATCCAACCGGCTATGAGCAGGACGATTATCCCTGCTTTTGTTGGTGAATGTAAACTTAGATCCTCTATATCCTAGATCCTGAAGATGACAGTCTATTAAACAATGCCGAAAAGCAGTCATATTAGAATTGGAACGTGTTCCTTTGCCTTGATGTTCATGCGAATATAAAACCTCATTGAAATCGCCTCCTAACACCCATGGTCCGTTCCACTGCACACTTAGATACCGAAGCAAATCCCAGGTTTTCCATTTATAACATTGATCAGACCATCCATACATTCCGGTAAATCGCCATTGAAACCCCCCCTGAGGACCGATAACAACATCCACATGACGACTAGTGATACTAAGTACAAACACAGCAACATTGATTGACCAAAAAACGCAACACCAGCACTTCGACCTACACTATCCCCACCCACCCAGCAGTAGTTACGTAGCGAGCTAGCAAAGCTCCTAAGCTCAAAAGTTGACAGCTTCGTCTCTGTCAAAAACACAAAAACAGGTGCTTGGCGACGAATCACCTCCTTGATCCAGCGAATAGCAGCAGGCGCACCCAAACCTCTGCAATTCGCAACCACAACTAACATTATGCTTGGCGATACTGGGAATCACCCAGCATCGCCTTTGAAGTAGGTATACCAGCTTCCCCTTTTCCTCGCTTAACCACTTCCTCCATAGACTGCACTTCTCTAAGCTCTGACTCCGAAGAGGAGCACTGAACTGTACTGAGTTTCCGCTTACGACCATCAGATAACGTAGGCGACAGTGGAACTTCCCCTTATTCAAGCACCGGCTCTGCATTAATGTCTACCATGACATGAGCACCACCTTCTTCAGGTTCAGCAACTTCAACTTCTGCCACCTCTTCAACATCAACAACTGGAACATCCGCGGGTCGTGGTGGCGGTGTGGAGCGACGAGATCGAACAGAGCCCTCACCTCGGGAATCATAACTGGGCCGTGCCGCGCCGACCGTACCTGCCTTCAACCAGACGCCGTAGTTGAGCTCATCCTGTGAAGCCTCTATGCGATATGGCCAATCTTTGAGCAGATGAGTGAAAAAGCCGCATAAGAAACATAGATTAGGGAGTTTTTCATATGTCAAAGGCAAAGTGTAGGTCTTGCCATCCGCAACGATAGAAGTAAAGCGAAGCAATGGTCTGGTGACATCCAACCGCACTTTGATCCGCATATAAGAGCCAGCCTTACGCCGATCAAACTCCGCATACTCCATAAAGATACCAATGTTATTACCAAGCCTTTTAGCGAACAAGTGATGCATAAACTGAAACGGCACAGCATGTACATGAACCTAGAAAGGAACCCACTGGAAAATATGATCCCTGGGAGCAGTAGCCCTATCAACTTCAGAGAGAACAAGGAGATTACCATCGTGAGGCCAAGGGCCCCGGGAGAGTATCGAAGCGACAAACGCCTCATCAGGCAACCGAAACAAAAGGATGCCATCTTCCAGGAGACGTACTCGTAATGTGTATTCACATCGCCAAGCTTTGGCGAGAGTGCGCTCCAATGTTTTAAGATCGACATGTCGGGCCATGAATAACTTCCCCAGAAAACAACATTGCGTGAAAGCTTCAGTTGGTGCAGCGAGTAAATCATCAACTTGAACACTCTCTTCCTCAGCAGCGGTCAGAGTCAGTTGGGCATAGTGGGAGGTCAAATCGTCAACCGGTGGTGTGGGTGGAACAGCCGCCATTTGGATGACTGGAGTTGGGGAAACGAAAGGAATTTTGAAGGAGAAGCACAAGAGGCAAGCAAACTGGGGCAGGAGAAAGCGGAAGGTTGCGCAAGTATGAAGATGAGAAGTTGAAGATGGGAGATCGCATGCGATGGAAGAGTGACTTAAGTAGGGCTTAAAACGAGTACAAATCCGACCATGCAACCCTAGAGGTAGTCCTAATGATGATTTGCATGCGGTTAAGTGGTACTTGGGACTTTGGGAGATAGGAAACGTGGATTTGTGAGCATACACCATTGACAGCGCAATGATAAGATGTGATGGGAAGCTAAAGAGTTGCATGCAGGATGGAAGACGAGGGGTTGGGCAGAAAGTTCGACTTTTCGGTTGTTGTTCTTGGTTGAAGAAGAAAACCATGGAGAGTAGAGAGGGGAGGTCGGCTACAGTTGTTTTTTTTTTGGGATCGATCAGATCAGAGGCGGCTGTTGTCGCTGATTTTTATGGCTACTGTAGTATTGCTTTTATATAGAGGAAAGTAGGGTTTGATGTTTGGCTATGAGTGGATCAAAGGCAGTAGATGAGTGTTGCACTGGGCTCAATTTGGTTTCGACGTGAGCATAAGAGAAAATCGAGAAAGGCTAAAAAATGATGTGTCAATATGCTTAGAGTCAAACTTGAACTCAAGACCTGTTGCTTCTCCTCCATACACCACAACCAACTAAGACATTAATCAAACTTGAAGAATACAGGTTAGGAAAATAAGTGAGTCATGCCTCGATCTAAATAAAATCTTCGAAAACGCTAATGATTAAAAACGAAAACACGAAGTAATTAAAAAAAGATATCAAATATACAATATACAAATAAAATAAATAAATAATATTACGAATAGGTCTGAAACCGGATTATTGTCAAAATTCATTTTTAAAGGACACAATCTCTTTTTTTCTTTTTTTTCATGTGTTTGAAAATCGATTTGAAAAGTTTATAATAAAACAATGACTTCATTTTGGCATGCACGTTTAGTGCATTCTAAGATAGAAGGATGACGACCCCATTTATTTTATTTGAATTGTTTTTAATTTTGTTTTTATGGGGTGAGAATTTTTTGTAACACCCCAACCGTTAATCCTATGCTTACCGTCTAATCGTCCTACTAATCCTACGAGTTCGCAGCGGAATTATTACATACTTACTACGGCGGGTGAAACAATGCCGCTAACCGCCCATACGGCTAGCTAGGCTACTAATGCTTACAGTCACGGTCTGATGAACATAACGTACCGAGCTACTAAATTACTTACCAAAATATCATATGACAAATACTTACATCCAGGATCACCGAGTATTAGAGTGTATTCAGTTACATCAGATCTAAGCTCCAAAAGAATGAGTTTACCAACTACTCATCTATACCAATTCCCATTCTATCAAAATCCCAAAAAGGTGTACCCCATGGTACACCGGCTATTCAAAAACTGTAGCCATGTACTACTTAGTACACCCATCATAAATTTAGTGTTTACATCCCAAAAAGAGAAGAGAAAGAAATAGAGTTGAGTCTTCACATCATCGTCACTCTCGAGTACCTGCGTGTAGTAAAAATGGTGCCCCAAGGGGCTCAGCAAACGCTGCGTATAAACTCCGCATATACCGCGTGCTAGCTAGGGCACGCCGACTATTTGACGTCCACTAAACATGCAATTCATTATTTTCATACATACATGCTTTGCATTCAACATACATGCTATACAATTCATTACACAAATCAAGGCAACAATACCATAGCATACATCTCACTTACCTTCACAAGGTTAGCCAAATTATGCATCCGGGTTAATCGGAATGCTTTACTCTTTTACTCATTACTTACTTTTTCTTACTTACGATTACTTACTTTCAATTACTTTACTTACTCATTCTTACTTACTTACTTATACTCAAGTTAAGTCGTCGGGACCTCCGGCCCTGGGGACTACGCCGTCCCACCTCCGGGATTTACTTGACTCACCAATCCGGGATGCTACCCACTTAAGGGATTTGGGCCGCGGACCAGTTTAAGAGTCAGGAATTGGAGCCAACCTCTCGTGACTCCGCATCCTCACGTGTGGCCGAAACTATATCGGACTTCTACTCATTCCAATTTAATTACCAATTTAAGTTAGGATGGTTAGCTTGTTAGGAATAAGTTAGAAGTCCAACTCATCACAATCGGTCACAGTACAATACATCATACATATACACATTCATTTTCATCCAAACATTCCATGAATTATACCAACTAAGAATTAAAGAAGATATACAACATCATACAACACTACATATTCACAAGTATGCATATTAACTCCGATTCGTGCATTTATCTTATTTGGTGATCAATTAGCACACAACACACAAATCAGAGTAACCAAGATAGCATACGGGGCATGAGGAATCCATACCGTTCACCGTTGTACGTGTTCCCAAACGTTCTTCCGGTGTCACAAATCAAATCCTATTATATACATACAATTAAATGATTAATCTAACTATCATTACTTAACTCATACTTACTATGTCCTTATACTTCTTACACTTACACATTACTTACTCATTTTCCATTACTTAAGTTTTTATTTTCTTACTTATGGTTTGCATGCTTACATACATGTACATATACGTATATATATGGGTATACATATATATATATACAATTATTATTTAGATTAAAATAATTTTTTTTTTGTCAGGATAGGGCCGTCCGACCCACCGTCCGACCCAAGCCCTGGGTCGGACCATTCCAGTAAGATTCGTTCCCAGAAAATTACCCTGTCCGACCCAGCACTATTCCGTCCGACCCATACTCTCTGGGTCGGACCATTCCAGAAGGTTGGGTCCTGTCGTCTAAGCTCCGTCCGACCCACGTCCGACTCACCGTCTGGGTCGGACGAAGTCAGAAACTTCGGCATTGTAAATTTTCGTCTGTCCGACCCATGTCCGATCCACGGCTGTGGGTCGGACCATTACAGAAAGTTTTATTTCATTATTTAAGCCATGTCCGACCCACGTCCGACTCACGGCTCTGGGTCGGACCATTCCAGAAAGGTTGGTTTGCGTTTCTTAAGCCCCGTCCGACCCACGTCCGATCCAGACTCTGGGTCAACGGTTCCAGAACCTTGTTACAGATTTTGTTTTTCCTTCCCAATTTCACCCATTGCTTCCCCAATCTTCCTACATGCATCCTAACATGTTTTTGTGCAATTTAAACACTCTAAACCATGCTAATTCATTTCCTAATTCATCACACAACTCTATACTAACTTATATACACAATTCTCTTAATTTCAACTCAACACTTAAACAGTTTTCTTCCCTAATGTCTTTTGCTACAGATTTTGATACTAACACTCCCCTTCTACAACTTCCTCTCCTATTGACATTTCTAGCACCTCTAATGTATTTAGATTGCACTATCTATCTCTCTCAACTTACCCTCCACCTATCTTAATCAAAATCTGTTACACACTCCCCTTAGTCACCTAGTTTAAAATTCACTAAGTGTTCTAATCCTATATAAATTTTGACATAACCTCCCCTGTATTTTTACACTCTCACCACATATTCTAGTTCACATTTTGTTACCCTTTTCACCTGTTTCAATAGACATTAATACCCAAGCTCCCATACACAATCAACAACACAAAAACACTCCTAATACTTCCTACACTCTATATCCCATTCCCAAACTAGTTTGCAACAGTTTTTAAGTGTCTTTTAAGGCTTCAATATAATCCCATCCTTCTTCCACATTACATCATTGTTCATTACAATTTTTATAATGCAATTTCTACCCTTTCAAAATCTGTTACACATATATATATACAAGCTACACAAGTGAGCATCCTTACCTTGTTTTTCTTCTAGATTTTCTTTCTTCTTCTTCCTCCTTCCTTTTCTCTACCGATTTGTAATCCCAATTCCTCTAACACTACCAACATTTATATACATGCTTCAATACTAAAACAAACACTAATTCTCATTTAAGCTTTTAATGTACATTCTAGGGTTTAGGAGTTTCCTTACCTTGCAAGAGCTTAAGTGCTGTTTGGAATAGCTCAAGAATGATGTTTCCCACCTTTCAAAAGTGCCAAAATCGGCTGGGCACAAGAGGAACCAAAATAAGGTTTAGCTAAATTTTCGTTTTGCCTTTGAGGCTAGAAAAGATGGAGTTTTTGAGAATGTTTTTACCTTAAAAGAGCAAGGAGAAGGAGGGCCTTTTAATGGTGGTGTTGAAACTCCAAATGGGGTATACCCATAAAATCGAAAGTGCTTGTTTTTGAATTTTGGACAGATGGAAGTGTAGCTCTTGGTGAGAGGATTACAATGGTGGTATTTTTATAATTTTTGGAAGAGTTTGGAGAGAGTTACAAAGGAGAGAAGATGGAGTTTGTGTTGGTTTTCTTAAGCCTCCATGGCTGTTCGGTGGTTTGGAGAAGAAGAAAGAAAGAATTCAGAGAATGAGGGGGAGTGAGTACGTGGGTGTTGTGAGGAAATGAGAGATAGGAGAGAGAATTGTGAGAGTAATTAAAGTAAGGTTGCTTTATTGTTTTTGTTTGCTTGTGAGTAAAAAGAGTAATAAGAGGTGTGAAGGGGGAACAAAAATCGGACACCCCACAGAACCCACATGGGTTTTAAAATTCTTTTTGCAATATTGGACACATAAGTTTGTGTTATTTATGTTTCTACCCCACAACTTCCCGTTTTTGACAGTTTTTACTAATTTCTCGTTTTGTTGATTTTATTGGTCCTAAATCCTCACTAATCTTTATTAATGATTATTTAGTTGACCAAAACTGTTACGAGTCTATTTGACCCGCTTAAAGACACGTTTTCCCGGTTACCTCGAAAAACGCGCTTTAAGGTTCGTTAATGCTTTTAATCCATTTTAAGGATCCGTTTTCTTCGGGATTTGTTCCCTCATGATTATTTATACTTAATTAAGCCTCTAAATTACTTATTAGCCTAATTAATCACTATTTTTAATTACGGGGTATTTCAATCTACCCCCCTTAAGAAACTTTGCCCTCAAAGTTGCTCAAGGTTAATAGTTTATTGCAAATCTACTCATTATGCAACCCAATTGCCATAATGTATCTTACTACACCTATGAGGTGTTTACTTCTTTCACACTGCAAACATACGCATTTCAACATCGTACACAATTCACATACACAATACATCATTTCCATTCATACCATACCACAATACACAATACACCATTTCCATCCACAATACACATTACGCCAATACACCATACATTGCACATACACATCATTCATTACACATTACACATACATACACATCCATACTAAATTCACTTGCACTACATGTGCCATACAAAATCTATTACAATACCTACACACTAAGCAATGCTTACCCCGAAGCAATGCAAAAGCAGAAGGGCTCTACCCCCCTTAAAAGGGGTACGACCCGTACCCGTATACTAAATACTAGACTCTCTAGTCTATGAATAGCTGTGGGTACCTAGCCTTCATGGCATCTTCCAGCTCCCATGTCGCTTCTTCGACATCATGGTTTGACCATAGGACCTTCACCATTCGTATAGACTTATGGCGAGTGTCTCTGGTCTTCTTATTAAGGATTCTCACTGGGGTTTCGACATATCTCATGTTTGGCTCAATGGATAGGTGCTCGGGCTCTAACACATGAGACGGATCAGCAATATACTTCTTGAGTTGTGACACATGAAATACATCATGGACACGCCCCAAGTCCTCAGGTAGTGCTAACCTGTAGGCTACGGATCCCACTCTTTCGGTGATAGTGTACGGCCCTACAAACTTTGGGCTTAGCTTGCCCTTCTGGCCAAAACGGAAGACACCCTTCATAGGTGAAACTCGCAAGAACACTTGGTAGCCCACGGCGAACTCAAGGTCGCGTCGTCTCACATCCGCATAGGATTTCTGTCTATCTTGGGCTGCCTTCATGTTAGCTCGGATTTGTTGCACTTCGGCTTGCACTTGCTCAAGATACTCCCCGGCCTATTATGACCGCTTCACTTGACTCATCCCAACACAAGGGTGTACGGCAAGGTCTACCGTATAGAGCTTGGAAAGGCGACATCTTAATCGAGGCGTGATAACTATTTTTATACGAGAACTCGATAAGATGAAGCTTATCTAACCAACTCCCCTGAAAGTCCAAGGCACATGCCCGAAGCATGTCCTCCAGTGTCTGGATGGTCCTTTCTGTCTGACCGTCGGTCTGAGGATGGAAGGCGGTACTCAACTTCAGTTCTGTACCCAACGCTTCCCTTGTAGCTCTCCAGTATCTCGAAAGAAATCTGGTGTCGCGGTCAGATACTATAGTTTTAGGGACTCCGTGGTGTCTGATAATCTCCTTATCAAAAAGCTCAGCTAGCTTTACTACCTTCCAGGTGTCCTTCATCGGTATGAATCTGGCAACCTTGGTAAGGCGATCTACTACAACCCAGATCATGTTGAGTCCTCCCCTAGCAGGTGGGAGTCCTACAACAAAATCCATGGAGATATCGTGAAATTTCCACTCCGGAATTGGCATCGATTGTACCATTCCGCCCGGTCTACGGTGTTCAAATTTTACCTTCTGGCATGTCAAGCATCTCAATACGAATTCTGTCACATCTGACTTCATTCCAGACCACCAGAAGTACCTCTTCATGTCTTTGTACATCTTAGAGGCTCCCGGATGGACTGACAATGTGGAACAGTGTGACTCTCGCAGGATGCGATCCCTTAGCTCAGCATTGCTTCGGGGGACGCATAGCCTGCCATTCAACCGAATCAAACCATCTTTATGTAGCTTAAAATCATACTTTTTCTTCTCAAATGTACCATTCTCATCTTTGTCTGATTTCGGTTAGGTAAGGGTCGCTCAACTGAGCGTCTCGCACCTCGTCAACCAAGCTAGAAGAAGCGAGTAGCGAATGGAGCGAGTGTGCTCGACGGCTCAGGGCGTCGGCTACGATGTTTGCCTTCCCTTCCTTATACTGCAGGTTGATGTCGTAGTCTGAGAGAAACTCCATCCACCTTCTCTGTCTCAAGTTGAGTTCTTTCTGAGTGAATACATACTGTAAGCTCTTATGGTCGGAGTAGATGGTGATGCTTACCCCATAGAGATAGTGTCGCCATATCTTCAAGGCGAAGACAATGGCTCCTAACTCTAAATCGTGAGTCGGGTAATTCTCCTCATGCTTTTTCAGCTGGCGGGAGGCATAAGCAACCACCTTGCCATGCTGCATGAGTACGCATCCCATTCCTTTGCCTGATGCATCACAGTATACCTCAAATCCCTTGTGCCCTCTGGAAGAGTAAGGACGGGCGCTGAGGTTAATGAGTCTTTCAGTTTCTGAAATGATAGCTCGCACTCGTGTGTCCATACAAACGGTGCATCTTTCTTCATCAGTGTAGTCATGGGCTTAGCGACTTTCGAGAAATCCCTTACAAATCTCCGGTAGTAACCGGCTAGACCAAGAAAGCTCCTAATGTCGGTAACAGTCTTGGGTCTAGGCCATGATCGTACAGCTTCTACCTTAGAAGGGTCAACCGAGATACCTGCGCTCGAGATGACATGTCCAAGGAATGATACCTGATCAAGCCAAAACTCGCATTTGGAGAACTTCGCATAAAGCTGGTTCTCGCGCAGTGTCTCAAGCACTTTCCTCAAATGAATTTCATGTTCCTCAGGTGATTTGAGTATACAAGGATGTCGTCGAAGACCACAACCGAAGTGTCCAACTGTTCACTGAATAGTCGATTCATGAGGTCCATGAATTTTGCCGGTGCGTTTGACAAACCGAATGGCATCACTGTGAATTCATAGTGGCCATATCTGGTACGGAATGCCGTTTTCTCAATGTCTTGCTCTTTGATTGCAATCTGATGATACCCTGAACGGAGGTCGATCTTGGAGAAGACTGAGGCTCCTTTCAACTGGTCGAATAGGTCGTCGATACGTGGTAGTGGGTATTTGTTTTTGACTGTACCGCATTCAGCTCGCGGTAGTCAATGCATAGTCGGAGACTACCGTCCTTCTTCTTCACGAAGAGAACCGGTGCTCCCCAGGGTGATACGCTCGGGCGTATAAACCCTTTGTCTAGAAGGTCTCTTAACTGCTCCTTCAATTCGGTCATTTCTGCAGGTGCCATGCGGTACGGTGCCCTAGCAATGGGACCGGTACCTGGCAATAGATCAATTTCGAATTCCACTGCTCTCGGTGGTGGCATGCCGGGTAGCTCCTTAGGGAATACATCGGGATACTCGGATACAATGGGTACTTCATCACTGAACTCTGGATCTCGCTCCAGGTCTTGTACATAACAAAGATACACCTCTTGGCCCTTTCTGAGCTCCCGGTACATAGCCATGGCAGATATGAGTGTGGTCGAAGGCTCTCTCGGTCTCTGGCGGTAAGATACGGTGACCCCAGAAGGACTCTTGAGCAGCAAACGATGCTCGGCGCAGAGGATTCTACCCTTGTGCCGCTCCAACCAATTCATCCCAATGATTACGTCGAATCCCAATCCATTGAATTCGATGAAGGAAATGGGAAACAATTCGCCTTTGATTTGGATTGTGGCTGATTGATAGTACTTGGTGCACTTTACTCGCTCCTTCGATGGGAGAGTAACCATGAAGTTCGGTAGCTCATCCGCATCTAGCTTCAACCTCTTCACAAAGGATGGTGATACGAAAGTGTGAGAGGCGCCGGAGTCGAATAACACATTGGCATCAATGCCGTTTACTGGGAAGGTTCCCGTTAGAATGGTGCCGCTTCTGCCGGCTTGTGCTTCGGTGAGGATACTCAGGTTACCTTCGGTACCGAGTCCACAACCTATTGGATTCACAATTGGATAAGTATTGATGGTGGACACAAGTGGAATTAAATCAACACTGCTCTTTATTGATAAACCAACCATCATACATGTCGTGTCTCTAATACACGTTACTAATAGATTTCATGATACTAGGAATTTAATACTTTCTAAAGGTAAGGTTCAGGCGTCCTGGTTTCATGTGTGTGGCATTGACTATTGCCGGTGCCGTATTCAACTTGATCTTGTTGATCCCGTGATACAGCATCCTAGAGTTTCCACCCATGATGAGGACATCTCCTGATCTCAATACCAGTTTCTCTGCGAGGTCCACACGCTTCTGCTCGCTATACAGGAATACGGCGTCATCACCAATGGACCAAGACACTACGGGCACTCCCTGTTCGAGAGATTCCGCTGTCTCGTCCTTGTCTTGGTGTAACCCAAGTCGTCCTTCTTTCTCATAGAAGTTGATGATACAGAGGTCCGCTTCAAGTGCAGGGATCGGTTCCGGTTCGCATTGTTGTGCGAGTTCTACTGCTTGTGTGATGAGTGTCTGAAACTCTGGTGGTATTGTCGGTGGCGTCGCTCCGTCTTGTGTTCGTGTCTCCTGGTATGTCTTGGTATAAGGATTCCAGTCCTTTCCCAAGCACATCATTTCTTCAGCTTCATCTTCGCTCCACCGGGGAATTCGGGTGTGTAAAATCCACCTTGACCCGTTCCTAGCTCGTTGCATCGTCGAATGATTGAGATTTGCGCTTCGGGTGTCAGGTATCCCTTTAATAAGATCATACCTGGTCGGATGACCTGACACTGTTTGTTGGTGTAGTCGTGGTTGGTGATGTCGATCTCTTCTTGATTCAAGTTTACCGGTATTGGGTAACAGATACTAAAGCTTCCTATGGTACAAATTTCGTCTACGGTGAGTACTAGTTTCAACTACTTCATTTCATGCTTAATACACTTCATTTATTTACTCATGCATTCACTCATGCAGTTACTCTACTACTAGGCATGCTACTTCAAGGATTAAAGGTTTAGATGATTACCTTGGCCGGATTTCGAACCGGGCCCATCACGGTCAATAACATGGAGAACAGGCTGCCTCTGAGGTGCGCCCCTCTGAGGACCCCGGATCCCTGTCCCTGAGGTGCCTGCTGGGCCGGTGCATCACCAGATGCCACCTCCTTGCCCTCTCTCTGCTTGTAGTTCTGAAAGTTTCCCTTCGGCTTGGTGCTCTCTGGGCATCTATTAGCTGTGTGTCCCAGCTTCTGACAGTTATAGCATTTGATGTCTCTCCCAAGGCAGTCTTTACCAGGATGGTCCTGGTTGCACTTTCTGCACACATAGGTGCGGCCGTCAGAGGTTTTGGCGACACCGGAGCTAGAACCTGAGGTTAGAGGGTTAGCACATGTGTGTGTGGATATACTAGATACATACTTATACGAATACTTGGATTAGGAATTTACCCTTAGGTGGGTGTGATCTCAGTGGCTTTGCTGCCACCGGTGCAGAATAACCAAGCTGAAGAAGCTCAGTTGGTTTGCCCTGCTCAGCATGGGCACTGCTCTCACCCTGGGATTTCTTTTGGGATTGCTGAAAGAAATTCCCTTTCTTCTTTTTCCAGCTCTTCCCCTGGTTCTGCTCCTCAGTGCTGGTGTTTTTGTTGTTAGCTTTGCGCTTCAGCGCGGTCTCTTCATCCCTTAACTGGCAAGTGATCTCAACGCGAGAAGCCGCGTGATAACACTCCTGAAATCTCAGGTATTAGCCGGGATTCTCATTTAAAGAGGAATAAAGAAGGATTCAAAGAATTCAAGGAATTTAAGGAATTGAAATGATTCTAAGGGTTAACCGTTATTTACCTGAAGGGAGGTAAATCTGGTATAGCCCATACCGTACCGAAGGCGATGGCTCAGACCGCCATAGAAGCGATCGACCAACACCTGGCCGGTGTATCCTAGATCAGGAGAAGACGGAGAATGGAGGTGAAGGTGCGGTAGTACTCATCGACAGTCATCTTGTCTGTCATCTTCAAGGCGTCTAGCTCTAGCCTTTTCTTTGTTTTTACATGCTCAGGGTAGTATTTGGAACGGAGGAGTGAGGCGAAGGAATCCCAGTCGAATGTGGGGTCGCTGACGTGCTCATGCTTGACCAGCTTCCACCAATCCATGGCTGCATCCTTTAAGGAGTAAGCAGCAACTCTGACTCGAACTCCAGCAGGAGCTTCGAGTGTTTCGAAAGCCGTCTCCATCTCGGAGATGTAGGCCTCGAGCTTAGCCGGATCACTCTCGCCCCTAAAGCAGGGAGGGCGGAGCTCCGCTACAGCTTTTACCCAGTTTGCTTCTCTGGGTGGCGGGGGAGGGATTGGCCCGCTTGTGTTTGTTGGTTTGCTGGATTGTTGTACAGCTTGGATTACTTGTGGTAGCATCTGCGCTACCGTGGCGGCGACGATCTCAGCTATCGTCTGCGCGCCGGGTCCGTCACTTGCCCCCTCCTCTGGGGCGACCTGGACCTCTGCCTGACATCTGAATATTTAACAGTTACGTTAGGCTTTGCAAGATATGACTCAAAGGTCTCGGAATTTAAGCAAGGTATCGTTCATAAGAACGTTAAGGGTATCCGTTGTTAACAACGGTAGTTCCTAGTTAGGTTTCTAAGTATCCGTCTTAAGACGGTTGAAATCCTAACTCGGTAATCCCCTATGCTCGGTACTATGGACATCAGAGCGTAACTACGCTCTGATACCACTTTTTGTAACACCCCAACCGTTAATCCTATGCTTACCGTCTAATCGTCCTACTAATCCTACGAGTTCGCAGCGGAATTATTACATACTTACTACGGCGGGTGAAACAATGCCGCTAACCGCCCATACGGCTAGCTAGGCTACTAATGCTTACAGTCACGGTCTGATGAACATAACGTACCGAGCTACTAAATTACTTACCAAAATATCATATGACAAATACTTACATCCAGGATCACCGAGTATTAGAGTGTATTCAGTTACATCAGATCTAAGCTCCAAAAGAATGAGTTTACCAACTACTCATCTATACCAATTCCCATTCTATCAAAATCCCAAAAAGGTGTATCCCATGGTATACCGGCTATTCAAAAACTGTAGCCATGTACTACTTAGTACACCCATCATAAATTCAGTGTTTACATCCAAAAAGAGAAGATAAAGAATAGAGTTGAGTCTTCACATCTCGTCACTCTCGAGTACCTGCGTGTAGTAAAAATGGTGCCCCAAGGGGCTCAGCAAACGCTGCGTATAAACTCCGCATATACCGCGTGCTAGCTAGGGCACGCCGACTATTTGACGTCCACTAAACATGCAATTCATTATTTTCATACATACATGCTTTGCATTCAACATACATGCTATACAATTCATTACACAAATCAAGGCAACAATACATAGCATACATCTCACTTACCTTCACAAGGTTAGCCAAATTATGCATCCGGGTTAATCGGAATGCTTTACTCTTTTACTCATTACTTACTTTTTCTTACTTACGATTACTTACTTTCAATTACTTTACTTATTCTTACTTACTTACTTATACTCAAGTTAAGTCGTCGGGACCTCCGGCCCTGGGGACTACGCCGTCCCACCTCCGGGATTTACTTGACTCACCAATCCGGGATGCTACCCACTTAAGGGATTTGGGCCGCGGACCAGTTTAGAGTCAGGAATTGGAGCCAACCTCTTGTGACTCCGCATCCTCACGCGTGGCCGAAACTATATCGGACTTCTACTCATTCCAATTTAATTACCAATTTAAGTTAGGATGGTTAGCTTGTTAGGAATAAGTTAGAAGTCCAACTCATCACAATCGGTCACAGTACAATACATCATACATACACATTCATTTCATCCAAACATTCATGAATTATACAAACTAAGAATTAAAGAAGATATACAACAACATACAACACTACATATTCACAAGTATGCATATTAACTCCGATTCGTGCATTTATCTTATTTGGTGATCAATTAGCACACAACACACAAATCAGAGTAACCAAGATAGCATACGGGGCATGAGGAATCCATACCGTTCACCGTCGTACGTGTTCCCAAACGTTCTTCCGGTGTCACAAATCAAATCCTATTATATACATACAATTAAATGATTAATCTAACTATCATTACTTAACTCATACTTACTATGTCCTTATACTTCTTACACTTACACATTACTTACTCATTTTCCATTACTTAAGTTTTTATTTTCTTACTTAAGGTTTGCATGCTTACATACATGTACATATACATATATATATGGGTATACATATATATATATACAATTATTATTTAGATTAAAATAATTTTTTTTTTGTCAGGATAGGGCCGTCCGACCCACCGTCCGACCCAAGCCCTGGGTCGGACCATTCCAGTAAGATTCGTTCCCAGAAAATTACCCTGTCCGACCCAGCACTATTCCGTCCGACCCATACTCTCTGGGTCGGACCATTCCAGAAGGCTGGGTCTTGTCGTCTAAGCTCCGTCCGACCTACGTCCGACTCACCGTCTGGGTCGGACGAAGTCAGAAACTTCGGCATTGTAAATTTTCATCTGTCCGACCCATGTCCGATCCACGGCTGTGGGTCGGACCATTACAGAAAGTTTTATTTCGTTATTTAAGCCATGTCCGACCCACGTCCGACTCACGGCTCTGGGTCGGACCATTCCAGAAAGGTTGGTTTGCGTTTCTTAAGCCCCGTCCGACCCACGTCCGATCCAGACTCTGGGTCGGACGGTTCCAGAACCTTGTTACAGATTTTGTTTTTCCTTCCCAATTTCACCCATTGCTTCCCCAATCTTCCTACATGCATCCTAACATGTTTTTGTGCAATTTAAACACCCTAAACCATGCTAATTCATTTCCTAATTCATCACACAACTCTATACTAACTTATATACACAATTCTCTTAATTTCAACTCAACACTTAAACAGTTTTCTTCCCTAATGTCTTTTGCTACAGATTTTGATACTAACACTCCCCTTCTACAACTTCCTCTCCTATTGACATTTCTAGCACCTCTAATGTATTTAGATTGCACTATCTATCTCTCTCAACTTACCCTCCACCTATCTTAATCAAAATCTGTTACACACTCCCCTTAGTCACCTAGTTTAAAATTCACTAAGTGTTCTAATCCTATATAAATTTTGACATAACCTCCCCTGTATTTTTACACTCTCACCACATATTCTAGTTCACATTTTGTTACCCTTTTCACCTGTTTCAATAGACATTAATACCCAAGCTCCCATACACAATCAACAACACAAAAACACTCCTAATACTTCCTGCACTCTATATCCCATTCCCAAACTAGTTTGCAACAGTTTTTAAGTGTCTTTTAAGGCTTCAATATAATCCCATCCTTCTTCCACATTACATCATTGTTCATTACAATTTTTATAATGCAATTTCTACCCTTTCAAAATCTGTTACACATATATATATACAAGCTACACAAGTGAGCATCCTTACCTTGTTTTTCTTCTAGATTTTTTCTTCTTCTTCCTCCTTCCTTTCTCTACCGATTTGTAATCCCAATTCCTCTAACACTACCAACATTTATATACATGCTTCAATACTAAAACAAACACTAATTCTCATTTAAGCTTTTAATGTACATTCTAGGGTTTAGGAGTTTCCTTACCTTGCAAGAGCTTAAGTGCTGTTTGGAATAGCTCAAGAATGATGTTTCCCACCTTTCAAAAGTGCCAAAATCGGCTGGGCACAAGAGGAACCAAAATAAGGTTTAGCTAAATTTTCGTTTTGCCTTTGAGGCTAGAAAAGATGGAGTTTTTGAGAATGTTTTTACCTTAAAAGAACAAGGAGAAGGAGGGCCTTCTAATGGTGGTGTTGAAACTCCAAATGGGGTATACCCATAAAATCGAAAGTGCTTGTTTTTGAATTTTGGAAAGATGGAAGTGTAGCTCTTGGTGAGAGGATTACAATGGTGGTATTTTTATAATTTTTGGAAGAGTTTGGAGAGAGTTACAAAGGAGAGAAGATGGAGTTTGTGTTGGTTTTCTTAAGCCTCCATGGCTGTTCGGTGGTTTGGAGAAGAAGAAAGAAAGAATTCAGAGAATGAGGGGGAGTGAGTACGTGGGTGTTGTGAGGAAATGAGAGATAGGAGAAGAATTGTGAGAGTAATTAAAGTAAGGTTGCTTTTTGTTTTTGTTTGCTTGTGAGTAAAAGAGAGTAATAAGAGGTGTGAGGGGGGAACAAAAATCGGACACCCCACAGAACCCACATGGGTTTTAAAATTCTTTTTGCAATATTGGACACATAAGTTTGTGTTATTTATGTTTCTACCCCACAACTTCCCGTTTTTGACAGTTTTTACTAATTTCTCGTTTTGTTGATTTTATTGGTCCTAAATCCTCACTAATCTTTATTAATGATTATTTAGTTGACCAAAACTGTTACGAGTCTATTTGACCCGCTTAAAGACACGTTTTCCCGGTTACCTCGAAAAACGCGCTTTAAGGTTCGTTAATGCTTTTAATCCATTTTAAGGATCCGTTTTCTTCGGGATTTGTTCCCTCATGATTATTTATACTTAATTAAGCCTCTAAATTACTTATTAGCCTAATTAATCACTATTTTTAATTACGGGGTATTTCATTTTTGGTGTCTACAGATGGCTCCCCTTGATTCAATTCTGCAATAGAAGGCTTGCAGAATTGGATCGAGGTTGAAAGGGCGCCAAAAATTCTCACTGCGGTTTATGAGATGCAACTACGATTGTAAAAGGATCGGAGGTGCATGACCTGCCTATGACGTAAAGACTGAATGCGAAGATATTTACAATTAGTCTAGAATACAAGGTTTTGATGGGTGAGGGACAAGCCCTGAACACAATGGTTGGATTTGTTAAAATTTTGAACATGAACAATTGTTGGGTTTGGTGCATGAGGACTTATGACGAGCCTCAACTGGACCTCTTGACATCCAGTTTTAGGACTTATGACGAGCCTAGAATACAAATTCAGTACCATACTAGTAGCGTAATAGCTGCCTAGCAGATGTAAAACTAAAATACGACCGCACTAGTAGCGCAATAGCTTCCTAGTGGGCGTAAAGCAAAATGCGACCGCACTAGTAGCGCAATAGCTGCCTAGCGGGTGTAAAAGGAAAATGCGACCGCACTAGTAACACAATAGCTGCCTAGCGGGTGTAAAACGAAAAGGCGACCGCACTAGTAGCGTAATAGCTGCCTAGCGGGTGTAAAATGAAAAATTCGACCGCACTAGTAGCACAATAGCTGCCTAGCGGGTGTAAAACGAAAGGCGGCCGTACTAGTAGCGCAATAGCTGTCTAGCAGGTGTAAAACGAATGGCGACCGTACTAGTAGCGCAATAGCTGTCTAGCAGGTGTAAAACGAAAGGCGACCGTACTAGTAGCGCAACAGCTGTCTAGCAGGTGTAAAACGAAAGACGACCGTACTAGTTGCGCAATAGCTGTCTAGCAGGTGTAAAATGAAAGGCGACCGTACTAGTAGCGCAATAGCTGTCTAGCAGGTGTAAAACGAAAGGCGACCGTACTAGTAGCGCAATAGCTGTCTAGCAGGTGTAAAATGAAAGGCGACCGTACTAGTAGCGCAATAGCTGTCTAGCAGGTGTAAAATGAAAGGCGACCGTACTAGTAGCGCAATAGCTGTCTAGCAGGTGTAAAACGAACGGCGACCGTACTAGTAGCGCAATAGCTGTCTAGCAGGTGTAAAACGAAAGCGACCGTACTAGTAGCGCAATAGCTGTCTAGCAGGTGTAAAACGAAAGGCGACCGTACTAGTAGCGCAATAGCTGTCTAGCAGGTGTAAAACAAAGGCGACCGTACTAGTAGCGCAATAGCTGTCTAGCAGGTGTAAAACGAAAGCGACCGTACTAGTAGCGCAATAGCTGTCTAGCAGGTGTAAAACGAAAGGCGACCGTACTAGTAGCGCAATAGCTGTCTAGCAGGTGTAAAATGAAAGGCGACCGTACTAGTAGCGCAATAGCTGTCTAGCAGGTGTAAAACGAAAGGCGACCGTACTAGTAGCGCAATAGCTGTCTAGCAGGTGTAAAATGAAAGGCGACCGTACTAGTAGCGCAATAGCTGTCTAGCAGGTGTAAAACGAAAGGCGACCGTACTAGTAGCGCAATAGCTGTCTAGCAGGTGTAAAATGAAAGGTGACCGTACTAGTAGCGCAATAGCTGTCTAGTAGGTGTAAAACGAAAGGCGACCGTACTAGTAGTGCAATAGCTGTCTAGCAGGTGTAAAACGAAAGCGACCGTACTAGTAGCGCAATAGCTGTCTAGCAGGTGTAAAATGAAATACGACCGCACTAGTAGGGCAATAGCTGCCTAGCGGGTGTGAAGATACGTCAGATAGTGAGCAAATTTTATGGGTATATGCAGATGATTTGTGATGTGAGGTGATTAACCAATGCATTAATTGAATTAAACTCCCTGTTTGTGGATGTAGGTTTTTGTGTGAGCAGATGGCTCTATAGTAACATCAAAACCTCGGGATGGCTCCGGTATGGCTCCGGCATGGCTTCAAGGATCTGAGATGGCTCCAGCATGCGTTGATGGCTCCAGTATGCACTGATGGCTCTGGTAGGCACTGATGGCTCCGGTGTGACCCATGGTCTCGGGTTGGTTGGTGGGTTTAACATGGTTGGATTTTGTGGCAATTTATGGGCTTTGATTTGCCTTGAGATTTTTTTTTTCAAGGTGGTTTGATGGCTCCGATGATGGATTTATTGTTGTTTGACGGGATTTGTTGTGGGCTTTGTAGTGAGTGAATGGTTTTTCATTGGTGAACGATGAAACATAGTTGCATGACTTGTTAGGAGTTCCCATCATGGTTCTAGGATTTCCATGGATGGCTCTGGGATGACTTTGTGCTGATTGAGCATGACGATGCTTTGGTTGGTTCACTTTAATGACACCGAGGGGAAAATGGAAGATTTCGCCTTTGATGTGGTCGCACCCTGGACGGGCTGCCTACGTACTCAATTCCATATTGAGATCAGACCATACGTAGTTCGATACTCTATGAGCAAGGTCTTGGTGACAAAATGGCTCCGACAGGGATTTGAAGTGGCTTCTGTATTGTTCTCGAACTGTTGGGATGGCTCCCGTGTAGCTCTGGAGATGGTTTCAATATTTGAGGATGGCTCCTACATGGCTCCTGCTTGGCTTTGGGAGTGATGTCGATGAGGCTCAAGCATGACACTGGATGGCTCCGGGGTGGTTTCCGCATGGCTCTCGAAGGGCTCTTGTATGATTTCGATATGGCCTCGGGATGGCTCCAGGTTTGACTTCTTTTGATCGGGAGTTGTGCTTCAATAATTGCAACTGTAGTCGACTTTCAGCGAGACTAGGCAAAGTCCTTGCCAGTCGGATGAGGAAGATGGGTTTATGATGCATAGACATTAAATGTTAGTTACGATGCAAGATGCATATGCGGTTTTGGAGGGAGAGTATGGTCCTATCTATATTAATATGAGGTTTACGAATATAAGACATCTTTAGTTCGATCTTGAGTGATTGTTGAACTGGAATGCGTGAATCACTTTCCTCTCATGGAGGGATGTGGGTCAATCTCTCGTGAGTATGGCCTTGTGTGCTAATGTCGTGATGATACTCTTGATGCTCAGAGCAGTATTTTCCTGAGAATTTCTTTTTGAGGTTATGAACTTTCCGTTCCTCACAAATTCCTCACCTGCAATGGGGTATGGCTGATTATGATTTGGTAGTTTAATCGGAGAGTCACTCGCACTCTAAAGACCTTGTGAAATTAGGTCACACTCATTCGCTCACGGTCCTCTTTGGTATGATGGGACATGTTGATAACAAGTACGAAGCTTATGATTCATGTTTCAGATCCGGTACTTTCAGTTAACGCTCATTAACTTATGAGTCAAAGGTCTTTATTGGGTTGTAACGGGGCTGAGGGGTATGATGTATGTCACACGGGACTGTGGGATTTATTTGGGAATTGTGGAGCTTTTGTGCAATAGAGGACGTGTTTCACCTTTGCCATGGGTGGAATGATTGGACGGGTTTTGATAACCTTTTATTGGTTTCTACGGGACATCATTGGTCCTTCTGATTTGGATTTCTCCTTCTTGCCTCTTCTGGTGTTCGATTTGAACTTTCTTCTCATTTTGTTTTTTGAAATTGCATTTGGCTCATCAACTTTCTCAAGCGTTCTCTGCTTCGTATTTTGGCTTTCAGCTTTGGAGTTGCATGGACTCATCGATCTTCTTGAACATTTTCGGTGTTCTTTTTTGGTGTTTGGCTTTGGAGTTGCATTGACTCACTGATTTCTTCAAACATTTCATTTGTTGTTTTTGTGAAAGATGGTGGGGGTGAGACCATGGCTCTGGCTCCTTCGAGATCCTCTATTGCAAGGGTGAGTAAGTATATGTATGTGAGTTGGCATGTCGTGGAGCTCGCTGAAAAAGGTTTATCGTGAAAGGCTCAGCGGGGCTCACTAAGGGATTATGTACAGGGCAGTCAAAGCTTTTTGGTTTTGTGGGGATTTTTATTCCTAAGTGCCTCGTCATCCTCATTAGTCAATGATTGTTTTCTTACTATTCTCGGATCTTTGCATGAATCACAGTTCGTATCCTGTTTATCGACATTGATCTCGCTATGAATTGTGCCTCTCTGTGTGCTGAAGGAAAGCACAAGTCGCTCGTGGTTTTACCTCTATGGACTCGCTCTATCTTTCCTCATCACTCATTGGATTGTCCAAAACATTCATTTGAAATTCAAAGGAAAATACCGCTCTTCGCACACTACTCACTTGGTTTGTGGTGCTGATTTTGATTGGACCCTTGTACTCATTGACGGGTCGAGAGTTAAGTGGTTCATGCACTCTGTTCAATCAATCTCTCGTGATTTTCCCGAAGATGTCATTTCGATATGGGAGTATGCAAATGCAATTATCTACCATGCGATGTATTGTGGTAATATGGAATTACCATGTATAAGATGCATGAAATGCTGAAAATGATTAATCGAGATGGTTGACTGAATGTTTTTTTTGTGTTTGTTTTGTTTTTGGATGCAATGCATGAGTGGTAAGGTTATGACTAGTCTCGCTTGAGCCGAATTCAGCTTGCGGTTCATGAAGCTCATCCCGTCATTGTTGGCTTTGAAGGTGGTCGAGTTGTGATGATTGTTGTCAAAGAAGTAATTCTCGAGTGAAGTCAGGTTGGTGATTGGCTCCTGGATCTTGGGACTTTTAGGGAGTGACAACTCCCGCATGGTGACCCACTGATATGACATTGGCTGCATTTTCTGGGATTTTTTGGACTTTTGGATGTATGATTTTTTTTTGGATGTTTGATTTTTTTTGGATTTTCGGATGTACAAGTTTTTTTTGGGATTTTTTGTTGTGTATGCTTTTTGTGGTTGTTGGTATCTATGTACATGGCATGCCGCATGGGAAGATGCTTGAATCTCTGGTATTTCTTGCTTATCGCTTTGAGGGTCATGCTTTCACTCGTGGGTAAACGCAGTTATTCACCTGTAAGCACAGTCATTATAATAGAAAAAGAATATGACAAATGTGAATGTTAGCATGCTTTGAAAAAATGGGATGAATGCTTGTGTGTGATGTGTTGGGAATGCAATATGTTATTATGCAATTTTTCTGAGATGGGTGTGACTCATGCATGATTAATGAATATGAAATGACCGAAGATGGGAAGAAGCAATTCGTATGTGCTACAAGAAATCAAGTTTTTAGAAAAAACAGTTTTGAAAATACGTGTTTTCGAAGTGGTGGATTTTCTCAATAGGCATTTTGATGCTCGGCCATTCGCAAATAAAAATAGGGAGTGGGGAACCCTATACACATTGATCTAAATAAATTCAGAGGGAATGAACCTATACATGCAGTTTATTTAGAAATGGACAAGAGAGAAGAATCATAGGGAAAAACCTATACATCAATTCTAAAAAGTCATTAAAGGGGGAATTCGAGCTTAAAAACTTCTCCCGAATTCTTCTGCTTCGTCTTCGAGCTTCTGACTAGCAGCTCATTCATGTTTGGGCTTCTGATTGGCCGCTCGTTCATATTCGGGATCTTGACAGGTTGCTCGCTCGTCTTCTGGCTCTTGCAGCGAAGCGGTATTGATGATCAAACAAAACTGGTTGGTGTTCTTCTGACTCTCAGAAATTTTGAACTCGAACAATCGTTGCTGGTCTTCATGTCGCTTGGCTCGGGTTGGTGCACCTCTGATTTTCGGTTCAGACTACAGTTGTTGATCTTCATGCGCTCCATCTGCTCCGACGAGGGAAATAAGGGGTGTTTTTTGAGAAAGGAAAGGTGAATGATCGAGCACAAATTCTTTGTGAAAATCTACCACTTATGTGAAAACACGAATGACTAGTACGCTCCACGGTAATGACCGCTGCTCTTGAAGGTGGGTTGAACTTCAAAAATAGCGGGTCACAACATGGTGACTAAAACATTTATTTTGAAATTCATTTGTGAAATTCATTTTTGAAAACTTCATTTGAAAACTGTTTTTGAAACTATTTTGAAATAGTAATTATGAAAAATGTTGTTCGAAATTCATTTGTGAAATGTATGTTTTTGAAACCTATTTTTGAAAATTGTTTTGGAAATAACATTTGTGAGAAGTAATGTTTGAAAATCATTTGTAAACAGTTGATTTTTGAAATCTGTTC
The DNA here is from genome assembly GCA_023374045.1 of Limonium bicolor. Lineage (NCBI taxonomy): Eukaryota > Viridiplantae > Streptophyta > Magnoliopsida > Caryophyllales > Plumbaginaceae > Limonium > Limonium bicolor. Next base: position 254,967,602 of record CM041778.1, on the reverse strand, counting down.
TTTGCAAACCGTTTGACAAAGTTGTTTTCTGGAGGACTTTGATTAAAATCGATTTTGAAAATTGCTTTGGAATCATTTTTTTTAAATCATCCGAGATGGACGGCTTTGAAGATATTTCTTAGAGTGTTTGACATGATTCATTTCCTGATTTTTGCTAATTTTTGAAACGTGATCACACATAGATGTAAGCGCAAATGAAAATCGTGGCTGATTTTATGTGGAGCTGAGTGTGAATGATTGGGATAATCACCTTCCAGGTCAATTAATACTTCCATACCACCGGGGGAACCGTCGTTCCTTCACTGTTCATCTCTCGGGATTTATCTCTGTTACGCCTTGTGGGGCACGTCATCGAGAAAGACCGGAGTGCTTAAGTTCGAAAGGTCAGGATACCCGAAGTGATACAGTCACACGAGCCACGACTGGGGATTATCACAACATACTCACTTTTGGGAAACTTGGGGAAGTACTGCATGGGAACGGGTCTCCCGTCGTCTGCACGGTCAGGTGTGTCTAAAGTCCAAATTATTCACTGACTACGTTGTGTCATGTATGGGTATCCGGTAAATACGGGATCCTCTATGGACGTGTAGCGTGACATCGGGCTTTAGAGACACCCGTGGTGCAAAGGAACAATGGAGAACTGAGCCCATGCAATCTTCAAGGTAAGGCAAAGAGGTGGTCAGACAGGCGACATACAAGGGGGTGACTACCCATAAACCCATCTTAGACACCGGATAAGGCAGCTAGACACCGAAGGCTCATGGCTCACAATATGCTGGCTTAGACTCGGGTAATGGAAGATATTTTTGGATCATGAGCTTCAAGGCGTTAGTCGGAGACCATACCGCCTCGTGGGTTTTTTCACTGAGAGAGTGACCCAGCTCATGGGGAATCAACCGTGGACCGGTTGGGGATCCCGTGACATCGTGGATAAAACAGGTGACACAGAGGAATGCATGTCCTAAGCTACCCACCCAATGCACCCCACAATCATATAGCAAATAAAGTAGAGAAGTTAGCACCAACCTAATTACTAAGAGTTTTGTCTTGAGATTAGTGATTCCAAATTGGTTGTTTATTAACCTAAAGGGAAGTTAGCTTCATTCACACCTAAGTGTCTCTTTCTAATCGTGAGCTAATCATTAACTCAATTGTTGTCATGTTTGTTGAGGATCTAACAAATCCTATATGTCCCCATCAGATACACACTCTAAGTGTGGAGTAGAATAATCCTAGAGGCTTTGAAAAGAATCTCTTGAAGGTTTTGAAAGAAGTTGGGGAAATCTTGACAATTTTGAATGGAGTTCAGTCTTCCTTGAGTTTGAGAAAAACTTACTCAAGTTTTCCCCAGCAGAGTCGCCATTCTGTGGAGGGTGATTTTTCGGTATGAGGGGGTCTATCTAAATATGGTATAACTAAGAAGTCTAGATCCTAGAAATTTGCCATTCTGTGGAGGGTGAAAACCCATTATTCAGGCATCCCTCAAATACCTACTAGATCGTCCGTCTTTCCCAGAAAGCATAAGGGGGAGTGCAAGTGAACACTACACCCGCTCTCAATGGGCTCCACGCGGACTTATGCCTTAAGGGCAGAAATTGACTAGAGTCGCCACCTAGTTTGACCTAAGGAACTAGGAAGGGGGGAGAAGGGTTCTATGAACCGTTAATTGACTCTATGATTTGTTGCCTATGGATAGGACTTATCTGATCATACTAGAGATTCTATGGTGGGTTCGCACTGGGTTACACCCCTTAGAAGTGGCAACGACCATGACTTCGGATTGGTGCCCGAGGAAACCTCGGTCTCCAATTGTCGGGATTACCTTCTTCCAAAACCTTTTTAGAGAGATTCATTTAAAAGCCAGTGATAGGATTAGGATAGGAGGAGAGAAAACGAGTGGATGAGGTGAGCTTTTCTGCCAAGCTAGCGCCAAGAAGAGG
>CM041778.1:254516872-254965159 GCA_023374045.1 Limonium bicolor | reverse complement strand
GCTGTTGGACTGTTGGAGGCCCGACGGTGCCGAGGACGAGTGCGGCCGCTAAGGGACGCACATGTACTCGGGCTGCAGGGAGAGGGACAGAGTTGACTCAGTCTGAGCTGCAGCCTGGCATTCGACCGAGGCATTTGGCCACGGGAATGTGAGTCAGTGAAGGAACTTGTCGTTAGGAGGTTTAAGTCCACTCTCGACTCTTGCTTGTGGCTAAGTGGATGGCTGGTCCATCCACACTAAGTAGTAGGCTGGTTGGGTCTTTGACCCAATGTCGGTGATGCCTAAATGGTCTCTTGACCTAATCCGTAAGAGCCCCTTGGGGTCTCGCTTCCGCGCAATTATAATTTCCTGAAAAAAAAACTCAGGAAGACACGCAGCGGAAAACACTTAGAAACATTCAAGCAACATTCGGGCACCAAGCAAACACACATGCGCACAGAAACATTGAACACATGCGTGAAGGTAAACAAGCATTTGCATACTAACAACGACAAGCACATAGCTTGACGTGCCCTAAGGGAATTTACCCCAGGGCTCCGGCGATGCTTCGCTTTGCCAGCATGCCGGAATGCGCCACTCATAACCACAAGGATGAGAGTGGACTTATACCACCCTTATCAGATAAGTTCTCCGGCCATCCCAATTCCCTCAACTTCAAGCGTCAAGGTCAAAGGGGATCTGCGCACCACTTGCAACTCCTGCCCAAGTGCGCAGCCCAAGTACAAGTAATGCTAGTGCTCAGGAAACCACGAGGTTTGCCCACACATCCAACACAAGCACCGATGACCGGAGGGTGAGGGCATCGGGCGGATACCAACACACTTATCTCCACCCAAATCCAACTCATCCCTGCGCGAGCCACAAAGGCCCTAACGATGTGCCGCCCGCACATCGGGGTATGAATAACCAGGGACATAATGAGTTGATGCCGCCAGCTCTCGGCATCGGGGTAATAGAAGCTCGCTCCGTAGTTCCAAAGCTCTATCCCCTAGGGGCCCCTCAGCTACCTGCATACCTGCAAGTTAGCATAAAGGGCGTAGAACAGAGAGAGATCGAGTCATCGCAACGCAGGTACGAAAGGGCTACTTCTTTGATTAATTGAGATACAAGGCCCGAAGGCTTACATTACATCGTTGAATACAAGTACATTTTGGTGTCAAGTTGCTTGTCTTTGTCCTTACAAAATTTGGACGTAACAAACCTCCCCCACCTAAGTCTTTGCCGTCCCGGCAAAGATTCTAAGTACCTTTGTATCTCATCTTGGATATGCAATAAGTTACCCTCTCGCCCACGTTGCAACTTCTTTCTCTCTATTTCGATACAAAATTTCCCAGCATGAACAATAACTCAGCGTTTCTCATCCAACAGCTAGGTCTTTAAGCGGGGTGTAACGACAAATCTCTGCCATCATAGATTTTCTCTCGAATTTGTTTGTAAGTCGTGTCAGATTTTGATGCTTCCCGGATTCTGACCACCAGGTCAATTCCCACGCGAGAGATACTGTTGTTTAGCCCAAAACAATGCCGACTCAGAGCATCAGGACATCTTTATGCCGACCCGAAATTCGTCCCATCTCGCTTGCTTAGGGAACAACTTCTCCTGCGTGGTAAAACAGATGTTAGCCACATTACCCGTGACAACAAAAGAAAGAAAACTTAGTCCCGGGAAGGTAATGCCCCAAAATATAGGACAAAGGATTACCGCAAGCATCTCTTGCAATGAGCCGAGCAACGTCGTTCAGCTCGTTATGACTTCCGACTCTCAAAGGACTTATCAAACTCAGGCAACTTAAGCAACAGTTCCGAGGAAATAGGTCACTTCAGCCACTCGAATGCCTCCAGGGCGCGCCCGTCCCCGTCCCATTTTTGCTCACTTTGAGCAAGTCGGTAAAAAGGGGCTACCTTCTGAGAAAACCCTTCCCCGCATCGGCGTTGATATTTCGCCAAGCCAAGGAAAAGGGCGAAGTTCAGATACATCCCTCGGAGTCGTCCTCACACGGATCGCTTTCACCTTGGATGGGTCCATACGAACCGCCCCGGCGGGGATGATGTGGCCTGTGAAAGCAAATTCTCGTTAACCGAATAAACACTTCTCCCTCTTCACACTAGCTCGTGTGCCTATAAACGAGCCCGCAAAAAGGTGATCCCCAGAACATGGGGAATCTTGGAAACTCCAAGATCACAAAAGTCTCAACTCCCACCCACATATCGACTTATATACATTATTTACATGTGCCATGAACAGATATAACATCTACGTTCGCGGCTACCAAAACAGTATGGGTTTGGGGTTGTCAAAACCCTAAGTGCCTGCGCGACACTCAAGGCGACGGAGTTGCTCGTGGCTCCTTAGGCGGATGCAAAATAGAGCCAACAAAAGTTGAAGGGATGGCATCCCTGCGAGCACCCTCTTTAGGAGGTTTCAAAAGCGCAGAAAGATTTGCTCGCTTAGGACAGGATGTAGCAAAATGTGCATCCCCACAGAAGTAGCAAGTTGGGATGAAGTTGGGTTTAGTCCTCTTCCCTTCTTGTGAAAGGGCTTTGACTTCCTTCCTTTAACCAACACATCTACCTACGTCGATTCTGAGTGACTTGAGTCACACTCAGGCTGGGTTACCGGCCAATTCCGCTTCCTTGGGGAGGAACCACCCTCCTTTCTTGGATTGGGAGAACCAGCCTTCCGAGGTGAGGACTCTTGTCGAAAATCCACCAGACACTTGGCAACCCCAATGGCTTGGGGAACAGTCATCACCCTACTTCTCCTTAACTCATTTTGAGCCCAGGGTTTCAAACCCTCAATAAAAGCATGGACTTTATCACCTTCGTCCATCGACGGGAGGTCAGAGATGATGGAGACAAACTCCTCAACATATTCACGAATAGAACCGGACTGTTTAAGAACTCGGAGACGAGTCCTCACTCTACGAGCAGTATCCAAGGGGAGAAAATGTGCCCTTAAAGCTCCCTTGAAATCAACCCAAGTTCTTGGAACCGATTTGCCATTAATACGGTCCGTCTCTTCCTTCAACCGCCACCACTTTTTGGCATGCCCAACGAGATAAGTTTTAGCCACCGAGACCTTCAGGTCATCTCTTACTCTAGAGGCATCGAAGAAACTTTCCATATCGTAGAGAAAATTCTCAACGACTTCGGCATCACGGGTCCCATCGAAGGGGTTTGGATCCCTTGGTTTAACTTTTGAATCATCAAATGAGACTCCCCGACTCGCTAAGGCATCAAGTGCCTTGCTTAATTTTTCAGACAGATCAGCATTCTATTTAGCCAGCGAGGCATGTTCATTCACTCGAGTTTCAGAGTCTTGTTCTTGCTCTTGACTCTCAAATCTGGCTTTGAGTTGGGCAACATCACTAGCCAACGTATTGACAACATCTTTAAGGATCTTGTTCTCATTCACAAGTCCTTGAACAGCACTAATCAAATCCAACTCTGGGTCCACCGCATCAGCTTCCCGATTAGATAGACCCACAACATCTCTTAGTTCTTCCACGTAAGCCCAAAGAGTTGTCGAATCAGGACCTTTTCTGCCCATGATCGGCAATCTGTTTACAAGACTTAGTCTTCGATTGCAACCTTTAACACTATTCTGAAATGGGGCCTCACTACGAGTTCAACACTTTAACAATCTGCAAACAGAGTTTGCCGAAGGGTTAGGCTCTGATACCAAAATTGTAACGTATAATTTCCTGAAAAAAAAAACTCAGGAAGACACGCAGCGGAAAACACTTAGAAACATTCAAGCAACATTCGGGCACCAAGCAAACACACATGCGCACAGAAACATTGAACACATGCGTGAAGGTAAACAAGCATTCGCATACTAACAACGACAAGCACATAGCTTGACGTGCCCTAAGGGAATTTACCCCAGGGCTCCGGCGATGCTTCGCTTTGCCAGCATGCCGGAATGCGCCACTCATAACCACAAGGATGAGAGTGGACTTATACCACCCTTATCAGATAAGTTCTCCGGCCATCCCAATTCCCTCAACTTCAAGCGTCAAGGTCAAAGGGGATCTGCGCACCACTTGCAACTCTTGCCCAAGTGCGCAGCCCAAGTACAAGTAATGCTAGTGCTCGGGAAACCACGAGGTTTGCCCACACAGCCAACGCAAGCACCGATGACCGGAGGGTGAGGGCATCGGGCGGATACCAACACACTTATCTTCACCCAAATCCAACTCATCCCTGCGCGAGCCACAAAGGCCCTAACGATGTGCCGCCCGCACATCGGGGTAAGAATAACCAGGGACATAATGAGTTGATGCCGCCAGCTCTCGGCATCGGGGTAATAGAAGCTCGCTCCTTAGTTCCAAAGCTCTATCCCCTAGGGTCCCCTCAGCTACCTGCATACCTGCAAGTTAGCATAAAGGGCGTAGAACAGAGAGAGATCGAGTCATCGCAACGCAGGTACGCAAGGGCTACTTCTTTGATTAATTGAGATACAAGGCCCGAAGGCTTACATTACATCGTTGAATACAAGTACATTTTGGTGTCAAGCTGCTTGTCTTTGTCCTTACAAATTTGGACATAACAAAACTCAGGAAAACACGCAGCGGAAAATACTTCAAACAACATTCGAGCACCAAGCAAACACACATGCGCACAGAAACATTGAACACATGCGTTAAGGCAAACAAGCATTCGCATACTAACAACGACAAACACATAGCTTGACATGCCCTAAGGAGATTTACCCCAGGGCTCCGGCGATGCTGCGCTCGCCTCCATTGGTTAATCAACAGAGGCTAGTGTTTCCCTCACCTCGTTGTACAATCTCAAAAATGATTATTAGAGGTAATATACTCTATGTCGCCTCGATTGTGTTGAACATATTCAGAGACAAGTATATAGTTGCCTCTCTTGATGGATTTACGGAGGCAAAGTTTTGTCGGTCGCCTCGGTTGTTTTTTAATATTTATCAACTCCAATGACTTATTTCTGGAGGCGCATTACTTTGTCGCCTCAGTTGTATTTCACTTAAAACATAACTCACTATACGCAGATGTGGAAACATGCCCTAGCTTTCTTCCTCTCATTCTTCCCGACATGTCGATCCTTCCATCACTATCGTTTGATCCTTCCTTCCATCACCATTATTCGATTTTTTTTGCCTCTTGTTGCTTCTGCCTATTACCATTCAGTTCCCTTTACCACTCCAAAATCAAACATATAATTTTGTTGCGTTTCTCCTTCCCTTCTCCCTCTTGCTCTATGTTCAGCTGCAAATTCGATGTTTGGCGAGCGTCTCTCAGTGTTTCTCCCTCCCTTCTCCCTCTTGGTGTGCCGTGTTGCTCTGTACGTCTACCGGTGAGTTCCTTTGCCGACATCGACGTACTTCAAATCAAAGGTATTTCTCTCTCACTCAAACCTTAAATCTATAGCTATGGTGTCCCGGTTTCTCACTTGAAACCTAACCTTCTATCCATTTAAAATTCAGTTTTGAATTATATGTTTGATTGTTTTTTAGGATGAGAAAGATGCCGGAGACGGCAAGGTATAGTGCTTTAATTGGAAATGATGTGGTTCAAGTGGTTGTGGATATGTCGTGTGTGTTAAAAGTGAATAATATTGAGTCAGAGCCTGATATGTTGAATGAAATCAGTATGGATGAAAGAAATCAATTTGGTTTATGGTCGAAAGAGTTTGTTGGTTGTTACGGTCGAAGGCTGGTGGGTATAACAATGAGTTAATTTCTTATTGAAGTTGTGATGTCGAGCCAGAATTTGGTGGAACGGGATCTATTTACTGCGGTGGGTTGGATTCCACTTGCAGAGGAAATGTATGCAATTCAGGAGGTTTATGGAATGGGTAAAGCGGTGTCACTCATCGTGTTTTGTGGTATAGTGCCTAGGTTATCATTTACTGTGATTTTCATTGATGTTATTGGAAGGATGCAGATTCAGAATATGGGGGTTTTCTTCTTGATGGGGCTAATGGTTGTCATGGCATCGTATTGGGATCATTTTGAATTATATGTTTGATACTCCTCTTTGATTCGAAACTGTTTACTCTCATATGTCCTCGAAGAAAGATAATCTTTTTGTATGATGTCTTTGTCAAAATACCTGCTGATTGGTCGAACAAATGTGTACTTAAAACTTTATTTTCTTTCCACTGGTCCACGAATGAAGTGAATCTCCATATCAATGTGCTTGGTCTGACCATGATCAACTGGATTTCTAATGAGCCCTATTGCTAAACAATGATCACACCAAGTAAATTAACCTAGTCACTGCCATTGAACTCTTTCAACTTAAACTCTTTGGTCGGAAAATACCGTAACCCATGGCCAATAGTCCCAGTTACATACCTTAGCACACACTTCACAGTTACCCAACTTAGTTATTTCATTTGTTACTGATCTTTAATGCTATGAACCACCGTTTTACTATGAATAACTTCTGATTTGACTGTGGTTCAGTTTTTTAAGCCATGATTTTCTGCTAATTAAAAACCTGAGGTAAGAGGTGACGTTAGGTTTGTTAGTAAACTTGTTAACAACAGCTTCTCACCCATGAAAATGCTTGTCTAGCTTTAGCAAGTTCTTCTACTCATGATCAGTAAAAGCATGAAGAGTAATAAAGAAAGGTGGTTTTTATCTGAATTATAAGAAGTTACTCTATTAAATGCACATTTTGTTAGAATTATGTGTTTGTTTTAAGGTTGTCTAGTTTATTTGTACACTGTTTAAAAATCTAATATGGGCTCTACTCGGTGTTTTAGTCCTGTCATTATTGTCCCTTAAGAATGAAATAATACATATTGGTGCCTGACTTTTTCGCTGTTGTCAAAAGTATTAACTTCGGCACTTTTCCAGCCTTGGAGAATGGTCATGTTATTCAGTATCTACCCTTATTTATAAGTTTTTACATAGAGATGTTATGCAGATCATTATTTATACCGCTGATATGGTCAGCTTTGGACCTAAATTTTACTGAGTTCTCAAGACAACTTCAATATTTTGCTAAAGTTAGGATTGAAGTTATGCTCTGATTAGACCTCTGGTTATGCTGCTATTGATACTGACAAGACAAATAGTTTGATTCTGAATTCTACCGGAACTCTTTGCATGAGTAGTTGTTTAACAGCTTATGATTTCCATATCTTGACCGTTCTTGCTTCAGTCTTTACTGCTAAATACAAGCCATAATTTAGGTAGTATGAATTACAATATTTAGGATATTTTACAAGTCTGTTTGGGGCCATCTTTGGCCATGATTTTGAAGAACGGTTGTAATCAAGAAACATCTTTTGCTGCTGTTCTTGCATATATCATTGTGCAGATGTTAGATATTTATCATGACCATATTTTAAGAATAAGTAGTTTTGTTCTTTACCATCATTTGATACTATGGTCTTGACAGTTCACTTCTGTATTATCATGATCTCTAATCTTATCACCCTATAGGCTGGATGCTCTGGCTTTCGCTCTTCAGGTACTTTTTTTAAAAAATATGCTGGTTTACCTCTTCGTGTTTGCCTGCTCTTAAGATGAATATCAGTTAAATTATTTGTATAGAAGAATTATATGCAAACTGAAGCACTTTCTAAATGTATAATCTTTAGTTTTTTTTTTGATTGGAGCTTGAGTATTCTCTTGTCATGTATGCTCAGACGAAAACAAAAAGAATCAGTCAGACCCCACTGAGCCGAAGTGATTAGAAAGATTCTTCTTTATCGATGACAATCGGTCATGGTATCCACAACTTGATGAAGTAGATCTGATATTGGATTCCTGGGTTAGTAAATTTTTATTTTAATTGTAGGTGTCGTGGAATTCTATGGAGGACAATGCATCTAGGTCTTTCTTATCATTCTATAAGTCTAGAATGATTGGCCTTCCCCTTGCTACATGTTGGGCAAAATAGTGGTGAGACTACTCTGCTAACTATGGGCAGTGAACCCAATCTTTGTAGTACAACAAGGTCGTATCCACAGAGATTTCGCAATTATCTAATTAATTATCCAGTTTAGTAAATGTACAAAAAGATAAATAAAAGTGCATAAAATGTAAATTGGGTTTTAGCCGGAGGCAAGCTTGTTTTTAGGATCAGTGCAGAAATAAATAAAAACAGTAAATAAAGTAAATGGATGGATGGAAAAAGGTATCTAGGATAGCGGGGGAATTTCCTAATTACTTAAACAATTTTATAATCCTGTCTTAATTATTTATTGTCTATTAGAGTTAATAATTGTCAGTTACGAACTCTTATTAAAAGCCTCAGTATTTTCCTTCTCAATCCGGAGTGTAAATACCAAGGTTAATTCCTTTGTGGTACCTTGACTATCTCAAAATCATATGTTGATAGTTACCAAATAAATGCAGTAGTGTCACACTAAGCATTTAACAATATTTGCTGAAAGGAATTAAAACAAGTTTAATAAGTGAAACAGGTAACAAATATTTATTTAAGTAATATTAGGATCAAACCTCATCCTAGGATACGAATAAAAATCACTCAGACATTAACAGTAATAAAAAGAAAGCAGAGATAGCCATTAATTTGGAGACTGCCGGCGGAGACTGGACTGCGATTCGCTTCTGTTCCAGCTCCCTTTTCTTCTCTTCTTCTTCTTATCGTGCTTCTGCTGTGTGGTGGAATGAAGAATAAAAATAAATGGAGAAGTGGAGGATAAGAGGATGGAATGGATCGTAGGTGTGGAAACGATGTGGTGGTGGTAACTGTGGAACAAATGAACTAGTCTAATTTGGATTCAGGAAGGAATGATTTATTTGAGCAGAAGCAGCGTGGGTTTTATAGAAGAAAGGAAGGGGAAGAAGACAGAGGGAACACCGCGTGAGCAATTTCAGTAATGGATTGGGGGTGGCATAACGCGTGAGCAACTGTCGGCAGACGCCTGATATTGTTGAAGAAGCAGTTTGACATGTCTGTAGGCGCCGCAAAGGAAGAAGCAATTGAGCAATTGGGGAAGACGGTCGGCGAACGAAACTAGTCGCGTTAATTTCCAGATCTGCGTTGCATTTACACGCGTCCTTGTTTCTGTCCGTCCATTTATCCACGGACACATATGCCTTGTCCGCCCCTTGTCCGCCCTTTGTTACCCGGACGTGTGTATGGACTTTGTTCTGTCCGGCCATAAATGCACGGACGTGACACGGACGATTAATGTTGTGTCCGCCCTTTGTTTCATGGACAAGACACGGACACAAATGTCCTGTCCGGCCTTCTGTCCGCCCTAAAATCCCCGGACACATTTACTCACGTCCGGCCCTGGTTCCGCGGACGGGTTATTTGACTCGTTGTTTTCTGTTGTGAACTTTGACCGGCTCTAGATTCTTCGTTTGGACTCCGTTTCTCGAGCCGTTTGCGCCTATGCGTTCGTCTCTTTGTCTAATTTGTTCCTAGCTTGGTTTTCCTCATGTTTAACCAATAAATTTGTGAGATAATCAATAAAACATAAACTAGAGGAAAAACATACGATAAGTGAGAAATGATCAAGAAAAGTGCTGATATAATATATGAAATACACCTATAAAACATGCTCATTTGGACACTTATCACACCCCCACACTTACCTTTTGCTTGTCCTCAAGCAAATCCATGTACCCAAGTAAGTAGGAAATGCTCAATATTAACAAATATTATTATGAAGGGTAGGATAAAGAAGTCAATAGTACATGATCTTAAACTTTTAGAGGAGTGTGAATCATCACCTACTGGTGGCACAGGTGTACTCAGGGTAGAAATAAAAATTAGAGTTTCAGGGTATGATCCGGAGTACTTTAATGCTTCTTATTTAAGGTGACTTTGAGAACTTTTACCATGACCAACTTCTCTCGAGAATGGGCATTGAGGAGAAAACAAAAGGAAAAATAGATTTATGCATTTGTTTCACTTTTGCATAAGAGATGAGAAGATAATATGTAGGCATCAAGCCTTTGCTTTTAAGAACACTCAACTCTCTTTGTTGGTTACCAATGGTGTCTCGCAAGTCCCTTATTTATTTTTTTATTATTTTTTTTCCAGAGAAGCACCCCTTAGCAATCCCTAAGAAAGAAGACAGAAAGAACCCCTGAGTAATAAAAATCCAACCATTTCATATCATTTGGTCACACCGCATAAAAATGCTCCTCAAAAGTAATCAAAATTTTAAAATTTTTTGTACATTTTATACCATTTATCCCACAATTCATAACAGTATTTATTCTTAAAGAGAACAACCCACATATAAAGGGTCCACGATACTGAATTTGGACAAACGCAAGATAGCAGAGAGATTAAGCATTTAAGCATAAAATGTCACCGAAAAGGGCACACTCCCCCACACTTAAATTGAACAATGTCCTCATTGTTCACCAGAAAAACAAGGGAAAGTTTCAGAAGACCTTTTCGGTAAGTAAATAAAATAGAAAGAACACAAAGCACACGAATAATCATTTAAGCACATAAACGCTCCTCTACAGATTTTATTTAAATAAAAGCATAATTAAAAAGACTGGTACTCCCCTGAGATTATTTTTGCTAGCGTTATAGGAGTTCCCCCACACTTGAGCTTCAGCCTCAAGTAGCGTAGCTTGGTTGCGGTGTAGACATGAAGTTGCACCTGCATAAGACACTAGAAGCAACCATACTACAAACGGGGTTAAGAGTTAGCAAAAACAAAATTTAAAGAGAACCTGAAAATTAAAAGAGCATAAAAGCATATAAAAGATAAGTTCATCCGGGTTGCCTCCCGGAAAGCTGCCCTTCTTTTTAGTCTTTGGCCAGACTCCCGCTTCGTTATCCTGGATCAAAAATATAAGTAGACAACAGCTCTGCCAGGAAAACGAAGTTGGCAGTAATTAAAAGCAAACCACCTGGATCAAAACAACACGTTACCCCAATATAATAGGAAATGAATACTCCACAAAACCTGGTGTTTGAGGAGGTACTGCCGGTAGCGTAGTTCTAACAGGAGACCAGGTGTGATTGGCTTTGCTTCCTCAATTTGGAAGATGTAAAAATCCTCCTCTTGTTGTTGAGACTAATGGTAAGAGCCTTGATGGTAATCAACGTCAGAGGGAAGTGGCTCCTTGAAATTAATTATAGCACTCTCTTCTGATGGCTCGGAGGGAGGCGGTATCTCCTCCTTCTCAAGGTTGAGGATGTATCCACCCTCATCTTCTGGGTAGAGCACGGAGAAGGAGGGGAAAAAGTAGTTGACTTCAGAGGGAGGAAACTCCATGAAGTCCAAGGAGAAACTCTCTTCTGAGGGGTTGTCTCCATAATCAAGCTGATAGTTGTTTGGTGATGGATTCTCTAATTCGAATAAGGGAGGAGGTGGAGAGTAGCTTAAGTCCTCAGCAGGTTGTTCTTCCTCGTGAACCACTGCATTCAGTTGTGGAACCGGTTGTTCCATGCGTTTTACCTGATCTAGTGTTCTTTGCTGGATCATTTCAGAGGTTGAGGTAAAATTTGCCATCATTTCCCTTAAACTGGCGTTGTCTCTCTCTATTGCAACCATAGGACAATGGGAACTTTCATGGTCTCCTCCACACTCTTGGCAGACACTCCATTGATTGTAGTCCTCTGCGCCATAGGGGTAACCATACCAATCTCCTGCTTGATCGTAGTGATCATCCATCAGAATTAAGTACCTTAAAAACAAAACAAAAATTTATACACAAAAGGGGCAAATAATGGAAAAAGAAAAACTAAACAGATAATAAACCAGATAGTTGGACCGAAGTCCCCGACAACGGCGCCAAAAACTTGTTGGGCAAAATAGTGGTGAGACTACTCTGCTAACTATGGGCAGTGAACACAATCTTTGTAGTACAACAAGGTCGTATCCACAGAGACTTCACAATTATCTAATTAATTATCCAGTTTAGTAAATGTACAAAAAGATAAATAAAAGTGCATAAAATGTAAATTGGGGTTTAGCCGGAGGCAAGCTTGATTTTTAGGATCAGTGCAGAAATAATAAAAACAGTAAAATAAAGTAAATGGATGGATGGAAAAAGGTATCCTAGGATAGCGGGGGAATTTCCTAAATTACTTAAACAATTTTATAATCATGTCTTAATTATTTATTGTCTATTAGAGTTAATAATTATCAGTTACGAACTCTTATTAAAAGCCTCAGTATTTTCCTGCTCAATCCGGAGTGTAAATACCAAGGTTAGTTCCATTGTGGTACCTTGACTATCTCAAAATCATATGTTGATAGTTACCAAATAAATGCAGTAATTTGTCACGCTAAGCATTTAACAATATTTGCTGAAAGGAATTAAAACAATTTTAATAAGTGAAACATGTAACAAATATTTATTTAAGTAATATTAGGATCAAACCCTATCCTAGGATACGAATAAAAATCACTCAGACATTAACAGTAATAAAAAGAAAGCAGAGATAGCCATTAATTTGGAGACTGCCGGCGGAGACTGGACTGCGATTCGCTTCTGTTCCAGCTCCCTTTTCTTCTCTTCTTCTTCTTATCGTGCTTCTGCTGTGTGGTGGAATGAAGAATAAAAATAAAATGGAGAAGTGGAGGATAAGAGGATGGAATGGATCGTAGGTGTGGAAACGATGTGGTGGTGGTAACTGTGGAACAAATGAACTAGTCTAATTTGGATTCAGGAAGGGATGATTTATTTGAGCAGAAGCAGTGTGGGTTTTATAGAAGAAAGGAAGGGGAAGAAGACAGAGGGAACACCGCGTGAGCAATTTCAGTAATGGATTGGGGGCGGCAGAACGCGTGAGCAACTGTCGGCAGGCGCCTGATATTGTTGAAGAAGCAGTTCGACATGTCTGTAGGCGCCGCAAAGGAAGAAGCAATTGAGCAATTGGGGAAGACGGTCGGCGAACGAAACTAGTCGCGTTAATTTCCAGATCTGCGTTGCATTTACACGCGTCCTTGTTTCTGTCTGTCCATTTATCCATGGACACATATGCCTTGTCCGCCCCTTGTCCGCCCTTTGTTACCCGGACGTGTGTATGGACTTTGTTCTGTCCGGCCATAAATGCACGGACGTGACACGGACGATTAATGTTGTGTCCGCCCTTTGTTTCACGGACAAGACACGGACACAAATGTCCTGTCCGGCCTTCTGTCCGCCCTAAAATCCCCGGACACATTTACTCACGTCCGGCCCTGGTTCCTTGGACAACACGCGGACGGGTTATTTGACTCGTTGTTTTCTTTTGCGAACTTTGACCGGCTCTAGCTTCTTCGTTTGGACTCCGTTTTTCGAGCCGTTTGCGCCTATGCGTTCGTCTCTTTGTCTACTTTGTTCCTAGCTTGGTTTTCCTCATGTTTAACCAATAAATTTGTGAGATAATCAATAAAAACATAAACTAGAGGAAAAACATACGATAAGTGAGAAATGAGCAAGAAAAGTGCTGATATAATATATGAAATACACCTATAAAACATGCTCATTTGGACACTTATCACATCTTGAATTTTGTGCAGTGCCAACAAATTTATCTAGCTTACTGCTGTTAAAATCTCCAATTGCTGAACTTTTGAGGTCATGTACAGCAGCTCCTAACCTTGTTTTTGTTTCTATCTTTTGATGGTAAGTTACACAATCCATGATAAGCAAATGAATAGTTTGATTTTAATTTTTCATGCTGCTCATTTTATTATTATACAGCAGTTTAGTTATACTCACTATTGCATTTTTATTTTGAGTGTACATGGTAAGCTTTATACATTTTTCTCTTGTTGACTATATGCACTTATATGTGACATTTCTGTTTCATGAGCTAGTGAGATCTCTTGTTGAAGACATCAGGGATGTACGATTTCACAAAGTTGAGTCTGGATTGGAGACAATATCTGCCCGTACCCATGCAGTGAAGGTAATCTGCTGCTAGAACTTAGAATTCTTTATTGGAATTTGGTAATATCTCTCACCTGCACATAGTAGTGTATGTTTTTCTTATCTTATCAAAATTATTAGCAATTACCTTCATGTAGTTGGACTAAAGCTTGCATATATCCCTCTTTGCATTGTAGCTGAAAAATCTTTCCACCATGGAGGTGAACATAGTGCGACCATTTTTAGTGAGAACACTACAAGCCTTCTGTAAGCATGACAACACAGAGATGATTGAGCAACCGCTCCCAACATCTAGCAAAGGTGTGCCAGTTGCTGATCGTGGTCCTAGAGTAAGTTAAGAAATACAACTGTGTTTTGTTTGTTTATCTATCCTTGTAAGTGTCGTATATCTAGTGATTGTTGTATCGTGTGAGGAAATCTTCCGTAGACGTATAATAATAAGGAACCTAACTCTAAGGGACCTGCCTCTTGATAGAAGATGTAGATTTGGGTAGAGAATTTGTTATTTAGGTGATACTCAAGGCAATAGGATTATAGGATGCAAATGGCGAATAAGAGCTTGGGTTGAATTGTGCAGTGAAGTGAACATAGTTGATTCTGTGTATTGGTAAAGTATACTGCAAAAACTTTTCAAAGATACAAAAGCTTCTATCACCTTATCTTAGATAATATCAGGGTTAGTTCATGTACACGAGGGCCCATTATATTTCTATTTATTAGAGAACCTCACTGAAGTATCCATTGCTATCTTTAGTTTATGATGAGCTTCTCATTTTGAGTGAGTCTCATTTTAAATGCTGCCCAAACTAGTCTTTAGGAAGATGTTTTTAAAATAAAGGAACTAGGATAGAATAAGGGTAATAATAGAGATCATTTTCGTACTTTGTGTGTAGTTATGCTAATATTAAGGTTTTAAGGCTTATTAGGACTCAATTGACCTAAATCAAAGTATATGTCAGTAATATCACTTACTTACGTCATTGAGTATTATTCATTAGGATCATGGTCATAAGTTTGGGATATTTCATTCACTCCTCTTAAGAAAAAGCTTCAACCCTGAAGCCCAACCTAACATTCACCCATCATACTAGGTTGCACATTCAAAAGACAAAGATATCTCAATATTCTTTTCGAGAGTTCTCATTTTAAATTTAATAAATAACTTTTTATAAAAAAATACTAGTTGGTAGATAAATATGAAAATTGTTACATTAATGTAACAATTGTTGTATATTTTTAGACAAGGTTTCTCATAGGTTAGCTTATAGTTCTCATTTATTTCTTCCATCCTACAACTATTGTTTTACTTTTTTTTTGTTTATTTCTTTTTAGCGGCTAGTTAATATGGTTGTTGTTCGGTGTTTATGTAACACCTAATAACAATTTAAGCATATTTGTATTTTAAAATTCAAGTTAAAAAGTAAAATTTATGCATTATTCTTCATCTAAATTGGGATCTTAGATTAAAATTTGAGTTTTTGACACATTAAGCTGATACACTAATATATGTGGCTTATTATTATTATATTATTATTATTATTATTATTATTATTATATTATTATTATTATTAACTATTATTATTGTGTTGGATATTTGAATTCTCATATGGTGAATCATAAAACATGTAAATATATATACATATAAGTAATTTCAAGGGAAATTTCACCATATACTAATAAGATTTTGCTTAATTCATGGTATATCATTGTGTTATTAAAATTACTACACAATATTAATGAGTTGTAACTAATTTCACCACATAACATCTTGTCTATACCCCTGTTATTAGTTAGCCATCCGACAGAGATCTGTCATATCGATATATTCATCAAGTCTATTAGAAGGTTTACTAATAACATGGGTATTTAAGATTTTTTTTTTAAGAATATTAATGAAGCAGTTATTAGAATATGAGACATATAATGTTATATGGTGAAATTAGTAAAAAATCAGTGTTATCTCGTGTAATTTTAAAAACAGTGGTATATCATGAATTGAAAAAACTCGGTGATATTTGGTGAAATTTCCCTAATTTCAAATTTAAAAATTGTAAAAACATATCAATGACTAGTCTTATTTTAAAGAATTTAAATGTAGGTGTACAATTGTGTAATTTATTTATATGTTAAGTTAGATTTTACAAGTTATAAATATCAAAATTTAATACTATTTGTTACTCCCTCCGTTCAACAATATCTGTCATTTTAGAAACTTGCACACTTATTAAGGAGAGTTGAACAATGACGCATGTACCCCTACTTTTTACTTTTCCATTTAGATAATAATCATTTTTGTATTGAGTAGTAGGGTTAAAAGTGGAAAAAAGTGTGTTAAAAGCTAGAATGACACATATTTTTGAACAAGAGTCACAACATAAAACGACAGATATTAATTAACGGAGGGAGTATCTCTTACCACTATGTACTATCTAATGACCCGGCCACTTCCTATAATTTGGACTGATTCATATACAAGTATGATACAGAAAGATAGGCTATGTTAGGTATGATTGTTTTGCGGCTGCTTTAGTCTGGCTATATTGTAGCTGTTTTATATGTGGTAGTATATATTGAGGTAGAACGTAGGATCCACGTGGGACCCATGAGACCCAACCATTTATGTCAGTAATATGCCAAAGATGAACAGAGCCTTAAAACATAATATAAAATGAAAAATAATTTCCTTCAACTATTAGGAAAGAAGTGGATTTTTTGTTTCATAAGCAAACATAGCTGGTGGTTTCGTATGTAAAGAATCAATGACTAGTTAAAAAAGTTGGAGAAAAAGAATCCGAAACACTTAGGAATCAAATTAAAGTAATTTACTATAATTCTATGATTTTCTTTTACCGATGAAAATGGACTTTATTACCTAACAGAACAGCTGCTTACATCAAGAATCATCGAGTTTTTACTTGATTCAGGAGGGTTTTCTAACAGAGAGAAAATTAATTCACTATCTATAGCTATCTTGGCAATGGAATCCGCCAATCTATTAGCTACCTTATCAATCTTATGTATCTCACACTTATTGAATTTACCGAATCTGCTCTCGCATGCTCTAAGCAGATTTTCATGAGGGTGGAAGCTACTTCTCTGCTTGTTTAGTAATGCAACCACCACCTGGGAGTCTGACTCAATGATGATATTGATTTGGCTTGTGGCTTTTGCCAAACGAAGACCATCTAGAATGGCCCAGGTTTCAGCCTCTTCAATGTTGGCTTGACCCAGCCCATGGGTGAACCCACCAATCCATTGTCCCCTATGACCTCTGTAAGCTCCACCCGATGCTGCTTTCCCCTGCTGTGAGATTGCACCATCAACATTAATTTTAACCCATCCTGTGGGAGGGGGATCCAAGCATTCTGAAGCTCCGTGCTCACTTTGTTCTAGAAATGCTCCACTTCTACCACTTCCAGCAGGTCCTGCACCTTAGAGGAAAACAAAGAGATAGGCATGTCTTTCTCGGTAAGTTTGTTATGAAACTTATGATATCTCCAGAACCAAAGAACATAGCAGGTGATAGCAAAAATACGAGACCAATCTGAATTACAAACATTTGGAAGAGTTGAGTTCTTTAGGTTTAGAGTAATCTAGTTCTAAGTGCTATAATTGGCCCATTGATAATTAATAGGATTGTTTCTTAATAGATAATTCCAGATTTTTAGACTCACAAGACAACATTTAAGAATATGAGCAGTATCTTCTATATCCCCACAAACATCACATGAGTAATTTGGAGAAAGCCCACGCTGAAACATCAGGTTTTTGGTTTTAAGGTCATCATGTACTATCATCCATAATCATGTTTTGATTTTTTCACGAACATTGATTCTCCATATCATTCTCCACAGTGAGTTACTCTCACCTTTATTCATAATAATCTCATAAGCAGATGAGACAGTAAGGTCTCCAGTTTTGGCACAATTCTAGGAGATTGAATCCTCTGAGTCAGATTCTAGAATAACTTTACTGGGTAGGTGATTAAGAATATCAGGTGGTAGTTTATTCTCTAGTAACTCCCACTTCCAGCCCCTGTCAGCTTCCCACAGATCAGCCACAGTGGACTTTTTGTCTATGGAAGAAGGGGGAGTTAACATAATTACAAAAGGAAAGATTAATTAACAAGCAACAACAACATTTTTAACCCTAACCAAACACCCGCTTCTTGAGTTTAGATGTAAACTTTTAATTAAGAGAGGGGGTGTTTGTTTGGTGTTTATTTTAAATCTCTATAACTTGAATTCTCTCCTCTCATTATAAAATAAGTAGGAAAAAAGATTTTCTTTTATAAGTACAATTTTTTCAGTAACCCATGGTCATTGTTCAGTAACCATAGTCAATGACCGTGACTGACAAGTATTTGATTGTCTATTGATATTATTGACCTACCACCGTTACCACAAACAATTAGCGAGGGAATCAAAATAAATTATTCTTTATTTCTCCCTATTTCCTTTTTTTTAAAAGAAACCTCTCTATTTTTTTTATTTCTTAGTTCATTTTATTTCCTTGTGGAAAGAAATGTCACATAAATATCCACAATGTGTTTGATCGAGTATGACACATTAACTTTTCAGATATTTGTTGATATGTTTTGTTTTAATTATTTCTCAAATTATTGTAGCTATCCTAGATATGTTCAAGGCCATTTTAGTCAAATAAAAATAAAAAATATCTTTACAGCAGGATAATTTTGTAATTAAAGAAATATAGTGGGATAAAACTGAAAATAGAAGAAACAAACAACTCAGAGCGTAGTGATTAGTGAGCGTGGTATGTCAAAGCATCGATTTCTTTTTTTTCTTTTTATTATTTTTCCTTATCAAACAATAATAACTTTAAATTGTTGTAACTTTTAATATATAAGTTCAAAATGAAAAAAAATTATATCATTTTTCACCCAAATTCGAGCTCTTCAAAACAAGACCAGTCATGGATATATTTTGATAACTTAAAAAAAATTATTTGAATATGTACATCGTCATATTAAAACATGTACATATTTTAATGTGAGAATGTACATGTTTTAATGTGACGATGTACATATTCAAATGTGAGAATATACATGTTCTTTAATGAACATGTGTACATGTTTGTATGACAATCTGTACAAGGTTTCTCCTTTATATGTACAGATTTTAATCTAAAAATGTACATATTTAATGATTCATACAGATTTATGTGACCATCAGTATATTTTTAATGCGATGATGTACATGTTTTTACGTGTGGATGTACATGTTTTAATGAACATTTGTACAGGCTTGTATAACCATATGTACAAGTTTTCTTTTACGTTATGTATACTATACATGTAAAAATAATTTTTTTAAAAAGTTATCAAAATATATCCATGATTGGCCTTGTTTTGAAAAGCTTGAATTTAAGTGAACAATGATATATTTTTTTTCATTTTGGACTTATATATTAAAAGTTACAACAGTTTAAAGTTTTTGCGATAAAAAAAGAAAAAAAAACACACCTGTGGGTACTGTAGCCAAGACACGCTGTAAATATTTTTTAACTTTTTAATGTGTAAAATCAGACGGGTGATGGTGCACGCCGCCCTAGTACAATTTATGTGTGGCTATATAAGTTGGCACCCAGTCAGTTGCTGACTGATTGCTTTTTATTATATTAACTTTCAATTATTATATCTTTTAAAATATAAGTAAAAAATGTAAAAAAATTATACTATTGTTCATCTAAATTCAAGCTCTTCGAAACAAGACCAAACATGGATATGTTTTGAGAACTTTAAAATTTTATATTAATTACATGTATATATCCATATATCAACGAGACTTACGATTCATAACATCATTTTAGTGTATCATAATATTACTTTTAATGAATCATAATATCAAAATTAATGAATCATATCTTCATTTTAGTGTATCATCGCAAACATATAAAAATAAAAAATTTTACACAATAATACAACACAAAATAATATTTGGTATGTATGAAAAATACGTGATTCACCATATGAGATTTAAAATACACCATACAACAATAACAATACACTACAAAATAATGGTGGCCACGGGTCCGGTTCCACCCGGTTCCACCGGTTCCGGTTCCGAAAAAAATGTGTATTCGTATTCGGAACCGGTCTGGACAGTTCCGGTTCCGGTTCTGAAATCTGGATTCGCTTCGGATTCGGTCAAAAAACCGGTTCCGGCCAGTTCCGGCCGGTTCCGGTTCCGGTTCTGATCGGTTCCAGAGCTGTTCCGGAAAGATTTGATAGCTCAAGTTACTTCGTTTTAGCTCCGATTTGAGATCCGTTTGAGCGCAGACGTTGCTCTTTTCATCCACTTTACTCCTAGATAGATTATTCTTCAATTTTATAATCTTAAATGTGTAAGAAACAAAGAATTTGGAATTTTTATTGAATTTACAAAAAATAAGGAACAAAACGATGTCGTTTTGGCCCGATTCCAACGGTAACTTCAACCGGTTCCGGGGCGGTTCTGATTCCGGTCCACCGGTTCCGGTTCCGAATCCGACGACGGTTCCAGGCGGTTCCAGTTCCGGGCCCGGTTCGGGCCCAAATCTCAAAACATGTATTCGTATTTGGAACCGGCTAAGGCGGTTCGGTTCCGGTTCCCACCGGTTCCCGACCGGTTCCGGTTCCAATCGGTTCCGGGTAGAACCGGACCCGATGACCACCATTACTACAAAACAATATTGAATTTTATCGGTTCTGAAGTTTGTTATCTAATTCACCACTTATTAGTTAATGAATCATAATATCAATTTCAATGAATCATAATATCAAAATTAATGAATCATATCTTCATTTTAGAGTATCATCGCAAACATATAAGAAGTAATAATTTTTACACAATAATACAACACAAAATACTATTTGGTATGTATTGAGATGTGTCATATAAGGTTTAAAATACACCATACAATAATAATACACTACAAAACAATAATGATTTTTATTTGTTTTAGTTTATTATCTAATTCACCACTTATTAGTTAATGAATCATAATATCAATTTTAATGAATCATAATATCAAAATTAGTGAATCATATCTTCATTTTAGTGTATAATCGTAAACATATAAAAATAAAAATTGCAAACACAATATAGCACAAAACAATATTGGGTATGTATGAAAAATACATGATTCATCATATAAGGTTTAAAATTCACCATACAATAATAATAATAGACTATAAAACAATAATGATTTTTTATCGGTTCCGAAGTATGTAATCTAATTCACCACTTATTACTTAAAGAATCATAATATTAATTTTAATGAATCATAATACAAAATTAATGAATCATATTATCATTTTAGTGCATCATCGTATACATGTAAAAAAAATATTTTTTAAGTTGTGAAAATATATTCATCATTGATCTTATTTTGAAAAGCTCAAATTTAGGTGAATAATAATTTTTTTTATTTTAGACTTATATATTAAAAATTATAACTATTTAAAATTAATAAATTAAAAAAACAAACCAATCAACAAAACAATCCAATCAACAACTGACTGGCTTCCAGGTGGAGTGTACGCCATAGGGGTGCGAACGCCCCACAACATAGAATTTGCCATGTAAAATATATTATTAAATGAGAATCCAACATTCAAAACAGACTTAGAAGAACCATAATAATATACAATAAACGAGTACATACACTAGGGGCGCGGTAACCGTATACCGGTTAACCGGGTAATACAGTTTTTAAAGATTTGATACCGTTACCATTCCATTTACATCGGTTAATCGCATTCAGGTTAACCATTTAAAGCGGTACGGTAACTCAGGTTAATCGAAACCGGGTGTAGATTTTTTTCTATATAAATAACATTGAGTAATGATAACAAACTAGATAAAAGTGAGCAAATAAAAACAATAAAAAAACTACCAAGCTTTTCATATCATGTCAAGCATTAGTTTATATTATCACAAATATTGAATCTACTAGTATACAATGCTCAATCATCTAATAAATTCATTATAGGGAAAATTCATGATATACCCCTGTTTTCTTTTGTAATTCACAATATACTCCTGTGATTTTCGTAATTTAACTTTAAAAAATTTCAAATTTGATATTGGACCAAAATATAACACTTTAGCATCGTCCATGTAAAGTTTCATCAATTTTGGACAACATTTAAGCATGTTTAAAGTTGAATTACTAAAACCATAGGGGTATATTGTGAATTACGAAAGAAAACAGGGGTATCTTGTGAATTTTCCCTTCATTATATAATATATAACCTGCACATTTATAATCTCAATTGCACGAAACAATCCAAGAATATAAGACAAAATCAATTCACGTAAATTCGAACAACATAATTTATAAGCTGCTTTATCAACTAAGTGATAGCAAAATACATCTCAAAAGATTTAACAAATCATAATTATAGTATACACTATCTATAATACTTACCTTGTTCTTCAATTCACATAATATATTACGTCATATATAAGGAGTGTCCTTTTTCTAGATTCTGCATTATCTTTGTTCGCGTTATTAAAATATAAGTTAAAGGATATACAAAAGACTAGCACATAGCAAATAATATTAAAATATCAAAAACTAAAATTGAAGACTATGTATATATAAATATATATATAACCGGTTAACCGCGGTTAACCACGTTATAAAAGTTACATACCGTTACCTAAACCGCATATGTCTAATAATAACGGTACGGTTAACCGTACCGCCAAAGACGGTACGATTAACCGGTTAGACGGTACGGTATAAACAGGTTTCAGTACGGTACCGCGGTAACGGGTTTTTTTGGGCACCATTATACACTACGCCAAATCGCCAATATGTAATGGAGATATGAATATCCATTACTTATTTTGAAAACGTAACAAATTTAATATTTTCCTTAAAGCTACATCTCTTCCCTCCCTCCTTCACTTTCATCTTGTTGTACTTACGCTGCCCCATTCGAACCCAACTCTTTCGATTTTTTGATCGCAAAACTGGCACCGATTGAAGTCCATAAATGGCGCCGGGAAGGAGAGGAAGGCCGAGCAAGGCTGGAAAATTGAACGCTTTCTCGGGCGAATTTCCATCAATCTGTCGGATTTCATCCAACATTCTTCTTCTACTCTGGATTCTAATTGTATGCGTACTGAATTTGATTGCTTTCTTTGACGTGCTAGGAGGATGTCAGGAGAATGAATGCTGCCGTCGAAGCTATGACTAAATACGGGTTTGAAAGCGGCTCCGTCCGCCAGAAGGTCAAGGAGTTAATGAAGGTAACAGAGCCGAAATCTCTCGACACATCTTCTGCTTTCTGATCTTCATTAAGCTGGAACGTCGATCTGGTTTCGTTGCTTGTTTCTTTGGCATTAGGAATATGATGGAGATGACGGATGGTTTTTCATTGAAGATCACTCGTACACGATTCTGATAGATTCGTTGCGAAAAGAGCATAATGTGAAATCTGCTCCTCTGCGATTATCAATGGTTATTGGAGGTTGTAAGCTAAAAAAATAAATAGAAAAATATGAGGTGAAGGAGAGAGGGAAGAACTCTAGTTTTAGGTTCTTCGGGAAAAACTTCTTAAGAATCAAAAAATGGACCCATCATTTGTTTTTCTAATTATAATATGTTAAATATAAATGGTTAAACTTTATACATTTTAAAATCTTAATTTTTTTAAATCTAATAATGAAATAAATAAATTAAATATATCAAAATTCTTAAAATTTCAATTTCTACAAAAGGAGATCCATATTTACTATATTTTTCATATTTTTAATATATATATATTTTTGTTAATAATATTAATTACATAATATTTTTGAGTGACAAATAATAAAAAATTACATTAATAATATATATGAATAATTTTATTTTATTTTTGTTTCAAATATATAATAAACTTTAATCATTAATATTTTATTAAAGTTAGGATTATTTGTGTATTATTAAAAATAATAGTAATAACAATTAAAAATTAATTTTTGTATACTCATAATAACTAATAAGTAAAAAGTAAAATGACATGGCAATTAGAGAGAGTTATAAACTAAAGTATGAGTTCTCTGATGTTGGTAAAAAATAGATATAGTTCTTAAACTGATGTGGCAGTGAGAGAAATAAGAAAGAGAGTGCTAAGAACCCAGATTTGAATTCTTTGATAATCATGCTCTAAGGTCTTCGGTTTTCCTTGTTTTAAGTTAAGCTGACTGATTTGGGCTTCACTACTGAATCAAGTCTGTGCATCTTCCTGTAGTTCAGAATTGTGCAAGTCTT
Organism: Limonium bicolor; assembly: GCA_023374045.1. Classification (NCBI taxonomy): domain Eukaryota; kingdom Viridiplantae; phylum Streptophyta; class Magnoliopsida; order Caryophyllales; family Plumbaginaceae; genus Limonium; species Limonium bicolor. Next base: position 254,941,078 of record CM041778.1, on the reverse strand, counting down.
AGACTATCATTTTCTTTTGCTTATTTTTTAAGCCATTAAGATTCAGTGGCGGACCCAGAAGCTAAATATTATGGGGTCCAATTTTTTTCGATAGTAACATATATTAAATATAAATCTGTGGCTATAAATTTATTAAGTATTACAACTTTACATATAGGAACATGTTTCTATCACTAAATTATTATCAAATTTTCAGTAATTTACTCAATTTTATTTTATTAAAACTATACTTTAAAAAAATATCTTTTTTTTAGTGTCAGAAAAACTATGGGTCCGGCATCCAGCGGAACCCCCTGGGTCCACCCCTGTTAAGATTATCATCTTCTACTGGCCAGTGCTAGTGCTAGCTTGTAGAATGGTGCCATGAATATTGAAGGAAGTCCCGTCTTTCTTTTTAAACAGTCTATTCTGATGGAAGTCCTTCAATTTGATCGAGTACAAGGGGATGGATCCTCGGTGTGATTCATTATAGGTCCCATTTTTCCGGTTTCTCTTGAATTATCAAACTGGGATAATTTGTAGTTCCATTGGTACATGGGGAAAATGGAAGTAGGTTGCAACTACTTACTGAATCTATCACTGGATACATGGTTCTACTGCCCTAATGAAAACGTGTATGTATCTGTGCACAGGTAATCCCCAATCTAAATATCTGGAAGTTTGTAAGTTCTATACAGTATTATGTATTGTAGTATCCAAAACTGAGAATTAAAGGATCCAGTAAAAATTGAGATTAGGACACCCTTGAAATTTCAGGCTCTTAGGAGGTATTATCTTTATTGCTCTGTTCTCCATATGGTATAGCTCTCATTATCCAATTGTTCTTTTCTTTTGCGCTTTGAAAATCTTGCAGGAAGCTGCTTCACAAAACGGAAATGGAGAGCCGTCAACTTTTAATCGGAGCCAAAAGCTATCAAATGGTCTAAATAGTAACCTTCTTTCCTCTGTACTAAGCTGGATAGTATTTCAGTTCAATAGTAATAGATTGTGAGAAGTTGGTAACATTATAGTCGAAGCTAAGCACGATCCTTCCTTTCCCCTTCAACTCTGTTTTTCCATATTTGATGGAAAAGGGAATGTGCGACGTGCGCCTTTGTGTTTGACTTGCTAGAACGTTGACCTCATGTTTGACTCGTTAAAATATCTTACGGGTTAGCATGGAGACCATACAATAGGGATAGTGACACTGGCGGCGGGACATTATTTTTGGAAATCTGAAATGTGTCTCTCCCTAACAATAGAACTTGAGTTGAGTTCTCGTACACTTGTGTTATTCTTATTAATCGTTTCAAAGTTTTATAATAGACCCGTTTATATACCAAGAAATCATGGAAGATATGTATCTATCACTCTTCTCATAGGCATCTTTCTTGAAAAACATTTTCCCTTCCCGTAGCCTTTTCAGATGCTGCTGCATATTAGTTTTCCGGTGAAGGGAAGCTCAAGTTGTTTATCCAAATCCTGCAGCTTTGGAAACTGATCTTATAGAGGAGGACCAAAGTATAATTCCACCGTCGATTGAAGCTGCGATGAGGTCTTCGAATCAGCAGGCACAGGAGAAGCAAATGAGTTTTTCAAGTGGTCAACAAAGGCCGAGCTATGGTTGGTTAGGAAGTGATGCGGATGACTATGTCCTGCTTCCTCCAATGCAAGTGCAGCAAAGCACGCCACGACAGAGGATGGTTTATGAAGCTAAATGGGACGTTAAGTGCTGAGATTTGGATGCAAGTCTGCAATTGACTATGAAAGATAGATACTGAAATACCGATGACAGATTCATTTCATATTTTGGGTGTAACGCTTGTTTTCTTCTATAATGAAATTAGTTTTTGGATCTACAACCTCGAATGTTTTTGGTGGAATATTACCACCGGCTCCGGGTATGACTTGTACTGATTTTGTTCCGAGTGCACTCCTGTTTGCAGATTTTGGTGAACTTGGTTTGGATAGTTGAGGAGCTGTGTGAATAAAACTATTTTTCAGTTTAAATTGAGCGTTTGGATACAGGGGGCAATGTGTGTATTACATATATATATATTATACTACCTCTGTAGGACAAGATTTCTAGGCTTTATAGTAAGATGTATGTGTAAGGTAGGACTAGAATGGTTATGTAAGAGTTGAGTCGGTGTATCCTTAAGCGGGAAATGCATTCATGCCTCAGTACTGCTATGTAAGCTGGGCAACCAACCAATTATCAAAAAAAATTATACTACCTCCGTCCCACTTCGAGTGTCTTGTTTGCTTTTTGACACGTTTTTCCACCTCAATATTAAACATGTAAGATAAATTAATTTTATAAAATAAATTTCTACAACATATAGTTTTTCATATAAGCTTTCTATTGAAAAATTTAGATTTGTAAAATTATGTTATCTTATATGTTAAATGTTGAAGTCAAATGACATGTACAAATAGTAAATCAGACGGTCAAAGTGGGACGGAGGGAGTAGACGGTAACAAAAATACACCGTTGTGATCGTTATCATCGTTATCACAAACATTTACCTACGTGTGGATGATTCATAAAGTATCTAAACTACATCTTTTAGAATAAGCTAACATGGACATCATGAGCTAAAACTATTACAAACATATGAAAAGGACGTTGGAGTTGCGAATTCACATAGAGGAAGTATAATAAACATGTCCCCAACCATAGCTTCATTCTTTCATTCTTCCAACCAAATAATGGTCCCTTGAGAAGTTCGGAGTCCAATCACGTCTTTTTTATTCTTCATCTGCCAAAGTCTTTTTTTTTTATTCATGAGATATCAATTAAAAAGTTTGATATTTAACAAATTACTATATTTTATAAGGATTTTTTTCAATACCACAAAAAGAATCATAATTAGACGGAAACTACAAAATCCTAACTGTGAATATGTTAAGACCAAAATACCTAAATTATTAACAGACATAGTTTTGGAAATTTCATAAAATATCTTTGAGGTTTATCTTTTTTTTATAAAATATCTTTAAACTTTAGAAATTTTAAGGGAATTTCATGAAATGTCATTATATTTTTGGCTAATTCATGAAATGCCACTAAATAAAAGGAAAGTCATGAAATGCTACTATATTTTTGTAAAAGTCCATAAAATACCACTATAGATATTGACCACATGGAAAAATGACAAAAATACCCCTACTAGTTAACTAAGTACTTTTAAATTTACAATATGTCCCTAAATGTTAACAAATTCACAAAAAATCAAAATACTATAAAAATATAATATATATATGTATATATAAACATAAATAAATTATACAATTGTAAAAAATATTAATAAAATATTTAAAGTACCTTAAAATTTAATAAATAGTACATATTGTTTAGATGATTTTAAATTATTCATTACTTAAAAAAAAATAGAGTTTTGAAAACATAACTTACATTCAATTTTTCTACTAATTCGTATCAATTATGTCCCATAATTTGTACCTTTCATTTTAAATGATCTTTTTCTCTACCAATTTGAATTATTTATTCTAAGTAAATTAAATTATATTTTAATCAAATATTGAGAATTTTATTTAAAAAAATTATATTCTATTTTTTTGTAACTTTATGATATAATACTTTGGTTATCTACAAAAGATTATGTCACAAAGTTATATGCAATATAGAATATCATTTAAAAAAATTCTAAATATCTGAAATATAAAATAATTTTTTAAAATAAATAATTTAAATTGATAGAAAAAATAATTTAAAAAATGTATGGTACTTATTGGTATATATTAGTAGAAAGATTTATATAAATTATGTGTTCAAAACTCTATATTATTTTTTATGGTACTAAATAAATTTTAAAAATCTAAGAAAATTTTTATTTTTTCAATAATTTATGATATTTTAATCTTTTTTATTCAATATATATATATATATATATATATATATATATATATATATATATATTTACAGTATTTTGATTTTTTGTAAATTTTGATGAACTTTTTAACACTTATGGGCATATTATGAATTTTAAAATTACTTTGTTAACTAGTAAGGAATTTTTATGATTTTACCTTTAGGTCAATGGCTACAGTGACATTTCATGGACTTTTGCAAAAATGTAGTAACATTTCATGACATTATATTTTTTAGTGACATTTTATGAATTAGCCAAAAATATAATGACATTTCATGAAATTTCTCAAATTTTAATAATATACATAATGTACTAGTTATCTTTTTTCACAATTAGCCCACGCACATAATAATTATTTTTTGATGATACACCACTACTTGCAGCACATAGAAAATAGCATGATAGCATCTGGTTCAGACAGATTCCAATCAACCTCTTGTTAATGCAAATTCTGTAAGTGTGGGACCCGCTTAGAGAGAGGAACGGTCTACTGATTTGACAGTCTTAGTCAACCTGTACTGTTTTTGCTGACTGAGTTGTTTTTTTTTACCATATTAACTTTAAATGGTTATAACTTTTAATATATAAGTTCAAAATTTAAAAAAATTATATAATTGTTCACCTAAATTCAAACTTTTCAAAACAAGATCAGACATGGATACACTACTAGAGATATATGGTCTGTGGCAACACTTGAATGACAACACATACATATATTAACACTTTTTGTTAAAATAAAATCAGTAACATTTAAACTAATCCCAACACTTTTCTATTACTGTTGTTCAATTTAAAAAACATACTCTCCAAACTCCAAAGTCTAAGGGAGCGTTCGCTCGCTGCGAGCAAACGCAGTATTCTCTGCGTTACAATAAAGCTATCAAAATGCTACCATGGTTAAGGAATGGGAGAATGTCATGTGTAATATGGTAAAGTTTAAACCAGTAACAAACCAACACCTGTGCAGAACTTTATTTAAAAGTAGCATTAAGCTATCACCAAGAGCAGATCGTGATAATCGAACGCAGCCTAAGGGGGCGTTCGGAGTTTTCTCCAAAAGCTAGGTTTTCTACTTTTTGTTAAATGTCCCTCTAGTTAACAAATGTTAACTTGACATGTGTACTATGGTTAATTGTGTACCAATTAAAAATTGACATTTGTCCATCACTTTTGAGTAAAAATAGATTAATCTTCAAAAACTCAACTTAATGTTGTAAAAGAAGGGACCCTAAGAGTCCGTTCGGACAACGCATTGAAGCGCGGCTTTAGCTGCGAATTCTTTAATCTAACGGGATCGAACGAGGCCTAAACTCATGCTGGAAAAAAAAGCCCAAAACTCTTGCAATCCCTCCCGCTGCTAGTTAGGGTTGCTGTTCCTTCCTCTTACTACTCACTTCTTCCTCTTCCTCGCTCAATCTCTACTCATCTTCCTACTCACTCCTTCCTCTTCCTCGCTCAATCTGCTGGTCTCTCTTTACTCATCGCCGTCGTCGCATTGCAATCTCCAGTTGGTACTACTCGTGAAGTTCTCGCTACTCACCGTCGTCGTCATTTATGAGGTGAGCGTTTTCTTCTACGGCTAGTGTGTAAAATGAGGGAAAGGTACTGGCAAAATAAGATCGAATCCGTCCAAACAACAGAAGGGCATGGTCATGTCGAGAAGACCTCTTGTAACTGATGTCATTCGACTCTCTATTCAGCTCACTATTGCTTTCTCCTTGTACATCTTCTATTACTGCACATTAATCAAATGGATATGAAATCCAGTATTGTTGACGTCTCAAGGAAACTAAAAGTTTGCGCATCTAGTATTGTGGTGTTTATGTCTGTCATTTCTGTTTTGTATTCAATCTGTGATGGATTCGGCGTCATTTTTGTCATTTCTGTTTATATTAGTGCTAATGTTTGAGTATTTCCCTTCCTACTGTTTCATGATTGAGGATTTAATCTCGCCGTTTGTTACTCGTTCATATATAAACTTGACCCAGCAATTGTCAGGGCACGTCTAGCTCTATGCGTGTTTAGATCTCTCTCATTTCAGACTCACGGACCCTTTGGATTCAGTCCGAAGAAAGTTCTACCTTGTTTTCTTATGGTTGATATTGTAACTCTTGTAAGGTGTGTGCCAGTCTGTTTAACATTGTTTTCTTCTGGTTGATATTATAAAACCATGAAAATAGTTTTGTCCTATTGTTGTGAACAAGTACCTTATTGTACTTTTTCTACCCATCTTGCTATCTGAGTTAGGTTGCCATTTTGAAAACAGGGCTGTTAAATATGTAGGTAATGATACGTTTGGCTAAGATAGTCAGAAGGTGAACAAATTGCTCTTACTTGTTCTACAGGAATACTATAAACGTGAGTGAAGTACTTAGGAATCTACCTAATCCATTATATTGATCATGCTTTTCATAGCTAATGACATGACCAGTAATAAGCTTCTGTATTTTTTTTTTATTTGCTTGTTTTTGCTTTGTGATCTTCCCTTTTGTTTGTTACCTAAGATCATCCCTTTTCTCTGGTATAGTGTGTGTATAACTGAATAAGATCATTCAGAAGTGTATAAAGCCGACTTGTTTGGTTTTTCCTGTGGAACCGCTCATGGTTGTGTCCCATCTGCTCAGATTGCGGTGTACAAAGTTTGCTGATCAGTTCATGTTTTGATTCATATATGTTTTTTATGTTTGTCGTCTCTTTCCGATCCATGTTATCTCAGATTTATAACCAGTTTTTCAATCTATTTCCTGTTTTCTTTTTTGTCAGGTACTAATCGTACATCGGCAGTTCTTTCTTTCTTTTAGTTTTGTTGTTATTTCTAGACTGTTTAACGTTGATGATTAGTGTAATTTATAATGACTCATATCACTGTAAATAAGAACGATGTTTTGAATTTAGTTTCTGGTGTTATGGATGGTTTATATTATTATGTTTGGTTTTGTCAAGAGTTGGTAATGGTTTGCATATATGTTTTAACTGTATTTTTTTCTGTGTTTTTATTCTTTTCTTCAAAAGTGTATGTATCCATGCATGCTCAAGGAAGCAACCTGCCTTTATTGCTACATAATAATATAATAAATGATTCCGGGATTAAATCTAGCTAGTCACTCGAGAAGCATATATAGTATTAAAGTATATATTGACTTGTTTAAGATTTCATAACTGACCAATGAATCTTCTGTCTAATAGAACATTTATCTCTTCAAAGAGTTCACTTGTTCTTTGTTACATTTTGACTCATCTCTTTCTCTCTGCCCGATCCATTTGCTCTACAGGCTTGCTTCCAAATTGCAGCCTTTGTCCTCTTGTTACTTGCATACCGAAACAGCAGCAGTAGGAGAAGCAATTAAATAGGAGAAGCAGCAGCAGCGGCGATAATTGGTGAAAGATACTTCAGCAAAGCTCAAGGAAGCTAGTGATTCAGACCTCCATTATGAAGTCACTGTAAGTGATGTGTGATCCTGTCGTAACTCATATAAAGTGATCTTGTTATTACATCTTTTTTTTCTTATTTCTCACTTTCTTTATTTATCTTTTGAACGTTTAATTCCGCAGGCTGCCAAGAAGATTGCTGATGCTAAGCTTGCCAAGGATTTCGAGTCAGTTCTTAAGGAATTTCAGAAGGCACAACGTCTTGCTGCTCAAAGGGAAATTGCTTACACTACTTTCATTCCCAAGGAACTACAAAGGTAGGTATAAGCTGTTCACATTTTTTTATTGATTTCAAGAGAAATAAGGGACTATTGTACCATTGGATGCCGAAACACTCAGAATCCGATAGGATCTGCCTATCTTTCTCAAATATCTTAATGTGAAGATTATCCATTGAAATAGTCCTGATATATCTGCTATGTCCGATATATCTGCTCTTACCTTATCTGATATATCTGCTCATGAAACTGATGAAATGTCTGTGTGATACTACAAATATATGTATATTCGCCTTGTTAGTATTTTTGACAAACTGCAAGATAAAGATATCCACATTCTGTTGATTATGATTTTTATCTCTCTCCAGATCTAATCAGAATCCACTTTTTCATCTCTGTTCAGATCTAATTCAACAGACAAAATCAGAAAACAAGTATATTCAAACTTTTAAAGCTATGATATGTTATAGACTATAGTTTTTACGAGTGATTTAGCTTCTATTATGCTCTCCTGATTAAGAAGTATTATCGACACAAAATTGCAACTTTTGCAGCTGTTACAGTTTAGACAAAACCACTTTCAGGGTTGTTTTTAGTTCATTATTGCACAAATATGATATACAGCCTTAATGCTAGCAGTTTTGGCACTAAATCTTTCTTCTACATTATGTTGCTGCTATGAACAACATTAATCTGAATTATGCTGCTACATAGTTTCTAGCTCCAACACTATTATGCCAACATATTTTACTTAAACATTTTTTTTATTGCTACATAAGTCACTCGAGAAGCATATATAGTATTAAAGTATATATTGACTTGTTTAAGATTTCATAACTAACCAATGAATCTTCTGTAAGTTTGATTCTTTGAATAATGATATTCCTCATTTGTCTATGCTGCTTCCTCATGCTTCATTTTTAATTTATAATGATTTAGCATCTGTTTTTGTAGTTCCTCTCAAATGGAAATTGGTAAGCAAGTGTAGTACATGCTCTCTGCTGCTGCAATACTTTAAATTCTGCTCCATCTTGAAGACTTATCTCTTGTTGTTTAACTTCTTTCACGATACTTTAGGTCATTGAACCTTCCCTGGGTTTTGTTGCTGTTTTTCATTGAAGACTCTCGTGCTGCTCCTTCCTGGTTTGTTTTTCTTCTCTAGCCCTTATTTTATCATCGATCTCTAATTCTGCTCAATCTTCTCCTTCCTAGCATAATTAAATTATTGACTGATTGTGAAATACCCCAAACTTATTAAACATGGATTAAATACCTAATCACATTAATTAAGACCTAAACATGCCTTAAAAGTCAACTGAGAACAACAGTGGTCAACACAAAACAAGATGTTGCACCCTTTGACTGTTTAGGGTAATAAATACCCAAATGAACTTCTTAGGACCTAAAAATTTGTCCTAAGCTTATTAACACATTACTAAACATATTATAATTGTTGGACAACACTCCAACACAAAGAACAAGCATTTACATGCTTCAAGGTCAAGAAGGGCAAAAATGTGCTCTAAGAAAACCTTTAAAGGTCTAATGACCTCTAAATGATATAAAATTGGATACCATGATCAAATATCATGTAAGGAACACAACAAAACCGATGTCAAAGAAAACCAAGTTCAGAAACACCTTGCGACACAAAATGTGCACTAAAACTCCAATTACCATGTTCCCACTCTTCGGCTTCGACAATGATCTACAACCTGTAATGGTGTAGTATCAACGATAGACGCTGAGTATGCCGGGCCTGGACCCTAATGGTCACTTAGTCATTTTAACCATCTTATTATTAGATTGATTTCATGCTTTACCATTTTACAGTTATAAACAATACTGTAACATAAATGTATAATATACATAATCAACCATCCAAATATTCATAACACTTAACCATCCATCCAATCCAAACAGTCATAGAATATTTCAAACAACATTTGTATATCGAACGTATCGAGTAATAACAATATCATGTACAATGTACAATCGCCGTAGCGTAAACCATCCTTTTTTTAATTTAATTTAATTTGGCCTTCAGGGCCCCATCCATATGTACAATGTACATTCGCCGTAGCGTACAGTTTCCATAGTTAATTAATACCAGTTGGGCGTCATGTTAGGACAACCCGATAACCTCACCATGGACAGTAGTCCTCCCGTACACACAAAGGTGCTCATTTCGCCAGAGGTCCGGAGGCCCCTGACTCTCTTATGTCTCGTAAGACGTCCATATAAAGGCCGTAGCCACCTGATCCACGATCCAGTTTGGGCTCGTTGGATATAACCTGGAGCGGAACCCAATCGGGTACCCCTCCGTGATCACAAATGCGCAACCAAGTAGTTCGTAAACTACCGGGATTCCTCACCTCAACTCATACCATCTCTCTCTCATAATGTTTAAGATCTGCTCTTAGTCTTATGGAGAATATAATTATTAGTTAGCTGCCCAATGGGTCTCACGCATACCTAGAAGTAATCTAGGTTATATTCATGTTCGAGATCCATGCTCTAGAGACCGACAATATCGTGACTCATACCTAAGTATTTTACTTAGGTTCCCATATACTTAATATTAATACTATGGTATTATATCAAGTAACCGTCATGTCATCACAATAACGTATATGTATGTTTATATAAGTCGATCTATAGTCGACGTAGTGTTAGTCCCGTAGGACGCTCGTGCATAAATAAATAATGCCGTAACACTTAATCACATACATGTATCCACACATAACACACAAGTTATATCAAACAAATCCGAGCCCAAGGAGCTTCCTTAGGACAACTCGGATCAAACCCCTTTACATACCGTTCACCAAGACTTAGGATGCGTAGTGTAGTCCACTAGCTCGTCAAGCGTCCTTGTCTGAAGTATGATCTAAACGGTATTAAAACTACAAGTCAGTCTCCATGACTAACTACATCCGGTATTTCCGAATAATAAGTAACCCCGACAGTTTACCCCTGTTTTCTACAGTTATTGTTACGGGTTTCTCTAAAAACAGTCGGCTTGGTTACTTAAAACTCGTACGTCATAATATTTTGACTGTTAAGTTTAAACCACTATATTTCTTTAATCTTATCCATCATTTAATATAGGTGTATAACCTATAGTTGCATGTATGCATGCGTTATTATATTATATTGTATTAATTTTCATATCGTATCATTTTCTCACCATCCATTATAATACATGTATTACATAATCCATTTATCTTTAGCAAATAATATTTGCATCCAAAACTCATAACTTATAGTTCGTAACTATTCTTTTTTTTTTAAATAACCAACACTATTATGTTATATGGTTTCCAACCATAATATATATCCACCTTATATACATTATTCTTGTGTATGTATATATTTACCACGTAGGTAAGTTTCATGAGTTTAACAAACTCTTACATTATATGTTACATTTTATCATCTTTTAAGATGATTATTCCATTAGTTGTATTATATTGTACAACTTATATTAAGATTATTATCCTAATATTATGTAACAATTTATGTTGTATATTTACAACTTCTAAGGTTTAATCAATAAACACCTTAGTTTATCAATCTCATTTATTTATTGTTTGTCACATTATTTAATGTGAATTCCTTACTTATATTAATCCTCCCTAAACCAATAATTGTTATAATATTTATAACATTATAGATCATAGTCTAAAATTCATTTTCCAACCTTTATATTTTCGGTACAGCCCTTGAATTTATTTAAATAGTTTGGACCACATAACATATGTAATGTTATTCCATATGCTAATATCATACAATATGATATTTTTATTCCCTTTAATTTATGTCCCTAAGTTTTTATACAAAACTATTATATATTGCCGCATGGGCACATATATTAAAACCTTATTCTTTTCCATAATCCATAGTTTCCTTTATTTACAAATTCACCCCATCATTTATACCATGTTATATATAACATTTAATATAACATTCTAACTTTAGTATAAATATAACCTATGGTTAAATATCCATTTAAATTTCCGAACAGACCCTATGTCTATTCTAAATTATTTTTCAACCCACCAACTTTCTATAGTTGCCATTTGGCCCAATTTATAACATATAGTTTTACAATATCATCAAAAACTATATATTATACACATATCTTATTAAATACCCTTATATAATTCTAAAAATCTCCAAACTTCACCAAAGGTTATAAATATCCTTATTATCCCATATATTCTCGGTTATCACTATCCCACCACATATATTTCTCCAAAGTGTCATAATGACATGATAACTATATATTATACATATATAATTTATCTTAATTCCAAAATCAACCCAATAAATTCCTAATAGCCCATGGGTGTTTATAATACCATTATACACCCTTAATTTTCGGTAATAACATATTTACCACATATGTTATAAAATAAATCATTAAGTATTTATCTTATTATAAAACCTTAAATAAGTTATCTAACTTATCTAATTTGGTCAAAACCTACCATATGGTCAAGGTTGACCACCTTAATATTTCCTTGACCACCAATTTCTAATAATTACGGTTTGCACCCATACTTTTTAGAATTTACCATTTAACCCCAAAACTTTATATAATCTTATAAACTTTATTTTAAATCCTTTTTAACTTATAATTTTCGGCTTTATTATTATAAAGCCCCCAAATTTAATTTAATTACACCTAAGACCCCATTTCTTTTCGGTAATGCATTTTCACCACTTAAACTTAACTAAAAGCTTATAAATGCATAAATAAAATGGCCTAAAGTACATGGCCTTATTACAAACATTTGCTCACAAAATAAATTACACATAAATGTCCCAAAATACATATAAATCTCGGCCTCACCACATATTTTTCATTTAATTACCAATTTTCCACACAATGTCTTAAATTTGACAATTATGCTTGTTTAATTAGTTATAAAATTTATTAAACCATTCCTTAATCACCTATGGTCAAAATAAGATCTTAATATACTCATTCACTCACGACATATATGTATAAATATGTATAAACACATATTAGTATACCAAGTGTAGATTTAAGTGATTTATACCTTGATTTAGCAAGGTTAAGACCTTGTTTGGTCTCGCCACCTTAAGGAGAATTTCTCCACAGCTTGATTTACTTGTCTTCATGTAGAAAACAAGACATGATTAAACTCCAAACATGAGCTAACCATGGGAAGTAATTTAAGTCATGAAAATCATGAATTTTTACCTTAGATCTTCAAGTTTGTTGGAGATCTACCTCGGCCCTATTTTTTCCAGAAAGAAAGAGTATCAAAACACTCCTAAAAACTAGGTACAAAACCGTGGGTAACTAGCTTGGAAGATGGCTAAGATTTATCTTGTTTAAGATGTTAAAAATGGTGTTTTTGGCTTGGATCTAGCTACTCCTTGTAGATCTTGGTATACCAACTGAATCCACATGAAAAGGAGAAGAAAATAAGGTTAGGGGACCAAGGTTTACAACCGAAATTTACAAGGAAAAAGAGATGTGCTTAAAGTATATTTTTACCTTAAATGGTCAAGACTTGAACTTTACCCCTTAGATCTTGTTTCAGCCGAAAATAATCCGTCCTTTAACCTCCAAAACACTCTACATAAATGTATAGAAATGGTTGGAGTCTAGATCAATGGAAAAAGAAGAGAAAGATGAAGAAAATGAACATTTTTATGCCTTAGAAGCTTACTTAGAGCAAGAGCTCACACTAACTGAACTTGGCTGCTTACCTACGGTCAAAGAGGAGCCAAAGAGAGCTTATGGCTGGAGCACTCTCGGCTGGAATGGAGCAAATGAAGAAGAGTAACCTAAATTGTCCTTAAAGTCATTTTTTGCTTATTTTATGTTCTTATTGTTTTGATGACCCATTGCTGATTAATTGTAGTTGCTTAATCAGTGGAGACAAAGGGCATAGGCAGCCGGCCATGATTGGAGAAAGGTGGTGGTGATTGATTTCTAATTGATTCAATAATGGAGTAATAATGTGACTTTAATCAATTAGTGAAAGGTGAGTCACCATGCATTGTCTTGTCTTGCTTGGAGCCACCGTATAATGAGGAGAAGGGAGACTCTTAATCGGCAGCCTTCACATGGGTAAGGTAAGCAAGTGGTAGACAACTTTATGTTTAATATGTTAAAGTATACTTTTTCTTATTTTATATAAAAGTAACGAGGAATATTTAATTGTCACATGAGAATTGTCACATGGTCTGTTAGGAGCCTCAATAAACCGATTTTATGAGGTCCAATTCGTGGTTAATGATCAACATTGACCATCTTAGTCAATGTTGACCCAAACGGGCCCCTTTTAGGGTTTTATTAATATTTTAATATTGAATTTGTAAAAATTTGTAAATTTCTGGAATTAAATTCCTAATATGATATAATATTGGAAACACCTTGCGACACAAATTTGTAAAAATTTGTAAATTTCTGGAATTAAATTCCTAATATGATTAGGAATTTAATTCCAGAAATTTACAAATTTTTACAAATTTAATATTAAAATATTAATAAAACCTAAAAGGGGCCCGTTTGGATCAACATTGACTAAGATGGTCAATGTTGACCATTGACCACGAATTGGACCTCATAAAATCGCTTTAGTGAGGCTCCTAACAGACCATGTGACAATTCCCATGTGACAATTAAATATTCCTCATTACTTTTACATAAAATAAGAAAAAAATATACTTTAACATATTAAAAATAAAGTTGTCTACCACTTGCTTACCTTACCCATGTGAAGGCTGCCGATTGATAGTCTCCCTTCTCCTCATTATACGGTGGCTCCAAGCAAGACAAGACAATGCATGGTGACTCACCTTTCACTAATTGATTAAAGTCACATTATTACTCCATTATTGAATCAATTAGGAATCAATCACCACCACCTTTCTCCAATCATGGCCGGCTGCCTATACCCTTTGTCTCCACTGATTAAGCAACTACAATCAATCAGCAATGAGTCATCAAAACAATAAGAACATAAAATAAGCAAAAAAATGACTTTAAGGACAATTTAGGTTATTCTTCTTCATTTGTTCCATTCCAGCCGAGAGTGCTCCAGTCATAAGCTCTCTTTGGCTCCTCTTTGACCGTAGGTAAGCAGCCAAGTTCAGTTAGTGTGAGCTCTTGCTCTAGGTAAGCTTCTAAGGCATTAAAATGTCCATTTTCTTCATATTTCTCTCCTTTTTCCATTGATCTAGACTCCAACCATTTCTATACATTTATGTAGAGTGTTTTGGGTTAAAGGAAGGATTATTTTCGGCTGAAACAAGATCTAAGGGGTAAAGTTCAAGTCTTGACCATTTAAGGTAAAAATGTGCTTTAAGCACATATCTCTTTTTCCTTGTAAATTTCGGTTATAAACCTTGGTCCTCTAACCTTATTTTCTTCTCCTTTTCATGTGGATTCAGTTGGTATACCAAGATATACAAAGAGTAGCTAGATCTAAGCCAAAAACACCATTTTTGGCATCTTAAACAAGGTAAATCTTAGTCATCTTCCAAGCTAGTTACCCACGGTTTTGTACCTTGTTTTTAGGAGTGTTTTGATACTCTTTTTTTCTGGAAAAAAATAGGGCCGAGGTAGATCTCCAACAAACTTGAAGATCTAAGGTAAAAATTCATGACTTAAATTACTTCCCATGGTTAACTCATGTTTGGAGTTTAATCATGTCTTGTTTTCTACATGAAGACAAGTAAATCAAGCTGTGGAGAAATTCTCCTTAAGGTGGCGAGACCAAACAAGGTCTTAACCTTGCTAAATCAAGGTATAAATCACTTAAATCTACACTTGGTATACTAATATGTGTTTATACATATTTATACATATATGCCGTGAGTGAATGAGTATATTAAGGTCAAAATATATGTGGTGATGCCGAGATTTATATGTATTTTGGGACATTTATGTGTAATTTATTTTGTGAGCAAATGTTTGTAATAAGACATGTACTTTAGGCCATTTTATTTATGCATTTATAAGCTTTTAGTTTAAGTTTAAGTGGTGAAAATGCATTACCGAAAAGAAATGGGTCTTAGGTGTAATTAAATTAAATTTGGGGACTTTATAATAATAAGGCCGAAAATTAGAAGTTAAAAAGGATTTAAAATAAAGTTTATAAGATTATATAAAGTTTTGGGGTTAAATGGTAAATTCTAAAAAGTATGGGTGCAAACCGTAATTATTAGGAATTAAGGTGGTCAACCTTGACAATATGGTAGGTTTTGACCAAATTAGATAAGTTAGATAACTTATTTAAGGTTTTATAATAAGATAAGTACTTAATGGTAATATTTTTATAACATATGTGGTAAATATGTTATTACCGAAAATTAAGGGTGTATAATGGTATTATAAACACCCATGGGCTATTAGGAATTTTTTAGGAATTTATTGGGTTGATTTTGGAATTAAGATAAACTATATATGTATAATATATAGTTATCATGTCATTATGACACTTTGGAGAAATATATGTGGTGGGATAGTGATAACCGAGAATATATGGGATAATAAGGATATTTATAACCCTTTGGTGAAGTTTGGAGATTTTTAGAATTATATAAGGGTATTTAATAAGATATGTGTATAATATATAGTTTTTGATGATATTATAAAACTATATGTTATAAATTGGGCTAAATGGCAACTATAGAAAGTTGGTGGGTTGAAAAATAATTTAGAATAAACATAGGGTCTGTTCAGAAATTTAAATGGATTAACCATAGGTTATATTTATATTAAGGTTAGAATATTATATTAAATGGTATATATAACATGGCATAAATGATGGGGTGAATTTGTAAATAAAGGAAACTATGGATTATGGAAAAGAATAAGGTTTTAATATATGTGCCCATGCGGCAATATATAATAGTTTTGTATAAAAACTTTAGGTGATAAATTAAAGGGAATAAAAATATCATATTGTATGATATTAGCATATGGAATAACATTACATAATGTTATGTGGTCAAAATAGAATTTAAATAAATTCAAGGGCTGTACCGAAAATCTAAAGGTTGGAAAATGAATTTTAGACTATGGTCTATAATGTTATAAATGTTATAACAATTATTGGTTTAGGGAGGATTAATATAAGTAAGAGTATTAACATTAAATAATGTCAAACAATAAATAAATGAGATTTATAAACTAAGGTGTTTATTGATTAAACCTTAGGAGTTGTAAATATACAACATAAATTGTTACATAATATTAGGATAATAATCTTAATATAAGTTGTACAATATAATACAACTAATGGGAATAATCATCTTAAAGAAGATGATAAAATGTAACATATAATGTAAGAGTTTGTTAAACTCATGAAACTTACCTACGTGGTAAATATATACATACACAAGAATAATGTATATAAGGTGGATATATATTATGGTTGGAAACCATATAACATAATAGTGGTGGTTATTTTAAAAAAAAGAATAGTTACGAACTATAAGTTATGAGTTTTGGATGCAAATATTATTTGCTAAAGATAAATGGATTATGTAATACATGTATTATAATGGATGGTGAGAAAATGATACGATATGAAAAGTAATACAATATAATATAATAACGCATGCATACATGCAACTATAGGTTATACACCTATATTAAATGGTGGATAAGATTAAAGAAATATAGTGGTTTAAACTTAACAGTCGAAATATTATGACGTACGAGTTTTAAGTAACCAAGCCGACTGTTTTTAGAGAAACCCGTAACAATAACTGTAGAAAACAGGGGTGAACTGTCGGGGTTACTTGTTATTCGGAAATACCGGATGTAGTTAGTCATGGAGACTGACTTGTAGTTTTAATACCGTTTAGATCATACTTCAGACAAGGACGTTTGACGAGCTAGTGGACTACACTACGCATCCTAAGTCTTGGTGAACGGTATGTAAAGGGGTTTGATCCGAGTTGTTCTAAGGAAGCTCCTTGGGCTCGGATTTGTTTGATATAACTTGTGTGTTATGTGTGTGGATACATGTATGTGATTAAGTGTTACGGTATTATTTATTTATGCACGAGCGTCCTACGGGACTAACACTACGTCAACTATAGATCGACTTATATAAACATACATATACGTTATTGTGATGACATGACGGTTACTTGATATATTGGGCTCGGATTTGTTTGATATAACTTATGTGTTATGTGTGTGGATACATGTATGTGATTAAGTGTTACAACATTATTTATTTATGCACGAGCGTCCTACGGGACTAACACTACGTCGACTATAGATCGACTTATATAAACATACATATACGTTATTGTGATGACATGACGATTACTTGATATAATACCATAGTATTAATATTAAGTATATGGGAACCTAAGTAAAATACTTAGGTATGAGTCACAATATTGTCGGTCTCTAGAGCATGGATCTTGAACATGAATATAACCTAGATTACTTCTAGGTATGCGTGAGACCCATTGGGCAGCTAACTAATAATTATATTCTCCATAAGACTAAGAGTAGATCTTAAACATTATGAGAGAGAGATGGTATGAGTTGAGGTGAGGAATCCCGGTAGTTTACGAACTACTTGGTTGCGCATTTGTGATCACGGAGGGGTACCCGATTGGGTTCCGCTCCAGGTTATATCTAACGAGCCCAAACTGGATCGTGGATCAGGTGGCTACGGCCTTTATATGGACGTCTTACGAGACATAAGAGAGTCAAGGGCCTCCGGACCTCTGGCGAAATGAGCACCTTTGTGTGTACGGGAGGACTACTATCCATGGTGAGGTTATCGGGTTGTCCTAACATGACGTCCAACTGGTATTAATTAACTATGGAAACTGTACGCTACGGCGAATGTACATTGTACATATGGATGGGGCCCTGAAGGCCAAATTAAATTAAATTAAAAAAAAGGATGGTTTACGCTACGGCGATTGTACATTGTACATGATATTGTTATTACTCGATACGTTCGATATACAAATGTTGTTTGAAATATTCTATGACTGTTTGGATTGGATGGATGGTTAAGTGTTATGAATATTTCGATGGTTGATTATGTATATTATACATTTATGTTACAGTATTGTTTATAACTGTAAAATGGTAAAGCATGAAATCAATATAATAATAAGATGTTAAAATGACTAAGTGACCATTAGGGTCCAGACCCGGCATACTCAGCGTCTATCGCTGATACTACAGCATTACAGGTTGTTGATCATTGTCGAAGTCGAAGAGCGGGAACATGGTAATTGGATTTTTACCTTAATTATTACTGCACATGGAGTTTGTCTATATGACAATGAGGATGGTGAGTTGTATTATGGTAAGGTTATGTATATTCAGGTTTGGGTAGACGTTCACTTGTCGATGTTTATGGACTTAGTATGATGTATAGGAGTTTCTCGTTATCACGGCGGTTAGCAATTTGTTTATGTTGGAAGTTGGAGATAGTTTGGCTTCGTTGCTCGCATGGGCGAGTAATGCCCGGTGACACCCGAGTGAGTATTGTTTTTGTTATTAATTCTTCCGCTGTAAGACGTTTTATTTATTGCTACGTGAGAGACTATTACGCGATTATGGAGAGGGGTGTTAATTGAAATACCCCAAACTTATTAAACATGGATTAAATACCTAATCACATTAATTAAGACCTAAACATGCCTTAAAAGTCAACTGAGAACAACAGTGGTCAACACAAAACAAGATGTTGCACCCTTTGACTGTTTAGGGTAAATAAATACCCAAATGAACTTCTTAGGACCTAAAAATTTGTCATAAGCTTATTAACACTTTACTAAACATATTACAATTGTTGGACAACACTCCAACACAAAGAACAAGCATTTACATGCTTCAAGGTCAAGAAGGGCAAAAATGTGCTCTAAGAAAACCTTTAAAGGTCTAATGACCTCTAAATGATATAAAATTGGATACCATGATCAAATATCATGTAAGGAACACAACAAAACCGTTGTCAAAGAAAACCAAGCTCAGAAACACCTTGCGACACAAAATGTGCACTAAAACTCCTTAAAGCACGTTTTTGTGTAATTGCCTTCTAAATTGGTTTTTAATGGGCTTAAAGGTTATAGTTACCTTTAAATATGATAATATATCATATTATATCATATTAGGAATTTAATTCCAGAAATTTACAAATTTTTACAAATTTAATATTAAAATATTAATAAAACCCTAAAAGGGGGCCCGTTTGGGTCAACATTGACTACAAATGAGTCATTAAGATGCTCATAGTATTACTATGGACAATAAATGAATTTCCTGCATATGGAATGCTTTCAGGTTGGTGTGTGCATGGTGTGAAACAGTGTCCTGTTTGCAATTCTGAAACTGATTCAATATGGCTAAGGAACAATAAGAAGTATTGTTTCACTTGCATTCGTCGTGTTTTAGAATCAGATCATGAGTTCTATTTCAATAAGGAAGCTTTCAATGGTCAAGAGGAAATAAGCTAGCACCCATTGCACCTTCTGGATCTAATATATTACAGCAAATAGAGTAGATACAGGATTTTAATGCCTCAAGAACTTGGAAAAAGAAGAGCATTTTCTTTAGACTTCCTTATTAAAAAGAATGTGTATAATAATGTGGGTTCAACATTGCTGAATTAAGAGAAGTCCAAAGACAACCTAAATGCTCGTCTTGATTTGAAGGACTAGGGAATCTGAGAGGAACTTCATCCTGTAGAAAGGGGATCAAGGCAAAGATTGTATTTGCCACCAGCTCCATATACCATGTCTCGTAGTGAGAAAAGAACATTATGCAAATTCCTTCATGACCTCAAAGTTCCTGATGGATATGCGGGTAACATTTCAAGATGTGTGAATGTTGAGCAGTGCTAGATACATGGGCTTAAAAGTCATGATTGCCACATCTTAATTCAACAAGTTCTTCCAGTCGCTATAAGAAGACTTCTCCCTGGAGATGAGATTGCAGTTATATATGAACTTTGTGGCTATTTTAGAGTCATATGTGGTGAGGTATTGAATGTGCACGAGCTTGAACAAATGGAAGCACACATACCTGAAATTATGTGCCACTTGGAGATGATATTTCCTCTCTCTTTTTTCACTGTGATGGTACATCTTGTGATTCATTTGGCTAGTCAAGCAAAGATTTCAGGTCCCGTGCAATATACTTGGATGTACTTTGCTGAGAGATTTCTTGGTAGGCTAAAGTCTTATGTTTGCAACAAGGCTCGACCAGAGACATCTATTGTAGAAGCCTATTGATGCACTGATTATTGATCTATCTTTTGAGTTCTTTGAACCCTTGTTTTCCATATCTTTTACATAGATTTATGCATTAACCTTCTTGTTTCCATGTTATTTTGGCTTAGGACGTGATTAGGAAGGAGTTTAGAGCTTTTGGAACAAAGAGGGAAAAATTTACACATGTCCGGGTATGTGTCCGGATGGGGAGACCCGGACACATTATACACGTCCGGGAAAATTTGCGGACACAAGCGTGGACAGCTCCAGATCGAATTTTCCTTTGTCCGTGTTGTCCCAGTCAGGTCTCAAGTGCGGACTACTCCATATCTCAGATTTAATTTTCCGCTCTTATCCTTGACCTCTATGTCAAACTCTTGTAGTATAAGAATCCAGCGCAACAAGCGAGGCTTGGCTTCTTTCTTAGCAAATAGGTACTTTAGAGCAGAGTGGTCGGTGTGCACTATTACTTTGCTTCCCATAAATACGACCTGAACTTATCAAGGGAAAATACTACAGCCAGAAGCTCTTTTTCAGTGGTAGTGTAGTTCTTTTGGGCATTGTTTAGTGTCTTGCTTGCGTAAGCATTTACTCTCCGAATCTTTTCTTTTTCTGGCATAACACTGCCCCCACTGCATAATCACTGGAATCACACATGATCTCAAACGGGAGAGACCAGTCGGGTGATATGACAACAGGTGCAGATACCAGTTTTTGTTTTATTGTATTGAAGGCAGAAAAACAACTATCATTAAATTGGAATGAGGCATCTTTCAGAAGCAGGTCGGTCAACAGTTTGGTAATTTTTGAAAAGTCTTGTATGAATCGTCGATAGAATCCTGCATGCCCAAGAAAAGCTCGAATGTCTTTACAGAGGTTGATGTCGGTAATTTTTCTATAACCTCCACCTTGGCCTTATCAACCTCAATTCCTTCAGCCGACACTTTATGTCCAAGGATAATCCCGTCCTTGACCATAAAGTGACATTTTTCCCAGTTTAGAACAAGATTTGTTTCCTCACACCGGCCTAGGATCAAATCAAGTTGTGCTAAACACTTATCAAAACTAGAGCCATTGACAGAAAAGTCATCCATAAATACCTCTAGTTCTGTTCCATGAAATCAGCGAAGATAGCTTGCATGCATCGTTGGAAGGTGACAGGGGCATTACACAGTCCAAAGGGCATTCGTCAGTATGCAAAGGTGCCATATGGACAAGTGAAAGTGGTCTTGTCCTGGTCCTCTGGTGCGATCGGTATCTGGAAGTACCCTAAAAACCATCCAAAAAACAATAATATTCTTGCCCTGCTAGTCTCTCTAACATTTGATCAATAAAAGGGAGAGAGAAGTGATCTTTCCTGGTTGCAGAGTTTAAGCGTCTATAGTCGATGCACATGCGCCAACCAGTGATTTTCCTCTGAAGGACAACCTTTCCCTTGTCATTCATAACAACCTCGATGCCTCCTTTCTTCGGGACAACTTGCACAGGGCTCACCCACAGGCTATCGGAGATGGGATATATGATATCTGCGTCCAGGAGCTTTAAAATTTCTTTCTTCACTACCTCCTTCAGGTTTGGGTTAAGCCGACGCTGGGGCTGTCTGATAGATTTGTAATTGTCCTCCATGTAGATGTGATGCGTGCAATAGGAGGGATCAATTCCTTTAATGTCAGCGAGAGTCCACCCGATTGCAGTTTTATGCTTCTTCAACACCTCGAGTAGCCTATTTTCTTGCCCGGAATTCAGAGAAGAGGAAACAATGACGGGTAATTGGTTATTTTCAGCTAAAAAGGCGTACTTAAGGTTAGAAGGAAGTTCCTTAAGCTCGAGTTCTGGTGGCTGCTCTACTGAGGGAATAGATTTTTGTGGCCCTCTGTCAAGTCTTTCAATTGGAGGGCGGTAGGCTTGATAACCTGCTCTTCCTTTCTCCACATATGCTAGCATGGCGTTAACTTTAGGATCTTCCCCTTTTTCTTCCAGAGAAGTGACCAGTACTTGCTCCAGCGGTTTAGTTTCAGTACTTGGGAAGGAGGATATGTAACATATGTCTTCATCTGTAAAAAGATCGCATCCCTCCTCATCTTCATCTATTAAGTCTACTGTTTTCGCGGGATGAGCAAAGCTAGAGGTCTTCTTCATCATTTTCTTCATATCAAACTCGATCTTTTCGTCCTCGTACCGCAAGGTGATGCTAGCATATGTGGAGAAAGGAAGAGCATGTTATCAAACCTACCGCCCTCTAATTGAAAGACTTGACAGAGAGCCACAAAAATCTATTCCCTCAGTAGAGCAGCCACCAGAACTCGAGCTTAAGGAACTTCCTTCTAACCTTAAGTACGCCTTTTTAGCTGAAAATAACCAATTACCCGTCATTGTTTCATCTTCTCTGAATTCCGGGCAAGAAAATAGGCTACTCGAGGTGTTGAAGAAGCATAAAACTGTAATCGGGTGGACTCTCGCTGACAATAAAGGAATTGATCCCTCCTACTGCACGCGTCACATCTACATGGAGGACAATTACAAATCTAT
The DNA here is from genome assembly GCA_023374045.1 of Limonium bicolor. Classification (NCBI taxonomy): domain Eukaryota; kingdom Viridiplantae; phylum Streptophyta; class Magnoliopsida; order Caryophyllales; family Plumbaginaceae; genus Limonium; species Limonium bicolor. Next base: position 254,917,779 of record CM041778.1, on the reverse strand, counting down.
CAGGCAGCCCCAACGTCGGCTTAACCCAAACCTGAAGGAGGTAGTGAAGAAAGAAATTTTAAAGCTCCTGGACGCAGATATCATATATCCCATCTCCGATAGCCCGTGAGTGAGCCCTGTGCAGGTTGTCCCGAATCGAGGCTGTTATGAATGACAAGGGAGAGGCTGTCCTTCAGAGGAAAATCACTGGTTGGCGCATGTGCATCGACTATAGGCGCTTAAACTCTGCAATCAGGAAAGACCACTTCCCTCTCCCTTTATTGATCAAATGTTAGAGAGACTAGTAGAGCAAGAATATTATTGCTTTTTGGATGGTTTCTCAGGGTACTTCCAGATACCGATCGCACCAGAAGACCAGGACAAGACCACTTTCACTTGTCCATATGACACCTTTGCTTACCGACGAATGCCCTTTGGACTGTGTAATGCCCCTGCCACCTTCCAGCGATGCATGCAAGCTATCTTCGCTGATTTCATTGAACAAAGTATAGAGGTATTTATGGATGACTTTTCTGTCTATGACTCTAGTTTTGATAAGTGTTTAGCACAACTTGATTTGATCCTAGGCCGGTGTGAGGAAACAAATCTTGTTCTAAACTGGAAAAAATGTCACTTTATGGTCCATGATGGGATTGTCCTTGGACATAAAGTGTCGGCTGAAGGAATTGAGGTTGATAAGGTTAAGGTGGAGGTCATAGAAAAATTACCGGCACCAACCTTCAATACAATAAATAAAACAAAAATTGGTATCTGCACCTGTTGTCATATCACCCGACTGGTCTCTCCCATTTAAGATCATGTGATGCGAGTGATTATGCAGTTGGGGCAGCGTTATGCCTGAAAAAAGAAAAGATCCTGAGAGTAATTGCTTACGCAAGCAAGACATTAACCGATGCCCAAAAGAACTACACTACCATTGAAAAAGAGCTTTGCTGTAGTATTTTTCCTTGATAAGAAAGAAGCCAAGCCTCACTTGTTGCGCTGGATTCTTTTATTACAAGAGTTTGACATAGAGGTCAAGGACAAGAGCGAAAAATTAAATGTCGTTGCTGACCATCTTTCCCGGTTAGTAGTTCCTACAGATAGTGTGCCTATTAACGAATTCTTCCCCGATGAAACTGCCTTTTCCATCACCAAGGTACAAGAGCCATGGTATGCGGACCTGGCCAACTATCTCGTCTCCGGAACAATACCACACGATTTATCTTACTCCCAAAAGAAGAAATTCCTCTCTGATTCAAAACATTATTTCTGGGAAGATCCATATTTGTTCCGAGTCTGTGCGGACGGGTTGATTCGCCGTTGTCACCCTGAAGATGAGGTTCTCAGCGTCATCAATTTCTGTCATTCACGGGAAGCCGGTGGCCATCATGGACCCACAAGGACCACTGCCAAGATCCTAGCATCAGGATTCTACTGACCGACTCTTCACAAAGATGTTTACCAGTTCTGCACCCGATGTAATAATTGTCAGAGAATGGGTAACACATCTAGGAGGCACAAAATGCCACAGCAGGGAGTACTAGAAGTCGAACTCTTTGATTGTTGGGGAATTGATTTTATTGGCCACCTATATGTTTTAGTGGCAGTGGATTACGTGTCAAAATGGGTATAAGCTATACCCTGCCATCATGCTGATTCAAAGACCGTAACCAAATTCCTTAAAAAGCACATCTTCACTCGCTTTGGTGTCCCCAGAATTATTATCAGCGACAGAGCGTCCCACTTCTGTAACCGTTCGTTTGACGCGCTTATGGGTAAATACGGGGTGCGTCACAAGGTAGCGTTACCTTATCACCCCCAAACGAACGGACAAGCGGAAATTTTAAATCAGGAGTTAAAATGGATTCTCCAGAAAACTGTTAACTCCTCACGAAAAGATTTGGCATTAAAGTTAGATGATGCGCTATGGGCATACCGCACCGCATTCAAGACTCCCACTGGGATGTCTCCGTTTAAGCTCGTCTACGGGAAATCATGCCACCTGTCTGTCGAACTCGAACATAAGGCATATTGGGCGCTAAAGGCCCTGAACTTTGATATAGTAGATGCAGGGGAAAAGCGTAAGTTTCAGCTTTCTGAACTCGAGGAGCTAAGAGATCAAGCATACCACAGTGCGACAATATACAAGGAGTGCACCAAGAAACGCCATGATCAAATGATTCAAAAACGCGAATTTGAGGTTGGCGATTGGGTGCTGCTTTATAATTCCAGATTGAAAATATTTCCTGGAAAGCTCAAATCTCACTGGACTGGACCATTCCAAGTATGGACTACTCCTTTTGGTGTTTATGAACTACGGAACAAGAAAGAAGAATGTTTCAAAGTCAATGGGTCCCGCTTAAAAAGGTATGCTGATATTCTTGAAAATAATAGTGTTTTGTTAGCAATTTCATTTGTGCAGGAATACGAAGATAACCAAGAAGCCCCAAGACCAAAGGAACAGAAGACGACACCTCCACGACGGTTTCGTCACAAGTTCAAGAAAGTGTGCAAACTTACTACCGCCAGCTGTGCAGATCCCGCACCCCCAAACTCTTCTCCTAACTAAGCTTGGTTAGATGGGTCTAGCTAGAGACGTTAAACCCGGGCAGCTTGGTGGGAGGCAACCCACCAGTTTGTATCTCTTTTCGCTTCTTGGTTTAGTTGTTTATTTTACTCGTTTGTTTTTATTTTGTGGTGTGTTGGCAGATGTTGTGCTTATTGCAAGAGCCTTGGCTCTTATCTTTCTACTAACGGTTTTGTATGGTTCCACTTGAGCTCTTCTGGCTTTGCAGATTATATTTATCAACTTTCTTACTTTGATGCTTAGCTGCATTCAAGTGTGGGGTTGACCTTGCTGCACATCCTGAGCGGACTCTGGGGAGTATTCTTGCATTTTCTACTCTGGAATATTTTATATGATCCCTTCTGATATGCTGTGTGCAATTTTGTTCTCCTGTTGGATTATTTGCTCAATGATAAAATTCTTTCTATGCAATGAGGACATTGCTCCACTCTAAGTGTGGGGTGGGGTAAGATTCCTTCGCATTTTTGCCTTTTGTGTGTCTTTGAGCTCTTTTCTCTTGCATTTGTTAAAGTCTTGCTAAGATAGCTCAATTTGGAAGGAAATCATAGAGGAAGTGTAGTTGGTTAGCCGATCTTGGGGTGCAACAGTTTTAAAAATTTTCTGGTTTTTAATTGCCAGAATGAATTCTTTGTTCTAGAAATGCTGTAACAAATGAGAATATTGACCATCTAAACTTTGCTCTTAGCTTTGAGCCTAGGAATGAACTGGATTGAAAAGGTTGAAAGGAACAAGACAAGGTACTCCGCTGATCCAAAGCGTGCTAATGTTAATTTATTAAAAAAAAATTGCTTATACTTTGCTGAAGAGGATTAAATTCTCTTATGGATCATGAGTACGTGACATTGAAAGGTATGATGGAATAAGATTTTATTTCATGCCCCTTGTCGTTTCCGTGGAATGTGAAGGAAGAGGTGGATTGGCTCATGGCTAAAAGCTAAGTTCTTATGGTTTAATTTCTCTCCTGTTAGCTTGGAATGACTTCATGTTTTTAGGAAAAGAAATATGAGTTGCCCCTTGATTGGTGAAGCTAGCAGTGTTTCCCTCCGTGCTCTTCCTTTTCAGTTAAGTTCCATTAGCTTGATTTTAACTTGTACTTGAGAGTTTTGCTTGGGGATAAGTAAAAGTCTAAGTGTGGGGTGATTTGATAAGTGTGAAATTGATATGGTTTTATAAGTGATAAATTCCTATTTTACGTAACCTTTTAGACTTTTTTTCACACTTATCCTATTCTTTTCATGATTCTTACTTTGGGCAATAACTGATGCCAATTTAACTGTTAAAAGCAGGAAATAATTGTAGAAATGCATAGATCGAGCTTTCCAACGCCATAAACGGGGATCAAATCAGAGTTCGGACGAAGATTTTAGAGGCATTTCAAGTTGTGTCCATGATGTGTCCGAACTTCCAATTTCGGACACATGTCGAAGATATCTGGTACGCGTAATATCGAGCTGTCCGAACTTGCATGTTCGGACGCAAGTTCGGACATACCGAATTCAATAGTCCTGAAGCCCCGAAAATGATGAAAAAGAAAATGTTTGAATTTACATATGTATATATATATATACATATGTATATATATATTGTATACGGTCCCTTGATTGCTGCAAAGGAAGGAATAAAATAAGAAAATAAAAGGGGTGGTCGGTTACAAATGAAGGAAATTCAGGCCGATGGATTACAAAAAAAAAAAGGAAGATTGGGCTGCATATGACTTCACGTGGGACTTTTCCATTGAGTTGGAATGGGCTGCTGCATATTCTTGCATGTTGGTACGGGAGCAGAGCACTGTGAGAATATAAAAAGTAAAGAAAGATGTGGGAGTAGTTATGCGGTGGAAGGATAGAGCTGGTTTAAAAAAAAAAGTAGAGAGGATATTTACGAGATTATTTTTATGAGGAGGACGGCTCCCAGGATCCATATATAGAGAACATATGCTTACACATGGGGTCCCAGTACCCATCTGCATTCTTTCAGCCCCAGTATTCGCTTACATTCTCCAGAAGCCTATATTATTCCATACTCCATCTCTCGCCCCATACCATCACCATCCAACCAATTTGTTTGACCACCTATACCACCCGACGCCTAGTTAACAATATCTCATACGAGACCACCACCAGCACTCACTCTCCCATCCATTTTATCACCACCACCGTACACAACATATATACACACACTCCCATTTTCATCCCACAACAACACCAGTATGTAGTACACCACTACTGTACACAATCACTCCATTTTTCCACACACCATTAATTTACATACATATATATTTCCATCCACATTCATAAAACCACATACGACCCATAATTCCACAATATCCTCATTATCACATTCAACGTCTACGATCGACATATTATCAGTCCAAACAGTAGAGCAAATTCACGACGTCAAATAAGATGATTTCTTATCCTATTTATTATGTCTGTTTACTTAATATGTCGGGTTAGATTTATTTACTCTGGGGAATGGTTTATTTCAGTTTGTTATAATTGTGTAATTTATATTTTTACTGGTTTAATTTTGAGATTGTTACAATTAATGTTCGTTTAATACGTGCAATAATTTTGATCACTTTATTGCATTATCTTTCTAAATCTGTTTTAATCTGATCGGTGATAAACAGATAGGTTAGATTAATTCGTAAAACTGTGGAAAACTTGTTTTCATCGGAAAAGTTACTACTCCAGTTGCTTAAAAAATACTATTCCTTTTACTTAGCTGTTTACGTATGTGTTTGCTTGAGTTTTCATCAGACCTTGCATTTTCCGGTAAACGAGTTCTTTTGTGTCTATGATTAGATTCTTAAGAATTAAAAGGAATTTTGCCAATCTCTCTTTTATTAACCAGAGGAAATAGCACAATTAGTCAAACTGCAGTAACCGGAACACAGAGTCTCGTTTCATATATCTTTTATACAGTCCTTATTTATTCCGCATTTTATTAGCTTCATTTACAGTTCAACAAAAACCCCATCTTTCATGCTTTTGTGACAACGTTTAGGAATTAGACAATTTCGCTTAAGTCCCACGGTTCGATTTCCCGGTTGCTTCGATATTGCTATACTACCGCGACCGGGATTTGTTTGTAGCCTGATAGACGTTTTGATCCAAGCTTTATTTATTATTTTTAACAGGTCAAAATTCTTGTCTGCAAAATTAAGCACGAGTTCTGGTGGCTGCTCTACTGGGGAAATAGATTTTTGTGGCTCTCTGTCAAGTCTTTCAATTGGAGGGCGGTAGGCTTGATAACCTGCTCTTCCTTTCTCCACATATGCTAGCATGGCCTTAACTTCAGGATCTTCCACTTTTTCTTCCAGAGAAGTGACCAATACTTGCTCCAGCGGTTTAGTTTCAGTACTTGGGAAGGAGGATAGGTAATATATGTCTTCATCTGTAAAAAGATCACATCCCTCCTCATCTTCATCTATTAAGTCTACTGTTTTAGCGGGATGAGCAAAGCTAGAGGTCTTCTTCATCATTTTCTTCATATCAAACTCGATCTTTTCGTCCTCGTCCCGCAAGGTGATTTTCCCGTCATGGACATCAATGTCGGCTTTAGCAGTGCTTAGAAAAGGTCGACCTAAAATTAGAGGGACTTCAACATCGTCGTCCATCTCTAAAATGACGAAGTCGGCTGGAAAGATAAAGCGATCTACTCCGACCACAAGATCTCGGACTATACCCATTGGCTTGATCTTCGATCTATTGGCTAGCTGTAGTTTGAATGGGACCGGCTGCATCTCCCCTCCACTTACTTTCAAGAAGGTGGCGTAGGGCATGATATTTATGCTGGTCCCCAAGTCGCATAAGCCGCTTCCGCAGTCCACTCCACCGATAAAACACGGGATAATGGGATTTCCCGGATCTGTTTGTTTGGGGGAAGTGCTCGAAGAAGGGCAGCAGAGCATTCCTCCGTGAGGTGAACTGTTTCTTTTCTAGCTTTCTTCTTTTTCTTTGTTAAGAGATCTTTCAAAAATTTGGCGTAGTTGGGCATCTCTTGCAAAGCGTCGATTAGAGGGATATCTAGAGTCAGTTTCTTGAAGATGCTTAAGAATTTGGCAAATTACTCATCTAGATGCTTCTTCTTCATCCTATTGGGAAAAAGGGAGTTCAACATTTTTAGGAGAAGAATATGGGATGTCGACAGTTATTCGAGATGGAGAAGGAGTAGATAAAATAGGAATTTGGATTTATGGGGAAGATGAGGTTGGATTGATTGTGTTCTCCTCATGGATGTTGGCCTCCTCTTGGCTCTCCTTCCCTTTTCTGGTAGCAAGATCTCGTCCACTCCTTAGAGAGATTCCATTTACATTGGTAGTTTGGAAGTTGTCGTCTCCTATACAGATTGAATTTACGTGCTCTCTTGGGTTGGGGTGAGTTTGAGAAGGGAGTTGACCAAGAGGTCTTTATTGGGTGAGAAGTTGTTGAATTTGAGATTGCAAGGCTTTTTGATCTTTGCGAAGGGCCGTGACTTCTTCTTGCGTGTCTCGGGTCTTGCTCATCATTGCCTTAAACATCTCTTGCATTTGGGAAAATTCAGATTCTGGGTTTGAAGGAGGTTGAGTAGGTCGGCTTGAGGTAGCGACATCGCCATAAGGTGGTTCCTGAAACTGCCTTTGGCCTCCTTGAAAATTGGCCCGGGGTCTAAAATTTTGAGATGGTTGGAGCGTTTGCGGGTTTTGGACATTGTTCGTATTTGAATAGCGAAGATTGGGGTGCACGTTATGCTGCCAAGGTTGCCTATTCCCTAAATTATTGCCTACAAAGTTCGCTTCCTCTGCTGCTTTTAATTCTTGTAATTGGGGACATTGTTCATAATCGTGTGGTCCACCACATTGTGTACAAGATATATCAGGAGAAGATAAGGATAGAGGAACGTAACCTGGAGGGGTTGTAGACGATCGAAGAGTTATTGACTTCGCTTGTTGGGGGTAGGAGTTCATGGCCATCTGCTCGACAACTTTCTGCAGGGTGCTGATCTTCGTCGCATGCTGGGCATTGTTCTCCATGAGTTGCTCGTGGCTTCTCATCAGCTGCTTAAATTTGTTGTCGCTCTCTCCTATGTGGTATAAGCCTGGATAGCCGCCTCTTGATCCACCCGTAGCCCAGTCTCTAATTTATTCACAGAGGGATTCTATCCCATTCAGAAATTGTTCCCCTGCCTTTTTCAAAATGTCAGCTCCTAAAGAAGACAATACCATAGTTTTGCATTGATTTACTAAACCTTTGTAGAACAATTGTCTCAATTGTTCTTTTGTGAGACCATGATGGGGCACGTCAGCAGCAGTCCTTTAAAGCAGTCCCAAGTTTCACAGATGTTCTCCACCCCTGGCTGTTTAAAATTATAAATCTCTGCGATCATCTCCAACGTTCGGCTAGGGGGCAGGAACTTGTCGCAGAACTTAGTCGCCATATCGTCCCAGGTGTAGATGGTGCTCGGTGTTAGGCTGTGGTACCATTTGTTTGCACTTCCCATCAGGCTGTGAGGGAACAGGGACAGTCTTGCGTACTGGAGTACTGCGTCGGTCGCGGTTAAACTGTTGGCGTGTTGCAAAAACTTGGTGACGTGTAGTAGAGCTTCGTCTGGATTTGAGCCGTCGAACATGCCTAACTCCTTCACGCATCAGATTTGATGATATGGCTTCAGCTTTTGCCATTCATCATATTCGGTTGGAGAGAGGTGGGGAAGGACAATGGCCCGTTGTTGACCTTGGATTGACGGCCTGTTGATATTTCTACAGTAGCTGGGGATGCCATAACTGCTTCCTAGTTGGTTTCTATCACTGCGGCGGATATACTCTGTTGAAATCGCTTCTGTCTTAAAGCGCGCAAAAACGTTCTTTCAATTTCTGGAGTGTAGATACCTGTATTAATTTCGTCTGGAAGGCTTTGCGATCTAGTAATAGGCATTCATCACTCATAGCAGCAAAATAAAAGCGATGTGATAAAATAAAAAAAATGAATAGTACTAGAGACGGGAAATTAAACAGCTCAACGGTTAATTAAATAAATCAAAATAAACTTAAAAAATAAAAATAAATGCAGTAAAGGAAATGGAAATTGTAAAATAAAAAATACAAAGGACAGAATTAAATTGCTGGAATTTTAATGACAGTAATTTAAATGACTGAACTTAAGTAACTGGAATTTAAATAACAATTAAATAAAGAGACGGAATTTAAATGACTGGAAATTAAATGACAAAAATTATATGACTTGGAATTTAAATGACAAGGAAATTTAAATGATGATAATTTAAATTACCGAATTTGAAATGACGATAAATAAATTACTGGAACTTAAATAACTGGAATTTAAATGACGGTAAATAAATACTGGAATTTAAATGACACAAATTTAAATAACGGTAAATAAATGACAGTAAAGTAAATTGCTGGAATATTTAAATAACAAATAGCAGTACTAAAATAAACAGCAAAAGAAAATGATCAGAGTAAAAATAAGACTGAATTATTGAACAAAATCTAAAATAGCAAACGAATAATAAAAACAAAATATAAACAGAATAATAAAAACAAAATATTAACAACAAAAATAGCAAGGAACTATCCGGGGCTTAGGGACTAGACAAAGTCAAGTCCCCGACAACGGCGCCATTTTGCAGACAAGAATTTTGACCTGTTAAAAATAATAAATAGAGCTTGGATCAAAACGTCTATCGGGCTGCAAACAAATCCCGGTCGCGGTAGTATAGCAAGATCGAAGCAACCGGGGAATCGAACCGTGAGACTTAAGCGAAATTGTCTAATTCCTAAGCGTTGTCACAAAAGCTTGAAAGATGGGGTTTTTTGTTGAACTGTAAATGAAGCTATAAAATGCGGAATAAATAAAGACTGTATAAAAGATATATGAAACGAGACTCTGGGTTCCGGTTACTGCAGTTTGACTAATTGTGCTATTTCTTCTGGTTAATAAAAGATAGATTGGCAAAATTCCTTTTAATTCTTAAGAATCTAATCATAGACACAGAAGAACTCGTTTACTAGAAAATGCAAGGTCCGATGAAAACTCAAGCAAACACATATGTAAACGGATAAGTAAAAGGAATAATATTTTTTTAGCAACTGGAGTAGTAACTTGTCCGATGAAAACAAGTTTTCCATAGTTTTACGAATTAATCTAACCTATCTGTTTATCACCGATCAGATTAAAACAGATTTAGAAAGATAATGCAATAAAGTGATCAAAATTATTGCAGCGTATTAAGCGAACATTAATTGTAACAATCTCAAAATTAAACTAGTAAAAATATAAATTACACAATTATAACAAACAAAAATAAACCATTCCCTTGAGTAAATAAATCTAGCTTGACATATTAAGTAAACAAACAAAATAAATAGGATAAGAAATCATCTTATTTAACGTCGTGAATTTTGTCTGCTGCTTGGACTGATAATATGTCGATCGTAGACGTTGAATGTGATAATGAGGATATTGTGGAATTATGGGTCGTATGTGGTTTTATGAATGTGGATGGAAATATATAGTATGTAAATTAATGGTGTGTGGAGATGAAAAATGGATGGAGTGATTGTGTACAGTAGTGGTGTACTACGTACTGGTGTTGTTGTGGGATGAAAATGGGAGTGTGTGTGTGTATATGCTGTGTACGGTGGTGGTGATAAAGTGGATGGGAGAGTGAGTGTTGGTGGTGGTCTCGTATTAGATATTGTTAACTAGGCGTCGGGTGGTATAGGTGGTCGAACAAATTGGTTGGATGGTGATGGTATGGGGCGAGAGATGGAGTATGGAATAATATATGGCTTCTGGAGAATGTATGCGTGCGAATGCTGGGGCTGAATGAATCCAAATGGGTACTGGGATGATGATCCCCATGTTCTCTATATATGGATCCTGGGAGCCGTCCTCCCCATAAAAATAATCTCGTAAATATCCTCTCTGTACTTTTTTTTTTTTAAAACCGCTCCATCCTTCCACCGCATAACTACTGCCCCCATCTTTCTTTACTTTTTATATTCTCACAGTGCTCTGCTCCCGTACCAACATGCAAGAATATGCAGCAGCCCATTCCAACTCAATGGAAAAGTCCCACTTGAAGTCATATGCAGCCCAATCTTCCTTTTTTTTGGTTGTAATCCATCGACCTGAATTTCCTTCATTTGTAACCGACCACCCCTTTTATCTTCTTATTTTATTCCTTCCTTTGCAGCAATCAAGTGACCGTATACAATATATATACATATATATATATATACATAAATTCAAACATTTTCTTTTTCATCACTTTAGGGGCTTCAGGACTGTCGAATTCGGCCTGTCCGAACTTGCTTCCGAACATGTAAGTTTGGACAGCTCGATATTACGCGTACCAGATTTCTTCGACTTGTGTCCGAAATTGGAACTTCGGACACAAGTTTTGACACATCATGAACACAACTTGAAATGCCTCTAAAATCTTCGTCCGAACTCCGATTTGATCCCCGTTTGTGGCGTTGGATAGCTCGTGATGTGATCTATGTATTTCCACAATTATTTTCTGCTTTTAACAGATAAGTTGGCATCAGTTCTTGCTCAAAGTAAGAATCATGAAAAACATAGGATAAGTGTGAGAAAACGTTTAAAAGGTTACGTAAAATAGGAATGTAGCACTTATAAAACCATATCAATTTCACACTTATCAGGCATTTCTTCAAAGTGTTATAGGATTTAAGGCACTCCTTGGTGAAGTCAAACTTGGCATCCTTTGCTAGGGGGTCACAAAGTGGTTTAGAGATTTTCCAAAAATCCTTTATAAACCTCCTGTAGAATCCGGCATGCCCGAGGAAGCTTCTAATGTCCTTGACTGAGTTTGGTGGCGGGAGCTTCTTGATAACTTCTGCCTTGGCTTTGTCGACTTCTGTAACACCCCTATTCCTAAACCTGTATAAACGTCGCATGTCGTAGCAAAATAAATAACGTCGCAACGGAAAATAAACTATCTAACCTTGGTGTTACACGCCGTTACTCACCCTTGTGAGCAACAAGACATCCTTCTCCATCCAACAATCTTAACATCTCACGCTGTGATGAACGGATACTGAGCACTCTAATTATTACAGACCAAATCTAAATTAGATGAGCAACTAAATGAAATACAACAGTCTCCAAAATATAGTACATAATAAAACTACAAAGTGTTTATTAAACACAGCTACCCTGTTCCCCGCACTCCGGCTTGTGTCTTCTTCAGTGACCTGAAATGTTTGGCCCAATGAAGGGCTCAACAATCGAATGCTGGTATGCTAAATGTAGTCCTAAGTCATCTAGATTCCTTAAGTCGTTTAGCCATCTTGATATTAGTTTCATTACAAGATAATCTGGTTTACAAGAATAACAGTAATACTGTAGGCATAGAACAATCACATAACAATTCACCTGCAAACATTCAGTGCATAATAATACACATCAACCAATAGTCAACACCAACAACCATCAATCACCAAATAAGGTACACATATTAAACAACTGTTCTTGTTAGTAGGTCACATGACCCTTAACCTGTTAAACCAACCACTTAACCTTTCCAATTAGTTTTACCTCAGGCGTCCTGTCAAGACAACCCTTAATAACCTGTGATAATGGACAGTGTGTCCCCTGGGTTCCAAAGGAACCGTTACCAGCTGACCTTATGGCCCTGGATAATAATTTTGACCGATCCGGTCGAACCTGTGCACCAACGGCAGTGCCTTCCGCCATCCCCGAATGTGGCTGATGGATTTCCTTTGAGTGACTCCCCATTGAAGTCTCCCGTAGTGATCACAATGCACAACCAGAAAGTCGAAACAATCCGGATTCCTCTCTTTATAAATTAGCCCTTTTTGTCAGTGGTACAATAACCAATATTTGAATTGAGACTACAACAGTTGACCTTTGTTAGGTTCAATAATACCTAAAGGTCCGTTAGTCTTTTCCAGTTTAGATGTATAAACTTCCAGTCATAAGACGTTCGCGTATAAAATACAACGCAACAGTTTGAGCAATACAGTACACAATATCATATACATAAAATCACAGATATCGCTCTTGACAATTAAACATATAATGTCTGGACCTTAGGATAATCCTTAGGACATTCAGACCACACAATTAACATACCGTTCACCGGGGTAACAGCTAGCTTGTCAATGCACGCTCTAGTAATTCTTTCACGTACGTTGTTATTTATACATACAATAACGTATATTATTAATATGACCGTCCACTAAATATTACAGTACAGTCACTGTAGAGTTATTCTCGTTGTACACCAACTTGTATGTTCTTTACTTTCCCCTGTTATTTTAACAGTGGTTCTAGATAACCTAACAGTTCATTATTTTATGTGAAGTTCACATGTGATAATGAGTTCTACCATTTAGTTTATTTCTATTTCCTTAATCATATTCTCATAATTGTTTCCACTTATTCTTTATATTATATCCTTTGGTTATTTTTAGTATAACCATGATTATTTTATAAACTTTATATTATATCCCTATTATACTACATAATACATTATATTACTTAATCTTAATTCCCTTCTTTATTAATTTACCAAACCACCATAATAATTTGGTATTTATATCTTTTACCCAACAACTTTTATAAATTATCAAACAACCATATAACTTCCATAATTTACTAATTAACCATACAACTTTCGGAAATTACAATTTGTGCCCCCTAATTTTCGCAAATCATTATATAGCCACTTATAGTTTCGGTTTTAATAAGTAAGTTTCCTTTATTTACAATTTAACCCCCAAACTTTATATAAGTTACATATTAATTCATAAACTATAGTTTTAATATTTAATTCTCCTTATTTACCGAAATGAACACTTGTATTTTTATAATTTACATTTCCGCCCCACTTAATATTTCGGTTTCCATTCAGATTTTTATAATTTACATATTCACCCCAAAACTTTTATAAACTTAATATTTTAAGTCACAAATCATTTTAACCTAAAGTTTTTGGTCAACACTTTGACCAAGACTTATTTTCATAGTTAATACTTTAATATACCCATAAAATCATGTATATTTTCGGTTTCATCCCAAACTTCTCAAATATCACAAAATAGCCCCAAAACTTTATTAAATGTTATTCTTAACACTTAAACACTTATTTAAATTTACCAAAATTCATAATATTAATTCCTACCTTATATTATACCATAAATATACCAAATGGCCCCTTTAATTCTCGACAATTAAATTAAACACCCCAAACTTTTCAAAATTTGTATTTTAGCCACATCATTTATTAAACTAGCCATTTAAATACTTGTAGCTATTTTTAATGTTCCCAAATTTATAAATAAGTAAATACACTTATTTTCAAAATTCACCAAATCTCTTGTATTGCTCTCGGCCACAATTTAATTCTTACCATATGGTTTTAAACTTGTTTTATACCTTATAATAAATACTTATAAATGTATATAAGCCATATAACACTTCTAAAAAAATATGCTAATGACTTAGAATGATTATAAAATCAAAATAGAACATTTTATCCCTAGACCATTCAGTTTAGATATATATGTAACATAATTAATTTTTGTAACCCAAATATATACCTTAAGGTAATAACCTTACCTTATATGTTATAAATTATTTTCTTGACAATATACCCTATAGTATTTTCGGCCCTAATTTATTTAGAGGTTGTACATAATTTTTATACCAAAGTTTGAAGCTAAATCAAACTTAAACTTAATAAACCTTACTTATATAACTTACCCATTAAATCAAGACAATTCTTGTAATTGATTTTTTCTGAATTCCAAGCTCCTCAAATGCTATATTGATGTAGAGAATTCGGCCACCTTATATATATTTAGGAGATCTATTTGTTAGACTCCTAACAAGGATTTATAAATAATATTTAAGTAATTTTACAAGAGTTTACCTTAGGAATTTAACAAGGTATTTTATATACACCTTGGGATGATTGTAGATCCAAGTTTCCTTCATGAAATAATGAAGAGAATATGGATTTAGAAGGTTTAAATTTCAAAAATTGCTTAAGGAATTTTCTTAAGATTTTCAACATGAAATATACCTTAACTTGATCTTGTTGTTCCTTGTGTTGTTGTTGGGTTTGGAACCTCCTTGGAACATCTATGCTTGGCGAAAAATTGTAGAAATTGCTAGGATGATTTCTTGCTTCAAGACTTGATAGAACTAACTAGGAAATTACATTAAAATGGTGTTAGGAACTAGTACACCATTAATGGAGTTTATTAGCACTTAGGAATTAACTTAGGAAGAAAGGAGAAAAGAGAGAACAAGAGGAGAAGCTTACCATTCGGTTAAGGCATGACAAGGAAAATGAATGGACACTTACGTATGATTTAAGGCAAAAACAAGGCTGAACAATAATGGGAATTATTGGTTTCTCATATGTGATTATTTTGCCTTTGATTTATTTAATTTGACTTGGAAAATCTGATCATAATTGTCTCCTAATACCTCTTGTTTTACGGTAATGGAGGAGTCATTACATGGATGATGACTAAACCTAGATTATAGGTAATTAAACAAGACAATTATCTAACATTATATGAGATTAATTATTGAATCTAACCTTGTTTATTCATGCAGGTGGTCGGCATTGTGGAGCATATAAGCAGCTCCAAATGGAGTAGACTTACGACAATGGAGTTCTTAGGAAGCTAGTTTGTCTTTGTTAATTGCAAACTAGATGATCATGGAAGTTAGGTTCTTGTCTATCTAGGTTATTTAATTGGTAATCAAGCTCCCCACTAACTGATTCCCATCGGTAATTACATGCCTAAATCCCAACTTGCTTAATTTGTTTATTCACCTAGTTAAAGTGTGACTAGATTTACATTAAGTTTCATTCTCTTCCTTTAAACTAATCCTAAATGTTCTCTTGTTGATCTCCTGCAGGTAATACGGTGGAGAGGTCTTAATTGACTGCAATCAGCTGTTACTTATCATATACCACTTGCTAGGATGAGTCATCTTAGCATAAGATATAATTTTTGCAAAAATACTAGTCACTTAACACCTTAAATGGCGCATTCAATAGGGAATAAATGGGTCTGATTTTTGATTTAATTTTTGTCACACTATATTGTATTAAGACCATATTGTAACATTTAATAGGTTCCAGCATTTAATTGGTACATTTTTATTATGGTAAAAGGTGAAAGTTTTAAGGTAAAAATGCTGATTTTAGGTACCTTTTTGGTCCCAAAATCGCCCCCACTTGTACTATGAATTTAGTACTGCCATCAATTGATTTATATGGTAATTTATCCCCTTTTAAGGTTATCAACTCGTGGCTCCTCAAAAACTTCATGGTATTTGCGTAAAATGCATTTTCATGACACCCGAAGATGCGTTTTTGTGCTTTAAGAATTTTCTAGGAAATAATTAGTCGCTATGAGTTCCAAGTGTTTATTGACATTTTTTAAAGTCAATAATAATATGTTAAGGTGTTACATTGATTTATATGGGGTTATATAAACTTGTAACTCAATTTTCGGGCTGACGGGACACTCCCGGGGCAAAAAGGAGCGTTAAGAAATCCATCCGGGCACTTTGTTAATTTTTGTGAAAGTAGCCCGAGAACCCTCTTTGGATAATGAATATTGATGATAGGAACTCTTAGAATGATTTATATTGGAGTTCGTGCCACTTCGGTACCTCTCCTGGGCACTCCCGGGCCTTTATGGGGCCCGCATCGGGAACTTCCGAGAACTTTGTCTTTAATTGAGAATTTATCTTGAGAACTTCATCTCAAATGTTCATTAGAGTCTTATTGTATATTTAGAACAAAGTGTTATGCTTTAATTTATTTAATAAGGTATTTCCAGGACTTTCGGGCCTTAAGGGGCCCTTAAGGGAACTCCCGGGTATATTGTATTTTTACTCAGTTCTAACTGAGAAATTGTATTTTAAATCATAAAATGATCCTTGGTTAAATTCATATGATGATCATAGCTTATATAATTTTTTTAGCTTAAGGTCGGGCTTTAACGCTCGTTTTTGACCTTAAGGAGTTTAGGTGCGTTTTAACGCCCAAGTGTTTATATACTTTTCTCAGGGTTTAATAATCCCCTAAATAATACTTATTTATCATTATTTAATTATTTAAAGGTTAGGGGTATTTCAGTCTACCCCCCTTAAAAGGACTTCGTCCCGAAGTCATAACTTATACTTGTTCATCCTACGGTCAAGTTCCTTATGTCTATTTCTGTATAATTATTATTCCTGGGTGTCAATAATATATTGACAATTTTACGTCCCTTCTGTAATCTAAGTGTATGCATTTCATACAAACATATTCTTACTCATGATAACCAATGTAATCACAGCATAATAACTTGATAAGTATTGTAAAGTAAATAAGTGTACTCTTTTATTATTCATCCAAGTGTTACATAGAACACCAATAACCAAGTGTTACATGGAACACTTCCATAACCATAACCATCCAATCAATTGCACACATGCGCAACAATCAAACACAACAAAACAACCAAACACAAACCAAGATAGACTGCAGATATGCAAATCGCATGTAGTGCTCTACCCCCCTTAAAAAGGGTTACGCCCACGTACCCCCACAAGTATACACAAAACTAAGAGAAAAGTGCTGGATACTTGTCTCGTATGGAGTCTTCTAACTCCCATGTTGCCTCCTCGACGTCGTGGTTTGACCACAAAACCTTAACCATTCTAATGGTCTTGTTCCTGGTCTCCCTAGTCTTGGAGTCTAAAATGCGTATTGGGGTCTCCTCATATCTAAGTGTAGGATCTAGCTCGAGTGTCTCGGGCTCTAAGATATGCGATGAATGAGGCACATACTGCTTTAGCTGTGAAATGTGAAATACATTGTGCACTCTCCCAAGCTCAACAGGCAAATCTAATCTGTAAGCTAATGGGCCCACTCGCTCCGTAATGAGGTACGGTCCTACATATTTCGGGCTCAGCTTGCCCTTCTGCCCAAACCTATAAACTCCCTTCATAGGCGAAACTCTAAGGAAGACTCGATCGCCTATTGCGAACTCGAGGTCTCTCCTACGTACATCAGCATATGATTTCTGTCTATCCTGGGCTATCTTCATGTTTTTGCGTATCTGTACAATGTCCTCTTTCATCTGCTAGTACTCTGGCCCTAAGATGATGTTCTCACTGGGCTCGTCCCAGCATAGTGGTGTCTTGCATGGTCTGCCGTACAATGCCTGAAATGGTGGTATCTGAATGGATGCATGATAACTGTTGTTGTACGCAAACTCGATCAGATGTAGTCGATTTATCCAGGAGAGAATCCAAGGCACAAGCTCTAAGCATGTCCTCTAACGTCTGAATTGTTCTCTCACTCTGTCCATTTGTCTGTGGATGAAAGGCTGTACTTAGCTTCAGCTTCGTACCCAATGCCTCCTGAACCTGCTGCCAGAATCTGGAAACAAACCTTGAATCTCTATCTGACACAATAGACTTCGGTACGCCGTGGTGTCTAATGATCTCTCTCTGGAAAATATCTGCCAATTTGGGAACTTTCCATGTGTCCTTGATCGGAAGCTACCTTTGTCAGTCTGTCGACGATGACCCATATCATGTTAGCACCTCCTCTAGTCGGTGGAAGACCTACTACAAAGTCCATGGATATATCCTCGAACTTCCAATATGGAATGAGCATCGGCTGTACTAATCCGCCCGGTCTCCGGTGCTCAAATTTCACCTTCTGACATGTCATACATCTTGCCACAAATTCTGCAACATCCTTTTTCATACCACTCCACCAGAAATGTAATTTCAAATCCTTGTACATCTTCAATGACCCTGGGTGTACTGATAATGATGAGCAATGAGCTTACTGTAGTATCTTTTCCTTCAAGTCTGGGCTGGACTCTGGAATGCATAAACGGCCATTCAGTCTGATTAACCCGTCTTCACTAAGTACAAAGTCAAATTTCTGCCTCTCAAAGATACCGTCAGTCAACTGCTATCTGATAGTTTTCATGTACTGATCATTAGCCTGAGCACAACGTACCTCCTCGATGAGGTCATTGTCTCCCGTCATGGCAAATAAAGAATGAACTCTACGGCTCAGGGCGTCAGCAACTACATTTGCCTTACCCTCCTTGTACCTGAGGTCGATGTCGTAGTCCTTCAGAAACTCGACCCATCGCCTCTGTCTCATATTAAGCTCCTTCTGAGTGAATAAGTGTTGAAGGCTCTTGTGATCTGAGTAAACTATTACTGTGACTCCATATAGGTAGTGTCGCCAGATCTTTAGTGCAAAAACAACTGCTCCCAGTTCTAGGTCATGAGTCGGGTAGTTCTCTTCACGTTTCTTCAACTGTCGTGATGCATAAGCAACAACCTTCCCATTCTGCATAAGTACACAACCTATCCATGTGCCTGAGGCGTCGCAATATACTTCAAATCCGTCGGTCCCCTCTGGAATGGTGAGTATCGGCGCCGACGTCAGTAGGTCCTTCAGTGTCTGAAAGGAACGCTCACAATCCGCTGTCCAAACGAATGGAGAATCTTTCTTCATCAGGCTCGTCATTGGTTTCGCCAGTTTGGAGAAGTCCTGTACAAATCTTCTGTAGTAACCAATCCCAAGAAACTACGGATATCTGTCATTGTCTTCGGTCTCGGCCAAGTCTTAACTGCCTCAATCTTCGCAGGGTCTACAGATATTCCGCTGGCTGATATTACATGCCCTAGAAAGGATACACTGTCTAACCAGAAATCACATTTTGAAAGCTTGGCATACAATTGATTCTCCCTCATGGTCTGCAAAACTTGCCTCAGATGCACCTCGTGCTCGTCCTTAGTCTTAGAGTAAACCAGAATGTCGTCGATGAATACAACCACTGATGAGTCTAACTGCTCCCTGAACAACCGGTTCATAAGATCCATGAATATAGCTGGGGCGTTCGACAATCCAAATGGCATAACTGTGAACTCGTAGTGTCCGTAGCGCGTTCGAAAGGCTGTCTTCTCAATGTCTTCGTCAGCTATCCGTATCTGGTGGTATCCTGATCTCAGATCAATCTTCGAGAAAACTGTAGCGCCTCTCAACTGGTCAAATAGATCATCAATCCGTGGTAATGGGTACTTGTTCTTCACCGTGACTGCGTTAAGCTCCCTGTAGTCGATGCATAGTCGCATGCTACCATCCTTCTTTTTCACAAACAAAACTGGTGCTCCCCATGGTGATGTACTCGGTCTGATATAACCTTTGTCTAGCAGATCTTCTAACTGAATCTTCAGCTCTTTCATCTCTGCTGGTGCCATCCTGTAAGGTGCTTTAGCAATAGGTCCTGTGCCTGGTAATAAGTCGATGGAGAATTCCACTTCTCTCTTGGGTGGCATCCCTGGTAATTCTTCTGGAAATAGATCAGGAAAGTCTGAAACGACTGGTATGTCTATCTTTGTTTTCTCTTCTTGCCTCAAGTCCTGGACATAACACAAATAGACTGGCTGTCCCTTCTTCATCTTCTTCACCAATGTGATAGCAGATACTAGCTTGAAAGTGGGTTCTTTTGGAATACTGCGATATGAAACCGTCTTGCCCTTCGGGCTCTTCAGTAGTAACCTATGCTCTGCGCAATGTATTCGTCCTTTGTATTTCTGCAGCCAATCCATGCCCATGATGATATCAAATCCTAAATTATCCAACTCAATTAAGTCCGGGTGAAACTCTTCATCCATGATGTCAATCTGAACTCCCTTGTGTAGTTTCGTGCACCTCACTCTCTCCTTCATCGGTAATGTGACCAGGAAATCTGAGAAAGGTTCAGGGGTTGTCTCCAACCTCCTTGCTGATGTAGAGGATATAAAGGAGTGAGACGCTCCTGAATCGAACAGTATCGATGCATTCACACCATTTACCGTAAAGGTTCCCATGATAACATTCCCCTTATCCTTGGCCTCGGTCTTGTCCAATACATTCACACTGCTCCTTCATTAGACTCGAGGCCTGGGGTTAACAATTTGTAAGATAGTGCATAGTTCAAAATAGTGAAATGCCATTCATTAATCCAGTGATTCTCATATACAAGCTCCATAATTACATCAATACTGCCTAAATGTCAAATTTAACCGTCCAGATTTTAAGTGGGTAGTGTTCACTAAGGTTGACGGGGCTGTATTCAACTTAATGCTTTTAATCCCGTGGTACACTAGTCTTGACTCTCCACCAAATATCAATAAGTCTCTGACTTTAAAATAATTTTACTCGCCTTATTCATCCTCTTCTGATCACCGTATAAAAACTCAGCATCGTCTCCTATGGAGAATGATACAACTGGTATCCCTTTGGCGATTAACTCTGGTGTCTCATCCCGGTCCTAGTGTAATCCCAGTTTTCCCCCTTTTTCATAAAAGTTTGCTATACAAATGTCGGCCTTCATGTCTAGTATTGGTTGGTTTCCAATTGTTGTGCAATCCTGACCGCTTCTGCCACCAAGGTTTGAAAACTATCTGTAACACCCCTAATACGCACCTGATACTAAATGAAATCGCAGCGGAATTAAATGACTAAACAGTAACTAACGCTTCGGTGCTACAACGCCGTCAACCACCCACGTGGTTGACAAGGCAGAATAAATACAAGTGTACCGGTCTGATGATCAGACTCCCGAGCATAAACTAAACCATAAATACAATATACAATACCGAGTAATACATACATCCTTCACTGTCAAACATCACTGTAAACTGTCACAACCAAATATAAACACGCCACGGGAGCACAGGCGCATCCCGGGCCAACATCCCAAAAGTATACAAAAGTAAATCACATCCTAGGATCGAGAGCCACTCCGCTTCTTCGATCCTCATCCTGCAGTATAAGAAATATGGATCCCCCGAGGGGGTCAGCAACCCTTGGATGGTATGGCTAACGCGCAGCCCATCGGCTACCGGGATACGCGCAACTACTTGTCATTATAACATGGCATTCATTTATATACATAACATAACATATGGCTTAGCATCAATGGCGCGTAGCACAACAACACATACACAGTGGATTTTCACTCCACGATAACAAACCACAAGGGTCAAATAACATAAGAGCCTAGAGAGTGATTCACTCTCATGTCAAGCTCGTTAAACACACTCATTACCGTTCTGTTAGACGAACGAGTAACTTAAGTCACAGATGGTTCGGATTTAGTGACCCGAACACACACACAAACACAGGTTCCCACTAAACCGATCATAAGTCAGAATAGGTAAGCTTTGGAAGAAGCTAGCGGGAGATCGAACGCCAAATTAAGGTGAACAATCTTAACAACATAAGAGTCGAATCTGATTCAGATATCTACTCTTAACTTACATGCATGACCGGACAACCGGATTCCTCACTTCCCAGTTAACACTTGTTAGAAGTTCATAGTGGAACTTAACAACCATCACGCAATAGGTGGTAAGTCATGTTAGACACAAACAAGGGAAAATAAGTCACAACAACACATCACAATAATATGAACAACTGTAAACTCATTACATGTTTAAATCTTATAACGTTGTAAACACACAGAAAAACATACACACACAAACCGGTGTAAACCGCTAGACAACAGACTGCAAGAAAACCATACCTCGGTCCTTGCCTCGACTGGTTTCCACCTTGAGAGAATCCTAAACACATTAGTAACGTCGGTTAATTAACGCACTAGTCCATTATTAACATTATCTACTCAACATTACTAGTTTATTTTTATTTTACACTTGTTACAACTTTTCATCCTTTTTAATTGCCTTTAAAACCCACCTAACATGTCTCACATAACCTTACAATATCATTACTAACCAACTACCATTTTTAGATAACAATTCCCATTTTAAAACAACAATTTTTGGTCCATGTAGTGACCTGTCCGAACTTGTGTCCAAGTTCGGACACAGCCGTGACTTTAAACCCAAACAGACACATGTCCGAACTTGTGTCCGGACTTCGGAAGTTCGGACATGAGTCGAGGAAAATCCAAAGCAGAATTCTATATGTCCGAACATGTGTCCGGACTTCCCAAGTTCGGACACAGTTCGAGGATAATTCTAAGGAAAGCAACAGGGACGTCCGAACTTGTGTCCGGACTTTCCGAAGTTCGGACACAGTTCGAGAGTGAAAAATCCTTGCCCAACGAGCCTGTCCGAGCTTCCATGTCCGGACGGAAGTTCGGACAAGGCAAAATTCTCACCTTTAAAACCCTCTAAACACTTAGCCAAATTTCACCAAAGCCACCATTGATTGTAAAAACTTACCAATGTTCCTAGGTATATTCTAGTGTCATAATATCATCTTAAACACTCATAATTCCATGTTTTACTTGTCACTCGTGTTCCTTGTAAAATCCACCAACACTTACAACATTTTACATTAAGTTCCTAAATGGTTTTTCTTACCTATAAAAACTACTATCCCAAAATGCTTTCTCCTCATCCTAACATCATCTCTTAAGCATTATTTCTTACCAACCTACTCCTTACATCATTCTTGGAACTCTTTCCTAGTGTACACTTTCTCCTTAATTTACCAAAGTTTGCCTAAGTATTTACCTAAGTCCAAAATGGCTTTGGTACATACTAAAATCTCAAGCTCATGCCTAAGTCCTTGTTACATCCCCAAATCACCTTAATGCATGTTTCCTACACAAGAACAACACTTAACCATTTTAAATACTCCTTAACTTATCAAATCCATTTTAACACCTAGAACTTCACATTCGTTACCTAAATTTCGACATAGGTTCTCCTAGAACATTACTAAACCAAAACACATTGTTTTTACCAACAAACAACCAAGAACACTAAAAATCCATCAAGTACTTATTATACACAAACTTCACTCACAAGGCACTACATCACAATATAGTGCACAATTTAAATTGCATGGCACTTAGGCCCTTAAATGACATGGCTCTTAGGCCCTTAAAATGCACAAATCATAAACACTGAATTTCCACAATATATTTGCCTTTAACCTGCAAACACTCAACAACTCATATGCCTTTTACTAAGCTCTTGGGAACACTTTACTAAGTCATTCACCATTGGCTCTTTAGGTAGTTTTAATAAGCATTCATAAGCTCATTTCTCCTAAGGCATTAAAACAACATTAGGTTAGTAGATTTACCTCTTTTGCAAAATAACTTCTTTCTTGTTTCCTTTAGAAAACCGATAGAGTACTTGATTCTTTGACAAGTTCTAAACAATATACAAACATTATAATGAGTATTCAAGCTATAAGCTCCATCTCATTGTAAACCCTAGTTTTACAATGTTTCAAAAACATTAATGTAGTTGTTTTACCTTGCTCTTTGAAGAGAGTTTGAATATCTAGCAAGAGAGGACTCCCCTAGTCCATGAAGGGTTGGAATGAAGCTAGAACAAAGTCACATAAAAAGCTCCTTCAATGTGTATTTTCGGACATGACAAAAACAAGGAGGAAATGAAGTTTTTATTTGAGATTCCTTACCTAGAAGCCAAGGAGAGTAACAATATGTAAAAATACAAGCTCAAGCTCCTTCAATGGAGAAACTCCATGGCACCGAAATGGTTGTCTTGGACTTTTGAAAAGATAGGAATGAAGAGCTTGATGAGAGGAGAGATTGGTGGTGTTTGTTTTTGATTTGGACAAGTGAGCAAGGTTTTACAAGAGATCAAAGTGGGAGTTTCAATGGAGGTAGTAGTATTACCGTGAGAGAGCAGCAAGAAGAAGGAAGAGAAGGTGGGAAACCGTGTGAGCAAGGAAGAAAATGAGAGAATGAAGATTGGTTTTACTTTAGAAGATATTTGTAGTTTAAAAGCAAATAGTACATTCTTAGTCATCATTATTTACTTAACAAATTAACAAAGGGTGGTGAGTCACCAAACCTTAGAAAACCGGCCCCCTAAATATAATGAGGGTAATATTGTCTTTGTTTGTCAATTTAATTACTTATACAAACATATGTTACAAAATAGCTTATAAAAGTTACTATTCATAAAACAAGGCACATAGAAGTGAAATTTTTGATTTCCCATTAATATAGACACCCAAATGTGATATTATATAGTACACATATATATTTAAGAGTAATGATGGACATCTAGCCACTCAAAACTCATTTACAAGACAATTTTTCAAAAATGTGCTTTAAGACTCCTTAAAGCACATTTTGTGTTTAAACTTGTTTTCAAGCGTGGTTTTCTTTGGTAATTGGTTTAACATGTTCATTAGTGTATAAATGAGGTCTTGGTAAGTTCATTAGGTCTTAACCAAGTTTATCCCAAGCTTAGAGCACATTTTGGCTCTTATTGACTTTAAAGCACATTTTGTGTTTTCTTTTGTTTAAACTTGTTTTCTAATGTTTCTAAGACTCTTTTTAGTCTTAATACACCATATTTAAGTGTTTAAACAATATTAAAGTTTGGGGTATTTCACTATCGGGTATCCTAGGAACTCGTGTCCCATCTACCTTTCTAACCTCACTATACAACCTAGTTTGTGGATCCCAGTTCTTACCCATACACATCATATAAAATTTAAGTTTTGATCCACTACCGTATCCTGGATTATAAAATCCCCCAAGGCCTATTCCCAAGGTTCTACATTCATTTACAATGGCTATTTGTTCATCTAGATTTAGATATTGTTTGAGTAGGATCATGCCGGGTCGAAGCACTTGGCATTCTTTCTCTGGATATTCCCGACCTTCGCTCATAGGCTCAGGTGATCTCGGTCTCATAGGTAAAGGATAACAAATGTCGAAACAACCTATTAGGTGAGAGATTTCCTAAATTAGGTCTCCCCAAATTTTATTTCACCCATAACACATACAAGTCTTATCGACTGAACAACTGTAAACATACATTCATAGCATCATGCTCTAGTTCTAAGTTCTTGGCTTACCGGTTTCACGCTGAGCACTAGCCTCAGCGCCTGAAGTTCCCACTATATACAGGGTGTTTCTACTCGGCACTATCTTCTTCCCCTTCTGACTCCCGGATGAGGATGGCTGTCCTCCCGGTCCTCTAGTATAGGTGTTAGTCTGTGGGGCCTGACCTCCTCTGGGTCCTCCAGTCTCTGTAGCTGGTGTCTTCTGTGAACCTCTAGCTCCCTTGTATACTCGGCTTGCTGGGTTGGAAAAACATTCATACTCCCGGTGGCCTTCCTTTTTGCAGTAGCGGCACTCCACCTTCCTGCCTGCGCAGTCTACCCCTGGGTGATCACCTCCACAGCGCTTACAGTAGTAGTGGCGCTGGGTTGGCTTATTGCCCGCTGTTCATGCAACATGGTTTAGTAAGGGTATGGCTAATAAATGTTTGGTTAGATGAGGGGTGGGTATTCTTACCCTTAGGTGGTGCCGATCTAAGCGGCTATGCATCAATGGCTGGGCCGGTCAGACGGGAGACCTGCTCCTTCGTCTTCTGACCATGGAAGTCCTTCCGCCCCTTTTTCTTGTCAAAGAACCTCCTGTTACAGGTTTAGGTTAGTGATCAAACTAAGTGTAGGCAGTATATAGGTACTTCTCCTCAAGTAAAGGTTTCTTACTTCCCCTTCTTGTAGAATCCACCAGATGTGGCTCCCTCATCTTCTCCCTCAGTGTTCTTCCTCTTCTTTCCCTGGGCTTCCTCCCTGGACTGTAGCATTAATTCAGTTGCTGATGCTGCGTCATAGCACTCTTGAATGGTAGTGAAACGAATTGCTCCCATGGCACTCTGGATGCGAAATTGCAAGCCTCCCCCAAATTTCTGAATCTTCACAACGTCGGAGTAGTCGACCCCTGGAATATAGTCAAGCAGGCCGATAAATCGTGCGTAGTACTGGTCGACTGTTTGGCTCCCCTGGATTAAGGTCTCAAACTCTTGCCTTTTTCTTTGCTTCAAATGTTCGGGGTAGTACTTTGCCCGTAACACTTCTACGAACGCCGTCCACCCGAAGTCCGGTGTGGCTCTATGGTGGCCCTCCACTGACCGCCACCAATATCAGCTGCATCCTTTAAGTTGTATGCGGCGATGTCGACCTTCTGGTCCTCTGGAACTCTGACGGCCCTGAAAGCTTTCTGGGGTTCTACGACGAATTTCTCCAATGCGGCGGGGTCCGGTTCCCCTGAGTAAGTCGGTACTTTTGCATCAGCAACACTCTTCAACCAATTGGTCTCCCTGGGCTGTGGCGGGGGGGGGGGGGGTATGGCTCCCGCAACTTGAGCTCCAAGTTGTGTGGCGAAGGCTGCCATGGCCTCTGCTAGGCCTGGTATATCCGGGACATCAGCTGGTGCTGCTTCACCTCGTCCTCCTCTGCCTCCTCCACGTGGTCTTCCGACTCCAGACATCTATAGTATAGTACACTATTATCACTACTCGGTGCTACACCGTAATACACACAATCACAAACATGTAATAAAGCTAACTGCTAGAAGTAAAATATATCCCTAGGGTTTTTCCTTTCTAAGTCACGAATCCTCATAGACGTTTCCCGTTATCCCAATATTCCTATGCTCATTGTTCTTGACTCAGTATCCTTCATCAGAGCGGTACTCCGCTCTGATACCACTTTTTGTAACACCCCTATTCCTAAACCTTTATAAACGTCGCATGTTGTAGCAAAATAAATAACGTCGCAGCGGAAAATAAACTATCTAACCTTGGTGTTGCACGCCGTTACTCACCCTTGTGAGCAACAAGGCATCCTTCTCCATCCAACAATCTTAACATCTCATGCTGTGATGAACGGATACTGAGCACTCTAATTATTACAGACCAAACCCAAACTAGATGAGCAACTAAATGAAATACAACAGTCTCCAAAATATAGTACATAATAAAACTACAAAGTGTTTATTAAACACAGCAGCTACCCTGTTCCCCGCACTCCGGCTTGTGTCTTCTTCAGTGACCTGAAATGTTTGGCCCAATGAAGGGCTCATCAATCGAATGCTGGTATGCTAAATGTAGTCCTAAGTCATCTAGATTCCTTAAGTCGTTTAGCCATCTTGATATTAGATTCATTACAAGATAATCCGGTTTACAAGAATAACAGTAATACTGTAGGCATAGAACAATCACATAACAATTCACCTGCAAACATTCAGTGCATAATAATACACATCAACCAATAGTCAACACCAACAACCATCAATCACCAAATAAGGTACACATATTAAACAACTGTTCTTGTTAGTAGGTCACATGACCCTTAACCTGTTAAACCAACCACTTAACCTTTCCAATTAATTTTACCTCAGGCGTCCTGTCAAGACAACCCTTAATAACCTGTGATAATGGACAGTGTGTCCCCTGGGTTCCAAAGGAACCGTTACCAGCTGACCTTATGGCCCTGGATAATAATTTTGACCGATCCGGTCGAACCTGTGCACCAACGGCAGTGCCTTCCGCCATCCCCGAATGTGGCTGATGGATTTCCTTTGAGTGACTCCCCATTGAAGTCTCCCGTAGTGATCACAATGCGCAACCAGAAAGTCGAAACAATCCGGATTCCTCTCTTTATAAATTAGCCCTTTTTGTCAGTGGTACAATAACCAATATTTGAATTGAGACTACAAGAGTTGACCTTTGTTAGGTTCAATAATACCTAAAGGTCCGTTAGTCTTTTCCAGTTTAGATGTATAAACTTCCAGTCATAAGACGTTCGCGTATAAAATACAACGCAACAGTTTGAGCAATACAGTACACAATATCATATACATAAAATCACAGATATTGCTCTTGACAATTAAACATATAATGTCTGGACTTTAGGATAATCCTTAGGACATTCAGACCACACAATTAACATACCGTTCACCGGGGTAACAGCTAGCTTGTCAATGCACGCTCTAGTAATTCTTTCACGTACGCTGTTATTTATACATACAATAACGTATATTATTAATATGACCGTCCACTAAATATTACAGTACAGTCACTGTAGAGTTATTCTCGTTGTACACCAACTTGTATGTTCTTTACTTTCCCCTGTTATTTTAACAGTGGTTCTAGATAACCTAACAGTTCATTATTTTATGTGAAGTTCACATGTGATAATGAGTTCTACCATTTAGTTTATTTCTATTTCCTTAATCATATTCTCATAATTGTTTCCACTTATTCTTTATATTATATCCTTTGGTTATTTTTAGTATAACCATGATTATTTTATAAACTTTATATTATATCCCATATTATACCATAATACATTATATTACTTAATCTTAATTCCCTTCTTTATTAATTTACCAAACCACCATAATAATTCGGTATTTATATCTTTTACCCAACAACTTTTATAAATTATCAAACAACCATATAACTTCCATAATTTACTAATTAACCATACAACTTTCGGAAATTACAATTTGTGCCCCCTAATTTTCGCAAATCATTATATAGCCACTTATAGTTTCGGTTTTAATAAGTAAGTTTCCTTTATTTACAATTTAACCCCCAAACTTTATATAAGTTACATATTTATTCATAAACTATAGTTTTAATATTTAATTCTCCTTATTTACCAAAATGAACACTTGTATTTTTATAATTTACATTTCCGCCCCACTTAATATTTCGGTTTCCATTCAGATTTTTATAATTTACATATTCACCCCAAAACTTTTATAAACTTAATATTTTATGTCACAAATCATTTTAACCTAAAGTTTTTGGCCAACACTTTGACCAAGACTTATTTTCATAGTTAATACTTTAATATACCCATAAAATCATGTATATTTTCGGTTTCATCCCAAACTTCTCAAATATCACAAAATAGCCCCCAAACTTTATTAAATGTTATTCTTAACACTTAAACACTTATTTAAATTTACCAAAATTCATAATATTAATTCCTACCTTATATTATACCATAAATATACCAAATGACCCCGTTAATTCTCGGCAATCAAATTAAACACCCCAAACTTTTCAAAATTTGTATTTTAGCCACATTATTTATTAAACTAGCCATTTATATACTTGTAGCTATTTTTAATGTTCCCAAAATTTATAAAATAAGTAAATACACTTATATATTTTTCAAAATTCACCAAATCTCTTGTATTGCTCTCGGCCACAATTTAATTCTACCATATGGTTTTAAACTTGTTTTATACCTTATAATAAATACTTATAAATGTATATAAGCCATATAACACTTCTAAAAAAATATGCTAATGACTTAGAATGATTATAAACTCAAAATAGAACATTTTATCCCTAGACCATTCGGTTTAGATATATATGTAACATAATTAATTTTTGTAACCCAAATATATACCTTAAGGTAATAACCTTACCTTATATGTTATAAATTATTTTCTTGACAATATACCCTATAGTATTTTCAGCCCTAATTTATTTAGAGGTTGTACATAATTTTTATACCAAAGTTTGAAGCTTAAATCAAACTTAAACTTAATAAACCATACTTATATAAACTTACCCCTTAAATCAAGACAATTCTTGTACTTGATTTTTCCTTGAATTCCAAGCTCCTCAAATGCTATATTGATGTAGAGAATTCGGCCACCATATATATATTTAGGAGATCTATTTGTCAGACTCCTAACAAGGATTTATAAATAATATTTGAAGTAATTTTACAAGAGTTTACCTTAGGAATTTAACAAGGTATTTTTGATACACCTTGGGATGATTGTAGATCCAAGTTTCCTTCATGAAATAATGAAGAGAATATGGATTTAGAAGGTTTAAATTTCGAAAATTGCTTAAGGAATTTTCTTAAGATTTTCAACATGAAAATATACCTTAACTTGATCTTGTTGTTCCTTGTGTTGTTGTTGGATTTAGGAACCTCCTTGGAACATCTATGCTTGAAGAAAAATTGTAGAAATTGCTAGGATGATTTCTTGCTTCAAGACTTGATTGAACTAACTAGGAAATTACATTAAAATGGTGTTAGGAACTAGTACACCATTAATGGAGTTTATTAGCACTTAAGAATTAATTTAGGAAGAAAGGAGAAAAGAGAGAACAAGAGGAGAAGCTTACCATTCGGTTAAGGCATGACAAGGAAAATGAATGGACACTTACGTATGATTTAAGGCAAAAACAAGGCTGAACAATAATGGGAATTATTGGTTTCTCATATGTGATTATTTTATGCCTTTGATTTATTTAATTTGACTTGGAAAATCTGATCATAATTGTCTCCTAATACCTCTTGTTTTACGGTAATGGAGGAGTCATTACATGGATGATGACTAAGCCTAGATTATAGGTAATTAAACAAGACAATATCTAACATTATATGAGATTAATTATTGAATCTAACCTTGTTTATTCATGCAGGTGGTCGGCATTGTGGAGCATATAAGCAGCTCCAAATGGAGTAGACTTACGACAATGGAGTTCTTAGGAAGCTAGTTTGTCTTTGTTAATTGCAAACTAGATGATCATGGAAGTTAGGTTCTTGTCTATCTAGGTTATTTAATTGGTAATCAAGCTCCCCACTAACTGATTCCCATCGGTAATTACATGCCTAAATCCCAACTTGCTTAATTTGTTTATTCACCTAGTTAAAGTGTGACTAGATTTACATTAAGTTTCATTCTCTTCCTTTAAACTAATCCTAAATGTTCTCTTGTTGATCTCCTGCAGGTAATACGGTGGAGAGGTCTTAATTGACTGCAATCAGCTGTTACTTATCATATACCACTTGCTAGGATGAGTCATCTTAGCATAAGATATAATTTTTGCAAAAATACTAGTCACTAACACCTTAAATGGCGCATTCAATAGGGAATAAATGGGTCTGATTTTTGATTTAATTTTTGTCACACTATATTGTATTAAGACCATATTATAACATGTAATAGGTTCCAGCATTTAATTGGTACATTTTTATTATGGTAAAAGGTGAAAGTTGTAAGGTAAAAATGCTGATTTTAGGTACCTTTTTGGTCCCAAAATCGCCCCCACTTTACTATGAATTTAGTACTGCCATCAATTGATTTAGATGGTAAATATCCCCTTTTAAGTTATTAACTCGTGGCTCCTCAAAAACTTCAAGGTATTTGCGTAAAACGCATTTTCATGACACCCGAAGGTGCGATTTGTGCTTTAAGAATTTTCTAGGAAATAATTAGTCGCTATGAGTTCCAAGTGTTTATTGACATTTTTTATAGTCAATAATAATATGTTAAGGTGTTACATTGAGTTATATGGGGTTATATAAACTTGTAACTCAATTTTCGGGCTGACGGGACACTCCCGGGGCAAAAAGGAGCGTTAAGAAATCCATCCGGGCACTTTGTTAATTTTTGTGAAAGTAGCCCGAGAACCCTATTTGGAATAATCAATATTGATGATAGGAACTCTTAGAATGATTTATATTGGAGTTCGTGCCACTTCGGTACCTCTCCTGGGCACTCCCGGGCCTTTATGGGGCCCGCATTGGGAACTTCCGAGAACTTTATCTTTAATTGAGAATTTATCTTGAGAACTTCATCTAAAATGTTCATTAGAGTGTTATTGTATATTTAGAACAAAGTGTAATGCTTTACTTTATTTAATAAGGTATTTCCAGGACTTTCGGGCCTTAAGGGGCCCTTAAGGGAACTCCCGGGTATATTGTATTTTTACTCAGTTCTAACTGAGAACTTGTATTTTAAAGATCATAAAATGATCCTTGGTTAAATTCATATGATGATCATAGCTTATATAATTTGTTTAGCTTAAGGTCGGGCTTTAACGCTCGTTTTTGACCTTAAGGAGTTTAGGTGTGTTTTAACGCCCAAGTGTTTATATACTTTTCTCAGGGTTTAATAATCCCCTAAATTATACTTATTTATCATTATTTAATTATTTAAAGGTTAGGGGTATTTCAACTTATATGCCTTTAGAGGAGATCTTATGTCCAAGGACAATCCCTTCCCTAACCATGAAGTGACACTTTTCCCAGTTTAGTATCAAGTTTGTCTCTTCACACCGGGTCAGTATGGCATCTAAGTTGTCTAAACATGTTTCAAATGTGAGCCCAAAGACTGAAAAGTCATCCATGAACACCTCGATGCTTTTCTCCAAGAACTCAGAGAATATGGCCATCATGCATCTTTGGAAAGTGGCAGGGCATTGCATAGACCAAATGACATCCTCCGATAGGCAAATGTTCCATACGGGCAGGTGAAGGTTGTATTTTCTTGATCTTCAGGGGCTATGGGGATTTGAAAGTATCCCGAATAGCCATCAAGGAAACAGTAGTATCTTGACCCGCCAGCCTCTCAAGCATCTGATCAATGAATGGTAAGGGGAAATGATGTTTTCTTGTGGCAGCATTCAGCTTTCTGTAGTCAATGCAGACTCTCCACCCTGTAGTAGTTTGTTGGGGGACCATCTCACCCCTATCATTGGGCACTACCGTAGTTCCTCCCTTCTTGGGCACCACTTGCCACTTACCCACTTGCTATTAGAAATGGGGTAGATGATGTCGGAGTCAAGTAGTTTAAGCACCTCCTTTTTGACCACTTCTTTCATGTTTGGATTTAGCCTTCTTTGTGGTTGAACTAAGGGTTTGAAGCTGTCCTCCATGAAGATTCAGTGAGTGCAGAAGTTGGGATTGATACCCTTTATATCAGAGATGGACCACCCAATAGCCCTCTTGTGGCCTCGAAGCACCTTCAACAAACTGCCCTCTTGTGCTCCTGTGAGTGATGAAGAAATAATGACAGGAAGATCACAGGGCTCAGTTAGGTAGGCGTATTTTAAATCTGAGATTTGGAGTAGTCCGCACTTGAGACCTGATTGGGACAACACGGACAAGGGAAAATTCGATCTGGAGCTGTCCGCGCTTGTGTCCGCGAAATTTTCCCGGACGTGTATAACGTGTCCGGGTCTCCCCATCCGGACACATACCCGGACATGTGTAAATTTTTACCTTTTTGTTCCAAAAGCTCTAAACTCCTTCCTAATCACGTCCTAAGCCAAAATAACATGGAAACAAGAAGGTTAATGCATAAATCTAGGTAAAAGTAATGGAAAACAAGGGTTCAAAGCACTCAAAAGATAGATCAATAATCAGTGCATCAAATTCCCCCACACTTATCTTTTGCTTGTCCTCAAGCAAATAAAGAATAAAACTATTTTCAAGGCTGTAGCATTGAACCTCAGGGTTAAATAGATGCAGACAGAAAGCAAGCAATGATGACGATCAAAAGAATAATTCTGCTTCTGGTTGTAGGTTTTCGAAATCAGTGAAAAGAAGGATGTTAAAAGCATGGAGAAGTCAGAATACAAAATATGGAAGTAGATTAACTTGGGATCTTCCACTATTCCTTTCCTCTGACCTTTGGATGTCAAGGGGTGTGAAGTAATGCCTTATTCCGCAATACCTTTCAACACCACGTACTCATGATCAAATGTATAAATTAAACTGCAATTAACTTTTTTACATGCAAAAACATTATTTCAAGAGAGATATAAAAAACAAACGAATAATTACTAAATGCAGCGTTATTCCATAACTCAGACTTTTCTCTCTATCCCTGTAATGGTGTTGGGCCAACTATCCCAGATCCCGAGATCTTAGGTAGATAGGTGTTAAGGAACCCTTAAGACTTAATAACCGGATAGACGAGGCCTGCTTTTGTTCAGAAATTTTTTGATTAGCGGAGTACCTTGCCTTATCCTTTTAATTCCAAACTTTCAAATCATTTCCAAGAATCCCAAGCTAATCTAATTCAGTTTCCATAATCAACTAATCCATCAAATTTTAGTGAAAATAGATTAATTTTGAATAAAATTAGATATACAAACAACCTAAAGAAGAAAGATTCTTGAGGTAGTCAACATGCCTTGATTTCTAAATCTGTGCGAAGAAAATTTTTTTTACCCAAGAATTCAATATTTATAAGCACTTAAAGAAGTGATTTTCTCAAAAGCAAGTAGACAAATAAAGACAAGTGTGACATTTAAACCCAACTTGCATATTCAGATTGATTTTCTACTCTTAATTTCCCCCCCCCCCCCCCCCCCCACTTGAGAAGAGCAATGTCCTCATTGCGTGGAAATCGAACCCCAAGTAAGCACGCATTATAACGTAGAACATTGGCAAGCATGTAGAGATAACAAAATGTAAAAGAGTACTCCCCAATGTTCCATCAAATCGTAAGTTCGTGCGCGGTTGAGGTTTATTTGTCGTGCTATACTTCCCCTCGAGTGCATAAGTGTTGAGTGAAAAATATAAGAGGCTGCACAACATATCATTAGAGGAAAATAGAATAGAAGTTTAACATTAAAACAACTGCAAGTTAGTTCGTACGGTTTACGACACCGTTTACCCGTTAAAATGAAATAAAATAAAGGTAAAAACAACAAAAGAGTACAAACTAAAATAAATAACAACCGAAATAAAAACAAAAATAGAAGATCACTGTGATGGTCCCGGGGGTGGATGTTGGGATGGGGGTGCTCTCTGATCCATGCGGTCCATGAGCTGCTGGATGAGTAGAGCTAACCGCTCCACTACGTCTGCCGTCGCTCTCTGTGTGGCAGCATTTTGGTCGATGCGCTCCAGGAGCTGAGTATACGTGTCACGTAGTCTGCTCTACTATGTCTGCACCTCACCCATCTGGTCCTCGACCCTCTGCTGCCGCTTTTGTACATCCCCGACCTCGTCCTCCATCCTCTGCTATCACTGCACTATGTCGGCCAACTGTGTCTGCATCTCTGCTGGGATAAACACGACCGGGGGAAAGGGAGGGGGCATCGTAGCAGTGGGAGGGGCTGAAGAACTAGACCCGGAAGTAGACCTCCCAAGTCCAGAACTGCAGCGTACCCAACTCCCATCCTCTAAGAGCATGAAACCCCACCTCTTCACAGTCTGTAAAGAGATAGGGCCCTCGCCCTCTCGAACGTCGGCTCCGGTCAATACGTCGTGAGGCAGTGCAGTGGCTAGGTAGTGGTAGATGAAGAAGGGAAAAATAGACGTGATCTTCTTCTTCTTCGATCTCAGGTACGTGACCACCTTGTGCAGCTGACTAAACATGATGTACGGGATGGAGAGCTGTTGTTGTGCAGGGGGAGGCGGTGCTAGGAGGTAGTCGATCAGCACGCAGTCCTCATCAGTAGCATCACTTCCAGCACGATGCCGGATCTGATGGCTGAGGATCTCTGCTACCAGCCCTTGCATGAGCGATGGAGGCTAGTGTAGGGGATGACACCCTTACTCTCCTCTCCCCTATGTCTAGAGGTCTGATCGATCTCCTGGACCCATCTAGTCCTACTGGTCCTAAGTATCTCCTCACTCAAATCTAGATGGGCTTCCTCGTTATCTGGAAGCCCTAAAATGGTGCTGAATGTGGTGGGAGTGACCTAAACTGGGTGGCGGCGCACGTAAGAGGTGATGACGTTCTGAGTATCGTGCGCCTGGGCGTTCACGTAGAACTCCCAGACTATGGGAGGAGAGAAAAGTCCTTCGCCCATCTTCAGTACTTTGGCCATCCCGAAGCTCTCAAAGATGGCCTCTATCTCCGTGGCGCTAGTCACCTCTGCTGATATGCGCCTCTCCATGACGAATTCCCTGCCCTGGTCGAACCAGGCACGAGCGGCGGTGGAGATGAACCCGTCCTCACGTAGTGGAGGGGGCTGTGGAGGAGGCACAGCTGATGTATCGTCCGGGCGTGGGGCTCGAGAAGAGGACCCCGTATGTGTGACCCCACCTCCTATAGTACGAGGCATCTAGTTATTGTTGCCAAACAGGAAATTAAAATGCAATAACAAAGGATGCAATGTTGAAAGTCAAAGGAACACACAAACCGGCAGAAACGAGCCCACGCAAAGAGCGCATATCAGTAGAGGTGACTAGCGCCACAGAGATAGAGGCCATCTTTGAGAGCTTCGGGATGGCCAAAGTACTGAAGATGGGCGAAGGACTTTTCTCTCCTCCTATAGTCTGGGAGTTCTACGTGAACGCCCAGGCGCACGATACTCAGAACGTCATCACCTCTTACGTGCGCCACCACCCAGTTTAGGCCACTCCCACCACATTCAGGACCATTTTAGGGCTTCCAGATAACGAGGAAGCCCATCTAGATTTGAGTGAGGAGATACTTAGGACCAGTAGGACTAGATGGGTCCAAGGAGATCGATCAGACCTCTAGACATAGGGGAGAGGAGAGTAAGGGTGTCATCCCCTACACTAGCCTCCCATCGCTCATGCAAGGGCTGGTAGCAGAGATCCTCAGCCATCAGATCCGGCCTCGTGCTGGAAGTGATGCTACTGACGAGGACTGCGTGCTGATCGACTACCTCCTAGCACCGCCTTCCCCTGCACAGCAACCGCTCTCCATCCCGTACATCATGTTTAGTCAGCTGCACAAGGTGGTCACGTACCTGAGATCGAAGAAGAAGAATCACGCCCATTTTCTTCCCTTCTTCATCTACCTCTACCTAGCCACTGCACTGCCTCACGACGTATTGACCGGAGCCGACGTTCGAGAGGGCGAGGGCCCTATCTCTTTACAGACTGTGAAGAGGTGGGGTTTCATGCTCTTAGAGGACGGAGTTGGGTACGCTGCAGTTCTGGACTTGGGAGGTCTACTTCCGGGTCTAGTTCTTCAGCCCCTCCCACTGCTACGATGCCCCCTCCCTTTCCCCGGTCGTGTTTATCCTAGCAGAGATGCAGACACAGTTCGCCGACATAGTGCAGAGACAGCAGAGGATGGAGGACGAGGTCGGGGATGTACAACAGCGGCAGCAGAGGGTTGAGGACCAGATGGGTGAGGTGCAGACAGAGCATAGCAGACTACGTGACGCGCATACTCAGCTCCTGGAGCGCATCGACCAAAATGCTGCCACACAGAGAGCGACGACAGACGTAGTGGAGTGGTCAGCTCTACTCATCCAGCAGCTTATGGACCGCATCAGAGAGCACCCCCATCCAGCAGCTACCCCCGGGACCATCACAGTGATCTTCTATTTTTGTTTTTATTCCGGTTGTTATTTATTTTAGTTTGTACTCTTTTGTTGTTTTTACCTTTATTTTATTTCATTTTAAAGGGTAAACGGTGTCGTAAACCGTACGAACTAACTTGCAGGTGTTTTAATGTTAACTTCTATTCTATTTTCCTCTAATGATATGTTGTGCAGCCTCTTATATTTTTCACTCAAACTTATGCACTCGAGGGGAAATATAGCACGACAAATAAACCTCAACCGCGCACGAACTTACGATTTGATGGAACATTGGGGAGTACTCTTTTACATTTTTTCTCTACATGCTTGCCAATGTTCTACGTTATAATGCATGCTTACTTGGGGTTCGATTTCCACGCAATGAGGACATTGCTCTTCTCAAGTGTGGGGGGGGGGGGGGAAATTAAGAGTAGAAAATCAATCTAAATATGCAAGTTGGGTTTAAATGTCACACTTGTCTTTATTTGTCTACTTGCTTTCGAGAAAATCACTTCTTTAAGTGCTTATAAATATTGAATTCTTGGGTAAATTTTTTTTCTTCGCACAGATTTCGAAATCAAGGCATGTTGGCTACCTCAAGAATCTTTCTGCTTTAGGTTGTTTGTATATCTAATTTTATTCAAAATTAATCTATTTTCACATAAATTTGATGGATTAGTTGATTATGGAAACTGAATTAGTTTAGCTTGGGATTCTTGGAAATGATTTGAAAGTTTGGAATGAAAAGGATAAGGCAAGGTACTCCGCTGATCAAAAATTTTCCGAACAAAAGCAGGCCTCGTCTATCCGGTTATTAAGTCTTAAGGGTGCCTTAACACCTATCTACCTAAGATCTCGGGATCTGGGATAGTTGGCCCAACACCATTATAGGGATAGAGAGAAAAGTCTGGGTTATGGAATAACTCTGCATTTTGTAATTATTCGTTTGTTTTATATATATCTCTTGAAAAAGAATGTTTTTGCATGCGAAAAAGTTGATTGCAGTTTATTTTTTGCATTTGATCATGAGTATGTGGTGTTGAAAGGTATTGTGGTATAAGGCATTACTTCTCACCCCTTGACATCCAAAGGTCAGAGGAAAGGAATAGTGGAAGATCCTAAGTTAATCTACTTCCAGATTTTGTATTCTGACTTCTCCATGCTTTTAAAATCCTTCTTTTCACTGATTTCGAAAACCTACAACCAGAAGTAGAATTATTCTTTTGATCGTCATCATTGCTTACTTTTTGTCTGCATCTGTTTAACCCTGAGGTTCAATGCTACAGCCTTGAAGATAGTTTTATTCTTTATTTGCTTGAGGACAAGCAAAAGATAAGTGTGGGGGAATTTGATGCACTGATTATTGATCTATCTTCTGAGTGCTTTGAACCCTTGTTTTCCATATCTTTTACCTAGATTTATACATTAACCTTCTTGTTTCCATGTTATTTTGGCTTAAGAAGTGATTAGGAAGGAGTTTAGAGCTTTTGGAACAAAGGCGGAAAAATTTACACATGTCCGGATGGAAAGACCCGGACACGTTATACACGTCCGGGAAACTTTCACGGACACAAGCACGGACAGCTCCAGATTGAATTTTCCCTTGTCCGTGTTGTCCCAGTCAGGTCTCAAGTGTGGACTACTCCAAATCTCAGATTTAAAATACGTCAACAAGTCCGGGTAACTTTCGCGGACGCAGATCAAGACAATTGCAGACCCAGATCCAAGATTTACACGTGTCCGGATGGCCTCTATACGGACACAAGTCCGTACGCGTATAAATCTCGTTAGGATATCTCTGTCCGTACACGGACAGAAACACGGACACTCACAAATCTCGTTAGGACATCCCTGTCCGTATACGGACTCAAACTCGGACAAGACACAACACCGAAAGCAAAAGTTCTGCTAATGGCTTTCGGTGAGATTGAACGCCGAAAGTTTCTCCACTAATCTAAATCATGCACTCCACTAATCCTCCAGCTATTGTCACACGTCTGTGTTTGCTTTTCCCTCCTATAAATACAACACACTTCATACACTTCAAACACACATTCGATCATCGATCATTTCTCTTCCTCCATCCTTCACTTCATCTATTCTCTGATAAGTTACACTCCCTCCGTCTTCATCCTCCATCAACAATAGTCATTAGCCA
Source organism: Limonium bicolor (assembly GCA_023374045.1). NCBI lineage: Eukaryota > Viridiplantae > Streptophyta > Magnoliopsida > Caryophyllales > Plumbaginaceae > Limonium > Limonium bicolor. Next base: position 254,878,148 of record CM041778.1, on the reverse strand, counting down.
TTATGATAGCCATACACTCACAAAAACACCCCACATACACCTGTCCGGATTTCTGTCCGACCCTCAGAAACCTGGACATCTCACAAACATCCCCAAAACTTCCATTTCCACTTCATATCCATCAGAAGGTAGAAGAAGAAGAAAAAGAAGGAGAAGAGAAGGAAGGAAAAGAAAGCTCACCTCCTCCAAGCTCAAACCATCTTCATAAACATGGCTTCTTCTATCCCTCTCTCAGTTTTACTTATCGTTATGTTTGAGTAATTCTATTTAGCACTTTGGGATGGGGATTTGAACTTAAATCCCCAACTATTTTGTAAAACCCGTACTTCATTTATTGTGATTGTTTTCTCTCTTTTGTTCAATTAAAGTTATAACCTGATCATTTATGGCATTTGTGGTGATTCCCAACAACACATGATTTTGAGTTGGGAGTTGTGACCAAAAATAGAGAGAAACCCTAGATTATGGCTGGCTTGATTAGTTGGTGAAATTTAGGGCTATTATTGTGGACTTGTTATTAATGCTATCTAGTGATTTGAACTCTACTTGATTAGAGAGTTGGAAGTAGCTAGGTAAGAGTTGGTTCATTCATGATTTGAAGGACCATTATACTAGTCCAAGTAGACAATTTGAGTGAAGTGGGTTTATAAGTATAGTTGGGGTGAATTTAGGGGATAATAACCATCCTAACGGTGCTTTCCATCCCAATCCATTACACCCAATTTTAGTTACTGCTTTTAGTTTGCAATTACTTTTCAAATCAAACCACTAAGCTTGCCACCGGCTAAACCCCCATTTCAATTATTGTTTTTTTACCGATTACTGAAGCTAGGGAGATAGATAACCAATTTCCTAATGGAACAACACTCTTTACTACTACTTCGATTGGGTACACTTGCCCCTATTCTGTGTTTTCAACCACACACCCTTTTTCTACAACACCTATCTAGCCGATGAGTGTGTCAATTTTTGTTCTCGCTATCTTGAAGACTTTGAGAAAATATTCAAGACACCATCAGACATGAGTAGTGTTGCTGATAGCTCAAGCCTTCATACAGAAAACACTATCTTTCTACAAGTTGGGAAACCTCTAGGAAATCCTATTTCATAGAAGATTGATAGAAAAAGTATGATACAAGCACATGGTTATTTCCTATTCAACTGCCCTACATTGAAAAACTTTCTCAAGTAAGTCTTTTGGTCTTAGTTAATTACTTAGTTAAATAATTGCTAGTGACCTTATTAACTTAACTTCTCGAACTATAGAGAACATGCTGCGGAGATTCGGAGACGTAGTCAGCCCAAACGTTTATCATAAAATGAGATTGCGCGAATACAACATGAAACGTTACATGATTGGTTTAGAGAGCATGTAAGCACTTTGTTTTGTATTATCCCTAAGCTTATGGTTTCATATGCAAAGATTTAGTAACAAATGATGATAATTGATCTAGGTTTTGAAATTGGAGTCAACAAGGAGGTCAGAATGTTTGTTTGTTGAACTACGGATGCTAGCACGTGGTCCATTGGATGTGGGCACAAAATATCAAGCATACAATGTCAATGGGTTTAAGTGTAGGGCCAAGTGCTATGATAAGTGCACTCAAAATGGTGTTGTTGTTTTTGCTAAAACATCTAGTTATGCAAGTGCTAATGACAACACTCCTATCTTAGGTGATGTTGCTTACTATAGACGAATACTAGAGATTGTTACGTTGAAGTACTTGGGAGGATACTCTGTCGATATGTTTAAATGTGATTGTTACCTTGATATGTTAGCTAACTTACTGAAATGTAATAATGTGTTGTTGCTGACCTTGTGGCCACAAACTCAGCAAGTGTTGTATGCTGATTACATGTACTGCCTAGTATTTTGTTGTTATATTCATTTATACTACCTCCGTCCCACCAGGATTGTCCCATTTTCTTTTTGACATGTTTTTCCACATTGATATTTAACATATAAAATAAGTTAATTTTATAAAAATAAAATTGGTAAGATACTGTATATTAAGTAGAGATTCAATTGCATAAGTTGGATTTTAAAATAATTCATCTTATATGTTAAATATTGAAGTCAAACCACATGTCCAAATAGTAAACGGGACAATCCTGTAGAGATGGAGGTAGTATTTTGTTTTTCTTTATTATTTATGATTTCTTAAAGGACAACCTTGTGAAAGCACCAAATGCTTCTCTTAGTACATATTTTCTCAAATCTTGACAGCCTTATGAAATCATGTGTTTTTGATATCTGTAATCACCATTTTTCAGATTTAAAGTAAGAATGCCAAAGCAAAAGAAGCTGAAAGTTTCTTTTAAGCCACCCTTGAAGAACATGCAACAACAAGAAGAAAACAACTCGAACAACGGAAATGCGAGTCTTGCTAAAGGACAGAAAGACACTCATAACTCAAGAGATCTGCAGCACATGTGGGAGATGATCGAGTTGAAGCAAGACATGGTACTTGAAATAATGTTGCTCTTTTGAGTTCTTATTATTATTATTTACATAATTTATTATAATATTTAACTTTATATGTTTAGTCTGTATATTCGAGTTAAAAAAATGTAAAAGACTAGATCAATTAGAACTTCTCCGAGATTTCGAAGGTGTAACACCCCGGATTTTCTAACATTTTATTATGTCAATTATTCAAAAAAAATAATAATAATTTAATATAGCAGCGGAATCAAATCCTAATCCGGGGCATTATTGCCACACTCGCAATTCAACGAGTGCTAAGGCCTAGAAACTTAACTAAATAGCTAAATCATTTTTTTATTAGAAAGTCAAGCGTCATAATAACAATTACTTACAACTATAGAAGTCTCAAAGCCTAAAGTAAAAATTCAATTACAAGTAACCAGTCTATGTGGAGTCGTCTTCCCAAACCCCAAGCACTTCATCACCTGTGGCAGAAATCCAAACAAACACACAAAGAGCCACCGTAAAGTCAGAGAAACTGAGTAAGCTACCACTCCACCACGTAAAAATCATTTTCTCTTTAGAAATCATTTTTAACAATATAACAACACAACATACAACACATTTCAACAATATTAACACACAACAACAAAATTATCATAACTGTAAAATACTTCACATTGGATTTCTTTAGTAACCCAAAAATATATTAGTCAGATTATTTTAATTATCTTCCTTGTCCCAGCGCGCAGCCAGGACAAAACAGCTTTACTTTCTCTTTGGGTACAACACGCAGCTATAACACGGACCCCAACACGCAGCCGGGAATCCAACCAAGCCACTAAATCCTTAAGTGTGCACACCCCCCAATAGTTCAAAGGACTAAGGAGTAGATCTAGGGCTAACTGTGTCCTAGTGCGGCCCACAGTATCTCAAACTTATGCGTCCTAATGCGGCCCGCATTTATCATCTCATTCATGTGTCCTAATGCGGCCCACATGCACCATGGCTTTCTTCTCTTAAAAAATTCTTTTATTCGTTATTATCTTTACCATATAATCTCATCAAAATCCACATATTTCACCATAAATAAATTATGATATCATCCTTATTGAATAAATAATTCAATTTTCACAAAATCATTTCGTTAACGATTTCACAACAATATCAGTTGATCTCATAAATAAACTCATAACAATTTTCCATCAATCTCCTTTAGAAAATATATTTAAAAAAAACCACTGATATCCATTACAAAATAAATCACTCACATAAGAAAATGAAATTATCACTAACACTTCAATCTCAAACAATGATCACACTCAAAATTCACATCCACGTGAACATTCATTATTATAAATATAATAAAATTAGTGAACGTAGTAACTTACTTGATATTTAGCAACGATTCGCAACAACCAAGCACGAAATCTATTAATGTTGTCTTTCACAAATTCAGAGCTCTGCTACCTATGCGCCGCGGATTACTGATAAGTGTAAAATATATCTATTCTTAGGACTTTAATTCTTCCTATTTTTATAACAATGCATGTCATATTTTACACTTATTATATGATTTTCCTAGATTTATATTTTGATATGAATTGATATATTTTATGTGTTAAATATAGGAAAAAGCTATATAAATGGATAGATGATCTCATGAGCTTTCCAACGCAACAAACGGCAAGTAAAACGGACTTATAACGAAGGATCTAGAGCCGGTTGAAGATTGCAGTAATAATTATAATGTACGACTCTATATATATATATATATATATATATATAGTCCGCCTCGCGGACATGTGTGTGGAGTCCGCCTCATAAGTAGCGGACAAGGTAGAGACAACCGCCTCGCGGACATCACAGAGGAGTCCTGGTTTGGTCGCGGACATCACAGAGGAGTCCGCCTGGTTTGGTCGCGGACAGGACAGAGGCGTCCGCCTCTTATCGGGCGGACAGCACACAGATGACCGCCTCGCGGACAAAACAGAATTACGAACAGGGTTTTCTTCTTCCTTCTTCACGGCGCCGCGTTCCAACTGCTCTTCATTAATTGCAGACGGCGCCCACCTTAATTCACTGACGCGTGACGATGGCTCTGTCTGCAATCAATTGCTGCTGCCCACGATCTGCTCACCAACTCCACCGCCATTTAATCACACGCCTGCTCCGTTGTCTGCTTCTTCTTCACTTTTCCTATAAATAAACTACGCTCCCTTGTTATTAAATCATCCCTTCTTTAATCCAAAGTCCATCACCTAGTTCACGAACAGCTCACCTCATCGCTCACCACGTACGACCACATCAATTTCTTTTCTCCCCGTTTTCTCCATTTTTATTTGTTTTCCACCACACCACATTCTACCATTTATTATTATTATTATTACGGACGACGTGGATACAGAGGCGGAGCTAGGATTCAGAGTCAACTTGCTAGCTGGAGTTTTCTCTACCCTTTCTCTTATTTTGTTTAAACGTTGTTTATATATAGTTATGTTTAATTAATAAACTTAAGCCCTCCCAGGTTTGGGATGCGAGCCTATTTTATATAATTATGTTATGTTAAGCTTTCCACTATGATTTTATCTAAAGTAGTAGTTTAATTCCAGTTCTTCATCTGCTTTAATTCTCTGATCAATTATTAAAGCAATATTTGTAGTTTTCTAATCAACACGCGAGAGCTGAGATAGTAACAAGACATAGGAATTAAACCTGATTAACAGCTAGAAGCCTGATCCGGCCTATAGGTTAATTAGTCTCAAATAGAAGCTGTTCTTTATGCGATTGGTTGTGTCCGGATTAGAGCATTAGTCTGCTGCTAGTTCTAGCAACTGGTTAGGGTTCGTTAGATTTAGTCGTCAACGAATTATTTATAGTTTCTGAGTTTATTACTTAAGTGGTAAAGTTATATTAATATAATTGATAAATAGGTGAGCAGAACAACCCGGGATGCTTTCTCAAAAAACAAAAAGATTTATAATTCCTATTTTTATTATCTTGTTCTATTTTAATTGTTTTTATTATTATTTGTTTAAGTTAAGTTTGTAATTATTTCTTCTCCTAAAAAATTGATAAAATCTATTTACTAGAAGTCTCAGTAAATTTAATTCTGTCAGTTATCCACAGCGAGGTCCCCAAGAGTACGACAACCCCACGAATCCACTATCCCGCAAAACGATTAGGTACACTGCCTAAGTGGTAGAAGTAGTCACATATTTCTCCATCAAGTTTTTGGCGCCGTTGCCGGGGACCTCCAGCACGGTTAATGATAGTTTTTAAATTTTATTGGGATTTCTATTTTTATTACTTTTATTTTATTTCGCTTTTTTAATTACTTTAAAAAAAATTCTTGTTTCTATATATTCTTATTTGTTTCTTTCTAGTTAATTTTGTCTATTATTTTTATTTTCTGTTTCTATTTCTTTTCTACTTGGTATTTTTATTTTTGTTTATAGGATAATTACTAACAATGGAGAGCAGCCACGATGAGGTGAGGACGATTGTTGATCAATCTGGAATGGACACGAATGCAAGAGGAAATATCATATATCAAAGATTGGTCAAGGATTATCAACCACCTCAACAATCAAATCGAGAGCCGTATTGGTGGGAAGCGACCAGGCAATGCACAATACAACGAAGCTCAGTTGGGGTATTACTACTTCAATCAGAACGAGCAGCAATCTACACGGAGGCTAGACGAATTTCTCCTGGGTCAGGCCGAGCCACTAGAAGAGATTCCAGTGGTGACTCCAAGGAGTGAAGACCAATTCGAGCCAGATATTATGAAGCTACAAGTTCTGATGAGGAGATAAAGAAACTTCTCAGTACATTTTTCTCCGACGCCGAGTTGGAGCAGATGTCTGAGAGTTACATTTCTCCTCCATCCCCATCCCCAACACAAGAGGAGCAATTAAAATATAAGATAAGTTGTCTGCACCAGTATGCGAGCTTGAGAAAGGTGATCCTATGAGCCTCACTGCCGGAAGAGGAAATTTACATCCTCGAATCTCAGGAAGGAACACCACTACCACCGGTTCTCATCAACTTCCATCCTGCCTCCATAAGCCTCAACAGCAAGAGGAGGATGTTTACATCCTCCAATTTGAGGAAGAAAAGTCATCACCACCTGGTCTCCTGTTACAACTACGTTACCGACAGTACCTCCTCAAACACCAGGGTTGGAAGTATTCATTTTCCTATTTTATTTGCCGAAGTAACGTTTGTTTTGATCCAGGTGGTTTGCTTTTATTATTACTAACTTCGTTTTCCTGGCGAAGGTATTGTCTACTTTTATTTTGATCCAGGATAACGAAGCAGGAGTCTAGCCAAGACTAAAACTACGGGCAGCTTACTGGGAGGCAACCCAGTGGTTAACATTCATGTTTGTTTGTTTTTGTTTTCTGGTTTATTTTTGTTTTCTTTGGTTAGAAGTGGCAATGGTGCCCGTGTTTTAATGCAGCGCTTTTAGCGTTTTTTTGGTTAGTTGTGAGTGTGTGCAGGTGAAATTCGTATCATGGTACCTGAAGAACTCCAAGGCTGGACACTTGCTTGAACGCAAGTGTGAGGAACGCTACTCCCCCATTGTTAGCACTTAAGTGTGAGGAAGGACACCTTCCTCAATCTACGATATCAGGGGAGTTTCAGTTTCTTTATTTTAAATGTTTGTGTCCAGTCTATCACGCTTAATGATTATTATTATATCAGTCCATGATTGTCCTGAATGAAATTCTTCATGAGTCTGGCATATTTTGAAAGGTCTTTCTTGATTATTTTATGAACAATGAGGACATTGCTCTTAAGTGTGAGGAAGTTTAAGACCTTTCCCTGAAAATATGCCAGTTGCACTTAATGCCAACATGTTTTTAATTGTCTTCTTGCATTGAGGGAATCATTGCTCTGAGTGCTTATAAATGTTGAATTCTTGGGTGAAAATTTTTGCATAAATTTTGAAGTAAAGCCAGGTGGCCACCTCAAGAATCTTTCTGCTCTAGGCTGTTTGATTGTTAGTTTTATTAAAATTAATCTGTTTTCACGAAATTTGGTGGATTAAGTTGATTGGGGAAACTGAATTAGTTTATCTTGGGATTTGGAAATGATATGAAAGTTTGGTATGAAAGGATAAGGCAAGGTACTCCTCTGATCATAAAATTTTCTGAACCAAAACAGGCCTCGTTCATTCGGTTATTAAGTCCTGGGGTGCCTCATCACCCATCTACCTAAGGTCTTGTGATCTGGGATAGAAGGCCCAAAACCGCTACATGGGTGAAGAGAAAAGTCTGGGGGATGAAACAAATTGTGCGAAAAAAAAAATGAACATGCAAAACTCTTAATGCTGGATGATTGTCGCAACTTTTCATATTTTGATCATGAGTATGTGGTGTTGAAAGGTATCACGGAATAAGGTGTTACTTCACACCCCTTGTCATCCAAAGGTTAAGGGAAAGAAATGGTGGAAGATCCCAAGATAATTTACATTCAGATTTTGTAGTCTAACTTATCCATGCTTTAAAAAATTATTCTTTTTCACTGTTTGCGAAAACCTACAACCAGGAGCAGAACTATTCTTTGATCGTCATTTTGCTTGCTCTGTTTTGCATCTGTTTAACCCTGAGGTTTGATACTACGGCCTTAGAGATATATTTATTCTCTATTTGCTTGAGGACAAGCAAAAGCTAAGTGTGAGGAAGTTTGATAAGTGTAAAATATATCTATTCTTAGGACTTTAATTCTTCCTATTTTTATAACAATGCATGTCATATTTTACACTTATCATATGATTTCCTAGATTTATATTTTGATATGAATTGATATATTTTATGTGTTAAATATAGGAAAAAGCTATATAAATGGATAGATGATCTCATGAGCTTTCCAACGCAACAAACGGCAAGTAAAACGGATTATAACGAAGGATCTAGAGCCGGTTGAAGATTGCAGTAATAATTATAATGTACGACTCTATATATATATATATATATATATATATATATATATATATATAGTCCGCCTCGGGACATGTGTGTGGAGTCCGCCTCATAAGTAGCGGACAAGGTAGAGACAACCGCCTCGCGGACATCACAGAGGAGTCCACCTGGTTTGGTCGCGGACATCACAGAGGAGTCCGCCTGGTTTGGTCGCGGACAGGACAGAGGCGTCCGCCTCTTATCGGGCGGACAGCACACAGATGACCGCCTCGCGGACAAAACAGAATTACGAACAGGGTTTTCTTCTTCCTTCTTCACGGCGCCGCGTTCCAACTGCTCTTCATTAATTGCAGACGGCGCCCACCTTAATTCACTGACGCGTGACGATGGCTCTGTCTGCAATCAATTGCTGCTGCCCACGATCTGCTCACCAACTCCACCGCCATTTAATCACACCGCCTGCTCCGTTGTCTGCTTCTTCTTCACTTTTCCTATAAATAAACTACGCTCCCTTGTTATTAAATCATCCCTTCTTTAATCCAAAGTCCATCACCTAGTTCACGAACAGCTCACCTCACTCGCTCACCACGTACGACCACATCAATTTCTTTTCTCCCCGTTTTCTCCATTTTTATTTTGTTTTACCACCACACCACATTTCTGCCATTTATTATTATTATTATTACGGACGACGAGGATACAGAGGCGGAGCTAGGATTCAGAGTCAACTTGCTAGCTGGAGTTTTCTCTACCCTTTCTCTTATTTTGTTTAAACGTTGTTTATTTATAGTTATGTTTAATTAATAAACTTAAGCCCTCCCAGGTTTGGGATGCGAGCCTATTTTATATAATTATGTTATGTTAAGCTTTCCACTATGACTTTATCTAAAGTAGTAGTTTAATTCCAGTTCTTCATCTGCTTTAATTCTCTGATCAATTATTAAAGCAATACTTGTAGTTTTCTAATCAACACGAGAGCGAGAGAGATAGATAACAAGACGTAGGAATTAAACCTGATTAACAGCTAGAAGCCTGATCCGGCCTATAGGTTAATTAGTCTCAAATAGAAGCTGCTCTTATGCGATTGGTTGTGTCCGGATTAGAGCATTAGTCTGCTGCTAGTTCTAGCAACTGGTTAGGGTTCGTTAGATTTAGTCGTCAACGAATTATTTATAGTTTCGAGTTTATTACTTAAGTGGTAAAGTTTATATTAATATAATTGATAAAATAGGTGAGCAGAACAACCCGGGATGCTTTCTCAAAAAAACACAAAAGATTTATAATTCCTATTTTATTATCTTGTTCTATTTTAATTGTTTTTATTATTATTTGTTTAAGTTAAGTTTGTTTGTAATTATCTTCTCCTAAAAAATTGATAAAATCTATTTACTAGAAGTCTCAGTAAATTTAATTCATTGTCAGTTATCCACAGCGAGGTCCCCAAGAGTACGACAACCCCACGAATCCACTATCCCGCAAAACGATTAGTTACACTGCCTAAGTGGTAGAAGTAGTCACATATTTCTCCATCAATTACGTAGGAAGAAAATTGACTTATCTCTCCATCTCTGCTTTTCCCTTTGTGTGTGAGTTGACAGGCTGGATCTTCTTCTAACTATTTTTTTTATTTTTGTTATGCATGTGTAGAGAAAGTAACAAGAGCATTCGTTTTTTCCTTTGTTTGTGCCTACATATGGGCTGATAAGGTAGGGATGAGTGACGTGTATATGTATGTATATATATATTTGTATATGGAGCGAAGAGTAAATAGAGAGGAAATGAGGAAGCAATATCTTGTTGTCTGGCTCATAGAAGAATGCAAAAGAGAGATGACTAGAGGGAGATGGGAAAGACAGGAGACTAGATTGGTTGATGAAAATGAGTAGGATCACAACCCTATATAGCTGACCAGGAAGTCTAAAAGTGAGGGAATACCAATCAAATTAATTAATGGATTCAAATTAAACTAGTTAAATTAATTACAGAAAAACCAAAGGTTAGGAAATATGGAAGGTTAAAAGTACTCTTATTAAATAAAGTTGGAAATGTAAAAAGTTATAAACTATTAACTAAATGAAACAAGGAAATATCAAAAGGTAAAATCAATTCAAAAATGATTTACTTAATGTAGTAAAGTCATAGTAGTATTTAAATCATAGCATAATTATTATAACTTAATCTTTAATAAGTAAATATATGAAACTAACCAGATAAATATGATGATAATTACAACTACATTAAAAATCATAACTGACTTATTAATTTTTTTTAAACGGGTTATTTATTTAAACGAATCATCTTTATTAAATACTATATAATATACGTGCAAATAATATAACGTACTTATAAATAATATGCTTGTTATAAATACTATATAATATTCTCGTAAACTAGAAAATAAATGTATTTTAAAATTTAGGGGTATTTCATCATTCCCCCCTTAAAATAAAGCTTCGTCCCCGAAATTCGATCTCACCCCACTAACCAATGGCCCCACTAAGAAATTAATCAATTATAGCTACTTTATACTAAGGTTTATATCATATCACTAAGCATAATAAATTTGGTTATTGCAGTTTACCTCCCTTAAAAGAATATTACGTCCTCGTAATTAACCTCACAATTAACTCTTACCTCAAAGAGATGAGGGATAATTCAATAAAGTTCTGAGCTGCAAGAAATCATGCCTAAATACACAACCACAAGACTATAATTCATTCAAATAAAATTCCAATCATTGTCGATAAGATACAACTCAATATGGAATGTCAATCATCAAACATTCATTCGATATATCGATCCTTCAATAAAAGGAATTACTGCAAATCACAAAATTCATAACATTATCACTTGAGCATCATAGGCTATTAACATTTCATAAATTCCATCAAATTTAACTCATATCTAAAATTTTCACTTATACCTTTGTGTCAACATATACACAATCAATATTTCAACATATCAATCATAAAAAATACATTCAATCATAATCACACAAAATATCTCAAAATGCATTAAAACAAAGAAAGCATCACAAAAGAAATAATTTCCCCAGAAGACGGCTTGTCCAATTTTAAACCTAAGACCAATATTTCCATTTGTAATCTTTCTAAACCTATTTTCTAGCCGGTTTTGCTCTGATACCACTTTGTAACACCCCGGATTTTCTAACATTTTATTATGTCAATTATTCAAAAAAAATAATAATAATCTAATATAGCAGCGGAATCAAATCCTAATCCGGGGCATTATTGCCACACTCACAATTCAACGAGTGCTAAGGCCTAGAAACTTAACTAAATAACTAAATCATTTTTTTATTAGAAAGTCGAGCGTCATAATAACAATTACTTACAACTATAGAAGTCTCAAAGCCTAAAGTAAAATTCAATTACAAGTAACCAGTCTATGTGGAGTCGTCTTCCCAAACCCCAAGCACTTCATCACCTGTGGCAGAAATCCAAACAAACACACAAAGAGCCACCGTAAAGTCGGAGAAACTGAGTAAGCTACCACTTCACCACGTAAAAATCATTTTCTCTTTAGAAATCATTTTTAACAATATAACCACACAACATACAACACATTTCAACAATATTAACACACAACAAATTATCATAACTGTAAAATACTTCACATTGGATTTCTTTAGTAACCCAAAAATATATTAGTCAGATTATTTTAATTATCTTCTTTGTCCCAACGCGCAGCCAGGACAAAACAACTTTACTTTCTCTTTGGGTACAACACGCAGCTGTAACCTGGACCCCAACACGCAGCCGGGAATCCAACCAAGCCACTAAATCCTTAAGTGTGCACACCCCCCAATAGTTCAAAGGACTAAGGAGTAGATCTAGGGCTAATTGTGTCCTAGTGCGGCCCACAGTATCTCAAACTTATGCGTCCTAATGCGGCCCACATGCACCATGGCTTTCTTCTCTTAAAAAATTCTTTTATTCGTTATTATCTTTACCATATAATCTCATCAAAATCCACATATTTCACCATAAATAAATTATGATATCATCCTTATTGAATAAATAATTCAATTTTCATAAAATCATTTCGTTAACGATTTCACAACAATATAAGTTGATCTCATAAATAAACTCATAACAATTTTCCATCAATCTCCTTTAGAAAATATATTTTAAAAAAACCACTAATATCCATTACAAAATAAATCACTCACATAAGAAAATGAAATTATCACTAACACTTCAATCTCAAACAATGATCACACTCAAAATTCACATCCACGTGAAAATTCATTATTATAAATATAATAAAAATTAGTGAACGTAGTAACTTACTTGATATTTAGCAACGATTCGCAACAACCAAGCACGAAATCTATTAATGTTGTCTTTCACAAATTCAGAGCTCTGCTACCTATGCGCCGCGGATTACGTAGGAAGAAAATTGACTTAACTCTCCATCTCTGCTTTTCCCTTTGTGTGTGAGTTGACAGGCTGGATCTTCTTCTAACTTTTTTTTATTTTTGTTATGCATGTGTAGAGAAAGTAACAAGAGCATTAGTTTTTCCTTTGTTTGTGCCTACATATGGGCTAATAAGGTAGGGATGAGTGACGTGTATATGTATGTATATATATATATTGTATATGGAGCGAAGAGTAAATAGAGAGGAAATGAGAAAGCAATATCTTGTTGTCTGGCTCATAGAAGAATGCAAAAGAGAGATGACTAGAGGGAGATGGGAAAGACAGGAGACTAGATTGGTTGATGAAAATGAGTAGGATCACAACCCTTATATAGCTGACCAGGAAGTCTAAAAGTGAGGGAATACCAATCAAATTAATTAATGGATTCAAATTAAACTAGTTAAATTAATTACAGAAAAACCAAAGGTTAGGAAATATGGAAGGTTAAAAGTACTCTTATTAAATAAAGTTGGAAATGTGAAAAGTTATAAACTATTAACTAAATGAAACAAGGAAATATCAAAAGGTAAAATCAATTCAAAATGATTTACTTAATGTAGTAAAGTCATAGTAGTATTTAAATCATAGCATAATTATTATAACTTAATCTTTAATAAGTAAATATATGAAACTAACCAGATAAATATGATGATAATTACAACTACATTAAAAATCATAACTGACTTATTAATTTTTTTTAAACGGGTTATTTATTTAAACGAATCATCTTTATTAAATACTATATAATATACGTGCAAATAATATAACGTACTTATAAATAATATGCTTGTTATAAATACTATATAATATTCTCGTAAACTAGAAAATAAATGTATTTTAAAATTTAGGGGTATTTCAGAAGGCAAGAACAAGAACAATCTGACACGAATCTTAATGCAAACGCGAGTACATGAGATCAGGTTTTTACTGAAAGTCATAGTATTTTGAATGAACTTTTTATATTCTATTTTTAGTCTTTATTTGTTCTTTATTCAATGTCAAAATTTTAATTAACTATTATATGCTAATATATAAGATCTTATGTCTATGTTTATGATTTCATAAGCAAATCAAAATTCTCCTCCACACGTGGTTCAACCTAGAACAAACATTTCTATAAAGATCTTCAGCGTGATGGAGAAAGTAGTTCTCACACTAGAATTCAAAGGCAAGAAAAACAACAATCTGACACGAATCTTAATGCAAATGCGAGTACAAGAGATCAGGTTTTTACTGAAAGTCAAGGTATTTTGAATGAACTTTTTATATTCTATGTTTTTTCTTTATTTGTTATTTATTCAATGACAAAATTTTAGTTAACTATTCTATGCTAATATATAAGATAACCTTATGCCTTTGTTTATGATTTCACAAGCAAATCAAGATTCTCCTCCACATGTGGTTCAGCCAAGAACACACATTTCTACAGAAGATCTTCAGCATGAAGGAGAAAGTAGCTTTAACAATGGAATCAAAAGGCAGCCAGCGCATTCTGCTGGGCAAAATGTGGATGGTGGTAGAAATGAGGAAAGACAATATGAAATGCAATCGTTAGAGTGTAATGTTGAAGGTAAAATAACAATTCTGTTTTAACCCTGTTATATGGCCCATGTTTCACCTTTCATATTACAATCAAACTTTATTTTATCTAGTTTGATACAAGTCATTTATATGTTAAGAAAGACATAACTCGTTGAGGTAACACGATGGGATATTTTAAAGAAAGCTAACATTTCAACAACCAAAAGATGATATTAAAAGAAGTTGAGGTAAGTTTTAATGTTTGGTCTTTTATTTTAAGCATAAACCTTTTTAAATTTGAATACATGTCACTTGTAGCAAAAATTCCTTTTTCCACCACTTCTTCGACCATGGATATTAACGTCCATTGGCAACAAGTGGAGAGAGCACAAATGCTATCTGAAGGCCAAATATTATAATGAGGACTCAACTATTACTCAATTGCTCAGTAATTGCCCTTCGGATGTTGTGCAAGATCAGTGGGTTAGTATAGTTAACTTCTGGAGATCTGATGAAGGAGGTAAAGTGAATAAATTAATTATGTATTTAAGTAGTGTACTAAATATCTATACTATCTAAAGTTATAATATTATAATGTTTTTGTAGAAACGAAGTGAGAGGGGTAGATTATCACATGCAAAAGCACAGAATAAAGTTCGGCACGCCACAGGGATCAAGAGTTATGCACGTGTGGGTCATGAAATGGTACACTTCTTCTCTTTGGTTTAGAACTTTCTCTTCCACTTTTATGACACAATTCTTGATTAACTGATGTTGATGTTATGTTTACTTTGTGTTTGTTTAATGAATTTGGATGTTATTTGTTTAAAATACTTGTAAGTGTATACAAAAAAAAGAGATGATAAGAGTCCTACTCGAACAGCTTTATGGCTGGAAACACATGAGCGTCCAAATGATGCACAATTGATGGTATTTATCTCATACGTTAAGCTTTTTCTTTTCAAGTCTAAATAGTAGTTATGTTATAGGTACATAACTATAAAACTTATCTTTTTGAACTATAATGTATCAATCTAATTATTTTTGATGATGTGTTAATGAAGTCTCAAGTTAGGGAGATCGATGGAAGGCAAAATAAAATTGGTCAGAACTTGGGATTAGACGATGATGCAGTTGCACAGGTCATCGATAAAGACAAGAGTTTGATTAGGGTTTGGGATTAGGTGTTAGTCGATCTGACGTTTCTTCATCAACCTCTCGTGGTAAATTCAAAGATTTAAGTGTCACTTCAAAGGATGAATCATTGAGTGGATACCAATTCCGGAAAATACTTGAGGTTGTGACATGAATGGACAAACGAATGAAGAAGCAAGATCAGACAATAAAGAAGCTAACCAAGACTGTTGAAAAGCTGAAAAGGAAGATTGAGGTGGAGGAAAGCGAAGAATCTGATTCAGAAAGTGTTTCAAGAAGCTCATATGCAGAAGAAGCTCAAGGTAAGTTTTGATTACAAAGTGTCTTGTAAAGTTTCAGTTAATCTCCGTTGTGGATTAAAATATTAAGTTGTGATAAGTATGAAATATATATGCTTTTAGGGTTATAATTTTTCCTATTTTGATAACAATCTATGCCATATTTCTCACTTATCATATGTTTTTCCTTTGATTTATGTTTTGATGTGAACTGATACATTTTATGTGTTTAATTTAGGAAAAAGTCTAAGAAATGCATAGATTTTCTCATGAGGATTCCAACACAACAAACGGGGAGCAAAACGGAGCTAAAACAAAGAATATAGATCCTGCTCAAATTGTGTCCATACGTATATCCAATTATATCACACTTGATTGACTCATTATTATATAATAATTTAATAATCATTATTATATAATAATTGAATAATCATTATATAATAATAATTAATTTCCAATCATCATCATAATAATGGCTTCATCACACTATCAATTCACGAAGTGATATCAATTTGCATCAAGCTCCCCGGATTAGATTTATAGTTCCCTTCCCGATCGACCCCGGATATGTAAGGCACTGTTCATCGCTCTCTTTCAGGGACGATTTTAGAGGCGATTAGTCGTCCTCTCCGGCTCTCTTCTGCGCTGCAGGGAGATTGTGATCCCAATTAGAGTTATCTCCTCCAGTAGTTGGTGGTTCTCTTGGTCCGCTTATTCTCTGGCGCCGTTCTTTCGCGGTTGATTGGAGTTTCTCCAACCTCAGAACTAGGTTTTCTTCTCTGTCTTATCTGCTGGTGTTCTCGCTGGCAGTAGTGCAGTTGCGGTCTACTCTACTCTAGCTGTTAGCGGTTGTGGTTGAGTCAGAGAAGATTATCAGTGGTGGTGTGAGTGCTCTTCGTCTTCGTTCTGCGCTAGGGCTTGCAGCTTATTTGTTCCGCTCCGACATTGCTCTTCATCTTTGATTGGCTAGACTCTATTTGCCGAGTTGTTTCTTTCTGTTTTTGGGGCGTGAGTCTCGACTCCAACTACTTGTTCCTTGTTTCTGGTGTTTCTCTCTGGGTTTGTTTTTCCCGCTCCCGAATTGTGGTCTCCTCCAGGGTGTTTTTGCTTCCTCGCTTGCGGCTTCCCCGATTCGGGCTGTCTTGGTATTGTTCAGAGGATGTGCTTAGTTCAATCAGAGGTGGACTAGTTGTTTCTGGGTTCGGGATCTTGCGGTTGCTCTCAGTCGGGGTTGGATATTTGCCGGACTGGTCTTTTGCTTCAGGTTCTGCCGATGTGGTTTACTGGGGCGGGTCGAGCTCTCCCTGATATGTTTGGTCTTTGCTTCAGCTTGGGTTGGCTATCTGTGCATCTGGTTGAGCGAGTGTGGTTTGGTTCGTAGTTTTCCTGCCTCTTTTTAGGAGTTGCGGGTGTGCTCGATCGCATGCCAGTGGTGGGTGGTGTCTAGCAGAACTCATTCTGATGAGTAGTTTAGCTTTGAATTGTAGGGGGCTGGGGAAATCCAAGGCTGTGTACTGGATTAAGGGTTTGATCTTAAAGCTCAATCCGGATATTATCTTCCTCAGCAAAACTCACAAATCATCGGCATATATGGATCTTTTCTTTGCTATCTTCCCTTTGTATCATGGGACAGCGGTGGCAAGCAGAGGTAGAAGCGGTGGTCTATGCCTGATGTGGAAGACTTCTATAGGCTGTTCAATGCTCTCCCAATCTCGACATCATATCTCTACGGTTATGTCATTCCCGGGGGACCTACAATTTGTTTTCACGGGGTTCTATGGTTGGTCCAATTGGGCTCTTAAACATTTGTCTTGGAAACTTCTTCGGGTGCTTAGTAAACAAGTCTTCTTGCCATGGGTGATAGCTGGGGACTTTAATCAGATCATGCACGCCTCTGAGAAGACTGAGGGGAGGGTTAGACAATTTGCATATGGCCCTGTTCCGTGATGTTATTGAAGATTGTGGCCTTCATGACATTGGGTTCTTTGGTGAAAGCTCTACCTTTACCAATTGTCAGGAAGGGGATCACTATTCCCACAGTAGATTGGATAGGGTGTTCTGTTCCTCAGTGGGTCTGCAAGTCTTCCCCATATTTCAGTGGAGCATTTACCACGTGAAGCCTCTGATCATTGTCCCCTGTTCATTCGTTTCTTTGGTAATCACAAAATCTCGGCAAAAGTCTTCAGGTTTGAAAATGGGTGGTGTCTGGACTCTAAATGTGCAGAGATAGTTGCTGATGTCTGGAGTAACAGTATCCAAGTATTATCACCCCTCTGGAGCTGTGTGCCAGGAAGCTTAGTGAGTGGAAAGGTTGGTCTATTTCCAAGATCAAATGGAAAATTAACAATAAGAGGAAAGAACTGGGTAAGATTTCCATTAGTGATAGTTCCTTGGGTGCTATTAATAATAGGAAGAGACTCCTCCTGGAAGTAGATTTACTCTCCTTCCGTGAGGAAATCTGGTGGAAGCAAAGATCTAGAGATAAATGGATAAAAGAAGGTGACAAGAATACGGGTTATTTTCACGCAAGGGCTACCTCAGCGAAAAGATCCAAAGAGATTTTTGGATTAAAGGATTCAAGGAATACTATGCAATACTCTTGGCATAGGATTGAATACATTGCTAGGGAGTACTTCCAAACTCTGTTTACTACGGTTTATCCCCAGGCTGACAGTGATTTTATTGAGGCAGTGGAGGGTCGTCTTAATCCTAGATTCGCCAATGAACTCGGGAGACCATACTCCAGAGTTGAAATCTCTACGGCAGTGAAACAACTGGGAGCCAACAAAGCTCCGGGGCCAGACGGATTCAATGGTAAATCTTTATCACATTTTGGCACATTATAGGAGATCAGATTATCGATGCAGTGTTGCCCATTCTCAGAGGATCCCCTCTCCCGGATTCTCTGAATGATTATTTCATTACCCTCATCCCTAAGATGGTGGGGGCCACCGACATCGACAAATTCAGACCTATTGCTCTATGTAATTTCGTCTACAAGATTGCTTCTAAGACCTTGGCTAACAGGATCCAGCATATTCTTCCCCACCGTATTTCCCACAACCAGTCTGGGTTTGTGAAGGGCAGGCTTATTACAGATAATATCATGCTAGTTGGGAGCTGCAACACTTTCTAGAAGAATCAACCGTTAAGAATGGTTTCTTTGCTCTCAAACTGGATCTCAGGAAGGCCTATGACAGATTGGAGTGGTCTTTTTTGCAAGATGTTCTGTCCTTGATGGGTTTCCCTCCGAATTGGTTAACTCCAGTCATGAATTGTGTGCGATCAGTCAGATGTTTGATCCTCATCAATGGCAAGCCATGTGACCCTATTAGGCAGTCCAGAGGCATTAGGCAGGGGGATCCTCTCTCCCCTTTCTTATTCATTCTGGCGCAGGAAGCTTTTTCTAGCTCCTCAACAAATCCGACCTTACTGGAGTTTTCCAAGTATTAAGCTTTCTCCGAGATGCCCTTCTATTTCGCATTTGGCTTTTGCGGATGATCTCCTCCTCTTTGGTAGAGCTAACCCCACAAACATCTTCCATCTCAACCAAATCCTTTCTAAATTCCTTCAAGCTTCTGGGCACCAAATAAACCATCACAAATCAGAATTAGTGTTCAGCAAAAAATTATCCCCCTTCATCAAAGGAAACATATCCTCCTTGCTGAATGTCCAAGAGGTCCCTTGTTTCTCTAAATACCTGGGCCTCCCCCTTAAGATAGGTAGGAGGAAACATGATCTCTTTACCTATCTGGTGGAGTCTGTTCGCAAAAGAATTTCTAGTTGGACGATACCCATGGCCCAAGCAGCTAGATCCATCATGTTTCTAGTGTTCTCTAGTCTATCCCCAACTATTCCATGTCCCTTTTTGCGCTCCCCAAGGGCATCATTATGAAGCTTAACTCAGCTTTTGCTTCCTTCGGGTGGAGTGGAAAACTAATAAAAGAGCGCTCCATTGGATCAAATGGTCCAAAATGTGTGATTCCGTGGAACAAGGCGGGCTAGGATTCAGAGAAGTTGAGAACTTCAACAAAGCTCTTTTGGTTAAACAACTTTGGAGATTACTCACGGTCCCGGGGTCTCTCGTGGCCTAAGTTATGAAACAACTTTATTATCCCCAAGATTCCATCAGAGACTGCCTTCCCGTTAGTAAAGGTAGCACTATATGGAAATCTATCTCCTCGGTGTTCTATTTGCTCAGAAATGGCTCGCATATTCAGGTTACCTCTGGGGTAGAGTCTTCCATGTCTCCGACCCAAGATATGGTTAGTAATTGTAACTGGAGTTGGATCTTCTCCAAAGATAAAAAGTTTTCAGTCAAATCGGCTTATAACTCTCTGGTGGAGGAAGCTAGGGTTGATAGTTCGTCTAGCCATCCTCATTACATTGGGAGAGTTAGGAAGAAGATTAAATCCTCTCTCTGTTGCCCGAGAGTGAAGCTTAATCTTTGGAAGTTTTTGGTAACATAATCCCGTGTCAGGACACCTGGCTAGGAGAATTGGAGGTGACTCCAAATGCTTTTTCTGTGGGGATAAGGATAATCTGGCGCACTGCTTCTTTCATTGCTGTGCAGTGAGGGAGATATGGAAGGAGTTAATTGATGTTAATTTCATTCCGAAAAATGTGGAGGGCATGATCGACTGGTTTCTTCGAAAGACCAATACCTGAGTGCGAAGAAGTTCTCCCTCATTGCTAACAAACTTTGGGTCATCTATGCTTCGAGGAACAAAGTCAAGCACAACCCAGAGCTAGCATGGTGGAAAGAAGTCGAGGTAAACACCTCTTTCACTGAAGCTTATATTCAGATTATGATTAACTCTTCCCCTCTTATTCCACAAAGAGTGTGAATGCCGCCCCCCAGCGGTTTCTTCAATATTTGTACAGGTATGTGACCTAGTCGGTACGGTGATCGGGTTATAGCGCGAATTATTCGTAATGACCGTGGTATACCTATTGTAGTCTTCAATCGGAGAATTTCTAGCACTTTAAAAGTGCAGGTTGCTGATATCAAAGCAAAACGAATTGCTATGGAGCTTGCTCTCTCGGTGGGTAGCCACAGCATTTGCTTTGACACAGTAGAAAAACATTTCGAGAATGTCCTCAACTTGGGAGATATTAGAAGGGAGAATGCGAGTTGGGAGGGGATTTCCAAAGTTAGAGAGCTAATGTCCAAGTTTGCTAGTATTGTAAGGGGAGGCTCTACTTTGTATGAGAACTACCCGATTGGGCTTATTTGTAATATGGGCAACCATCTATTTGAAAATACGCTGTTCTGGGTGGGCGATCTCATTCCTCCCAATATAGCTATGGCCTGTAAGTTTGATTTGGAGCTAGCGGGATAAGATGGTGTTAGCCCCTCTGGGTCCGCTAGCTGACCTACCGTTTTCTTATAATATATGGTGACCATAGTTTATATCAAAAACAAAATTCACGAAGTGATATTGATATCAGCTGCCCATGCGCATAAGGATCTCATCATTGCCTATGGCTGATGATTGGTCATGATTAATCACTCACGACAAACTTCATGCACTCACGTACACGAATTTGGGTTAGGGTCTGGACAGTTGAGGTCCCTGATTTGTCTGGACTCAATTTAGTCCATTAGATCTAGAAGATAAGTAATCTAATGGTGAAAATTTAAGTTGTAATTTTTCTGAAATTTTTTTTTTTAAATGAAAAACACATTAATTAAAAAATCCAGCAGACCTATTTTATAGGCTATAATAACACCTGTCTTAGTAGTTACAATAATGACTAGACTCTTAGAATTCCTAAATCAATTACCAAAAGTACTAAAATCAATTTTTATACCTTCCTCCTCTCGCCAGTCATCCTTTACCTCCATTCTCTCTCAATTTTTTTTGAAAGCAACCATTCCCTCTCAAATTAATTCACCAACAAACACATAATTCATATACTTTCATCATCCTGCAACTTCTACCATATCTGGGTTAACTCCTCACCCCGTCCTCGTCCAGGTTCACGTCGTGCTTCTTACTCGATCTGCTCCCTTGTTTGTCTCTCTCCTTCCAAAAGTGATGGAAATTCGCCGATCGTTTCAAAATCTGGGTTAACTACCCACCACCACTTTCTCCTGTCTCATTCAATCGACGAAGCAGAGGTATATGAAAATTTGCCATTCTTTTGTTGATTCCCTGTTTTTCTCTCTCCTTCCAAAAGTGATATGGAAATTCACCGATCTTTTCAAAATCTGTGTTAACTACCCACAACCACTTTCTCCTGTCCCATTCAATCGACGAGAGGTATATGAAAATTCGACATTCTGTGTTTGCTTCCCCTGTCGTTCTCTTCTTGGATACCGGAGCCGGCGGGCGTGAATTTGCTGGTAATCCTGACAGTTCTTTCGACCGGCTTCATAGCGACAACGAAACCACACACAATCGGCATCCCCAGCACTCCAGAAAGTGAGAATGGAGTTGGATCAACACATTGCAAAAGCCAAATCCAAAAGGAGACAACGGTAAGTTTTTTTTTGTGTACTATATAGTGGGTATACAGCACGTTAGGCTTCGTCCAACAAAATAAGGTATTATAATTATTGTATATTAAGTATATGTATCTGTAAAAAAAATGTTTGACTTATCAGATCATTATCAGACGAATCTGTGATAGTGGTTAGTGTACAAATGTTTACAAATCAAGTATTCAAATGTAATAGTGTGAAGGATACAAATGTAATAGTACTAGGTATACGAATATTTACAAATCAAGTATACCAATGTGATAATGTTAAGTATAAGAATATGTACATATTAAGTATACGAACTTTTACATATTAAGTATATCAATGTGATAGTGTTAGGTATATGAATTACCACAAATAAGTATACGACTGTATAGTGTGAAGTATACGATGTGATAGTGTTTAGTATACAGATGGTTATAATTAAGTATACGAATGAAATAGTGCGAAGTAAACGAATTTTTACAAATTAAGTATACGGATGTCACAGTGTTAAGTATACGAATTTTTACAAATCAAGTATACCAATGTGATAGTGTTAAGTAAGAATATTTACAAATTAAGTATACGGATGTGAGAGTGTTAAGTATACGAATATTTACAAATCAAGTATACCAATGTGATAGTTAAGTATAAGAATATTTACATATTAAGTATATGAATGTGATAGTGTTAAGTATACGAATTCCCTCAAATTAAGTATACGATGTAATAGTGCAAGTACACGGATGCGATAGTGTGAAGCGAAGTATACGACCGTTTACAGATCAAGTATACGGATGTAATAGTGTTAAGTATATGAATATTATAAATCAAGTATACCAACGTGGTAGTGTTAAGTATACGAATTCTCCCAGATTAAGTATACGAATATTACATGTATGTTACTAATTATAATGCTTTTTCTGATATACTATCGTTTTTTGTAACAGTTGGCACAAGAAAATGACCCGAAGCTATTTATGTCAACTTGTCGAGGTTCAACTGCCCGCCTCATTGATTTACTCCAGGGATTGAAGAGTGATCCTATGAGGTTGCTTAAGGAACAAGCTATAGAAAAAGTTGGATTTGGTCCATTACTAACCATCCATGGCCGTACTGTACCACCAAGTGCACGGAAATGGTTCTACATGAACTTCAAATGGACAAGTCCAGCATGATAATGCCTGATGGAAGGACATTACATTGTCTAAGAATGATGTACAAAGAGATTACGAGGAATGAGCTAGAGCTGTACAAGAAGGACCCAAAGAACGTGAAAAAACGTTAGGGGGCATTAGACTAATCATGTTAAACTTTACGATGTTGTGCAGCTTTGTATTAGCATAATTTCTAATTTTTGGTACATGATGGAACAACTGGATCTTTATGAGTGCCCGGCATCCTTTTTTTTGCTCTAAAATGTTAGTGAAAGTCATTTTGGAACCATGATTATGTTGTTAGTATTTGAATATTTTATACATAACACTTTCATATTCATATATTTACGATATCCTCATTCATATACTTAAGTACACTATTTATGGAGTCGGTTATTTTAAGTAAATGTCCTTTACTCGTATACTTAACATATAGTCAGTCGTATACTTAAGCAATCCATACATGACGATATGTTAATGCCGAGCACTTTATTTGAACGAAAGTTAACAAATGATAGCCAAACATTGTTATACTTAATTTATCAACATTTGTAAACTTATTTATTAACATTCTTATATATATTTATAAACATTCGTATTTAACTTATAAATATAGTTATAGTTAAAGTATTGGTACACTTAATTTGTAAATATCGTATACTTAATCCTTTCACATTCGTATATTTACGATATCCTTATTCATATACTTAAGTATACTATTTATGCAGTCGGTTACTTTAAAAAAATATAACAAAAATACATTTTTAATTTCTCAAAACATACACAATCAAATACTAAATCAGTAGTATATCAAGTCTTATAAACAATATTTCAAGTACTAACGTCTTCTACGCTCATATACCAAATATCATTTGACTATTAAACTACCCCATAATTATTACTCTGCAACATTGAAAACGTGAAAAGATGTAAATATTAAAAAATTATAACAAAAATACATTTTTAATTTCTCAAAACATATACACTAAAATACTAAATCATTACTAGTTCAAGTACTAATAACAATATCTTTAAACACTAACATGTTCTACACTCATATACCAGATATCGGGTGACTGTTTAGCTACCAAATTATTATTTCTTCTGCGATATTGAAAAACGTGAAAATTTTTAATATAATAATTTTTTAATGTCAGAAATAACTTTTTAGTTTCCCAATACGTATACACTGAAATACTAAATCAGTACTAGTTCAAGTACTAATAACAATATCTTTAAACACTAACATGTTCTACACTCATATACCAGATATCGGGTGACTGTTAAGCACATTATTATTTCTTCTGCGATATTGAAAAACGTGAAAATTTTTAATATAATAATTTTTTAATGTCAGAAATAACTTTTTAGTTTCCCAATATGTATACACTGAAATACTAAATCAGTAGTATATCAAATACATATAACAATATGTTGAATTACTAACTTCCTTTACAGTCATATACTAAATATCCTGTGACTATTAAACTACCCTATAATCATTACTTCTATACTATTGAAAAACGTGAAGAGATTTAAATATAATAAAAAGGTTATGACAAAAATACCTTTTTAGTTTTCCAATACACTAATCATTAACAAATAATTAAAACCACTAATCATTTATATAATAAAAAACATTCCACCAATAGGAATGCATCCAGAAAAATTACTTGTGAGACCAGGTCTCAAGCCAAGCCGCACGTACACTATGCAGGACTGATTTATGATTATTAATCATCAAAATCAGTGACAGCCAAACACAATCATTGGCTCATGACTAAATGGGTAGAGTTATACTCCCTCCGTCTAATTGACCGTCTTGTTTACTATTTGGACATGTCGTTTGACTTCAACTTTTAACATATAAGATAAATTAATTTTGAAAATTTAAGTTTTACATATGATTCCTTACATTTAAACTATATGTTACAAAATTTAGTTTTATATAAAAAATTATTTATCTTATGTTAATATTGAAGTGGAAAAACGTGTCATAAAGCAAACAGTACGGTCAATTCAGGACGGAGGGAGTATATATTTACAAGTATATTTACGCTGCTAATAATTTGATATCAATCGTAGCATTGAGAATCAGCACCCACAGCACATATTATTCTCCATGTCATTGACGGTTTGTTAAGATAGAGATAAAAAAAAAGCTTTTAGATCGCTGCTACATAAGTCAAGAGCTAGGGGTAGACACGGGTATGCTTTCACGCCCGCATTCACGCCGTGAGAGGCTTATGCCTCCAGTCTCCACTTCCACTCTTCCACACCCATAACTCTATCACTGTTAACACTCCACACTTTTAACAGAGGATTAATGCAGAGTCACGTGACGACAGAAGGCGGAGCGAGGAATCTTCTTAACAGAGTTTCTTCTTCCTTTTTATCTAATCTGTCAATGTGTTCTTCCTTTGTTGTTTTTGTTATTTTAGAGTCATGTGTGAGTACTTAGTTTAGCTCACCGGGTTGAGGTAGCAAACCGGATCTTTATATTTATTTTGTAATCTTTTCTCTAATTATTGATGCAATAGTTTAATTCCTGTTCTTCATGCACGCTTTAATTCTCTAGCTAATTATTAAAGCAATATTTGTAGTTTCCTAATCAAAATGCGGCGCTGAGATTAGTTAACAAGACATAGGAAGTTAAACCGGATTAACGACTAGAACCATGGTTTGCCTATAGGTTAATTTGTCTCCAATAGGAATTGGTAATAAAGCGATTGGTTAGAATTGACTTGGGCATGGTTTGCGGCTTGTTATTTCTATCAGTTATGATTTGTTGTACAGGGACCGGTCAACAAATTAATTAAGATTCCTGAGTTACTGCAGAATTAGGGAAAAGTTTTATTAATAGATTAATAAAGTGAAGGTTTGTAGAACAATCCGGGGTGCTTCTTTAGTTTTCAATAGTTTTAATCTTTACCTCTTTATTTAGTTTATTTTTACTATTTTATTATTTTTATCTTAGTTCATTGAGTTATTCTTTTATTAAATTAAGTAAAACCTGAAAAAGTGATGTTTCCTGTTTTCTTAGTTTAGTTTCTCAGTTAGTAAATAAATTGTCAATTAATTGAACGAGGTCCCTGAGATCGACAACCCCACTCAATTCACTATTCCGCAAAACGATAGGTACACTGCCTAGGTAGAGATAGTAACATATTTCTGCTAACAAGTTGCTTTTATATGCTTAGAAGTTATGTTTTTTATGTTTCTGTAGGAGATTAAAGCTTAAGAAACCAAGACCAGCCTCCTAAGAATTGAACCATCTTAGGTAAACTATCTCTTTTTAAGGTAAACTATCTCTTTTTATGGTAAACGAGTGAAGATATGAAGCACAAGCCATTATAGTACTAATCTGACCAAGTTACCATGGGTTTGGGATTTCCATGGCAGCAAGTGATGAATGGTGACCATGATAGTGGACTCAGTAATATGAATGTTGGTGGTGATAGCTCTGTATAATTTATTTGATTTTGTGATTTTACGTACGTACTCCATTTGTTCGGAATTAGGAGGATTCTGTATAATTTATTTCGATTTTTTATTACACAGTTAAGATTTGCAATTGTACAAATTTGGATGGGTAGTAACTTTTTTTGTGTTTGGGTGGATAAGGATATGTGGATGGAGATACATCTTGTCTGTTTGGCTAGGTAGCTACTTACTTACTGGCGTTAGGAGTTAACTCTTGGGTTGTTGGTCTACTTTAATACTACAGTCATCGTATATGTTATGTTACTCGTAGGACATTTTGTTTCTGTATCCCATTAAGCCTTGAGGGGTAGGGTTGATGAGGTTATTGTATCAGTGTAACTTATTAGGTTAAGTTTGTGGAGAACTAGCTTTGCTGATTTCAGTATTGTATTAGTTAGATAGAGAGGTAGGTACGTGGTGCATGATAGTATATCTTAATTAGTTTTTATCCTGAAGTATCTTAAGGTTGAATTCTTTTTCTTCTCTCCTCAGCCCTTCTTCCTTTATTTTCTGCAAAAGCTAGAGCAAATAAATGGTTATGGTTGTGTATTATGGCTACCTCCTCCATCACTTCTCTCCCTCTCTTAGATTCCATTGTGTTTATTTTTCCTTTCCTAAGTAGGAATAATGCTAGCTGTTGAGGTTTGAGAGATCAAGGTTGAAGAGCACCAAGATAGTATATTTTCCATTTTCCTTTGAGCTCTGTTTTCTGTTGTTTGGTTTGGATATATTGATATGTATGTACTACATACATCTTTCACACCATCTTTCTTATTACACCAACTATGTCATCTGCTTGTTGCTTAATAATTCTATTTTCTTCAACTATGTTACTTCTCAGGTACTGATCTGTGCAACAGCCGTTTGGAGAAAACGTGCGTATGTTTTGCTCCTTTTTTTCTTCTATGAGACGATGTTCAAGCAAACTTCAGTTAGTCCCATTGGGTTTTTGCTTCTCTGCTCAATATTATGGAAATGATACAAAAGGAAAGAATATTAGATACTTGTTGGTTATCTTAAGAGAATATTAGTTACTATCAACCCTCTCTCAGTTAGTTGTACTTTTGCCACTGGTTTTGTTTATAACTATGAATGTTTGAATCGTTCTTATCTTATTTGGCTATTTGATGTATTACATATATACAAAAATATTTATGTACTGTGATCTGCCCGAGTATGAGAATATTAGATACAATATAAAATCTACTTATTGAGTATTAAGAAAGTGTGGGGAAATGCAGGCTGAGTGTTGTGAGAGCGTTGGTTGAGTGTTGGTTGAGCGTTGCGAGAGCGTTGGCTTAGCGTTGCGAGAGCGTTGGTTGGGCGTTGTGAGAGCATGGCTAGAGTGTTGTGAGACCGTTATAAGAGTGTTGTGAGACTGTAGCGAGAGCGTTATGGAACCTTTCTGAGATCGTTGCTGGAGCGTTACGAGAGTGTTGTGAGAGTGTTGTAGGAGTGTTATGAGACCAATGATGAGAGTGTTATGAGACTGTAGTGAGAGCGTTGTGGATCCGTTGTGAGATCGCTGCTGGAGCGTTGCGAGAGTGTGTTGAGAGTGTTGCTGGAGCGTTGTGAGGTTGCGAAAGTTGTTGCGAGACTGTTGCAAGAGTGTTGTGAGACTGTTGCGAGAGTGTTGTGAGACTGTTGTAAGAGTGTTGCGAGAATGTTGCGAGAGTGTTACGAGAGTGCTGCCAGAAAGGAAATGAAGATGTCAAGTGACAACACTTAAAATGTGTTGGTAAAAGCGTTGCGAGCAATGGCAACGCATGTTTCCTATCTGTACCAACACTTAAAAATGAGTTGTAATAGTACCTGGCAACGGGATATACACACACGCTTTGTTATGCGTTGGTAAAGACCCTGACAACGCATTGCAAAAAAGTAAAAAAAAAACCATTGCCGTAGACCATTTCCCTAGTAGTGATATGTTTTAACAACTTTGAGAAAACAAATATTTTTACATGTATATGATGGTACACTAAATCATAATATAATTCATTAATTTTTGATATTATGATTCATTAAAATTGATATTATGATTCATAACTAATAAGTGGTGAATTAGATAACAAACTTTTGGAATCGATAAAAATCATTATTATTTTGTAGTGTATTATTATTGTAGAATGGTGTATTTTTAAAACATTATATGGTGAATCAATTTTTTTACATACCAAATATTGTTTTGTGTTGTATTATTGTTTGAAATTGTTATTTTTATATTTTTACTGATGATATAATAAAATGACGTTATGATTCATTAAATTTAATATTATGATTCATTAAAATTGATATTATGATTAATTAACTAATAAGTGGGGAATTATATAACAAACTTTGGAACCGATAAAAATTATTTATTGTTTTGTAGTGTATTATTATTGTTGTATATATGGTGTGTTTTAAACCTTATATGGTGAATCATGTATATATTGTTTTGTGTTGTATTAATTGTTTAAATTTTTTATTTTTACATGTATACGAGGATACACAATATAATATGATTCATTAGTTTTGATATTATGATTCATTAAAATTGATATTATGATTTACTAACTAATAAGTTGTGAATTAGATAACAAACTTGAGAACTGATAAAATCATTATTGTTTTGTAATGTATCATTATTGTTTCGTTGTGTATTATTATTATTATTATTATTATTATTTATATAATGTATTTTAAGTCATGTGCTTGATCATAATCACATACCAATTTTAAAACAAATAATGAATCATTATTGTTTGTAGTGTATTATTATTGGTGTATGGTGTACTTTAAATTGAATATGGTTAATCATGTATGGTTGATATCTACATATATACATGTAAATAACATAAAATTTAAAAATAGTCAAAATATCCATGTCTGCCCTTGTTTTGAAGAGCTTGAATTTAGAAGAACAATGTTACACATTTTTTTCATTTTGAACTTATATTTTAAAAGTTATAATCAGTTGAAATTAATATAATAAAAAGACAGCTCAATCGGTAAAATAATCCAGTCAGTAACTTATTGGACTGTAAAATAAACAGGCTACACCAAATTATACGCGGGCAAGCCGCAACATCCATCGTCTCCTTGTTAATGGAGACTATCATTCTAATTTTCGATTGACTTATTTATCTTGTTTCAGAACCACTCAAGTTTGATTCTATCTTGAAAATTTTGGTTTATGAATAGTAACTGCATGCTGATAGTGTAAATTATATTTGTAAAAGCAAATCATATAAAACATGAATGTACCTAACTTTATTTACGGACATGCGATGACTGCGTAGATCGGCACTATATATTACTTTCTTTTTTTAATAGATATTTTTTTTGCACTTCATTATATTTAAGGGAAAATTCCCATATGTCACGATTTGAGTTTATAACTCACAATATATCACTTTTTAAAAGTTATTATAAAATATCACGATTTGAGTTTAAAATTTACAAAATACCACTATCTGGTAACTGACGTTAGTTCTGCCTAGAGATGATCATCCGAGCGGGGGGCCGGGTTCGGGCCGGGCCAGGGAAATTTTTTGGGTCCGTCGAGCCTACTCATGGAGACCGAGCCCGGTTTTTTATATCTTCGGGCCGGGCCGGGCTAGGCCCGGTTTTTTTTCAGCTCTGCCGGTACCCCAGCCCGCCCGCCTAGTTATTACTTATTTTTATTCTTAAATTTAAAATTTTAAAAATATATATATTTAATTTCAAAATCATAATTATATATATAAATTTGAGTAAAATTTTATTTATATGTATATTAAATATAATTTTGATATCTGTATTATCTCCCCTCCTATCCGCTCTCGATACTTCTATCTATCTATTTTTAAACTAATAAATCTATTGAAAACCCGGCCGGGCGGGCTCGGCCCGCGGGCTTGAAATTTTGCCGCGGCCTGGCCCGGTTTTTTATTCGGACTCATTTTTTTGTCCAAGCCCGCCCGGACAGTCCGTCGGATTCGGGCCTACCAGGCTTTTTTCCCGGGCCGGACAGGTTTTGAGCAGCTCTAGTTCCGTAACTCGTCTAACTCTCTCTCTCTTATAATGACCAAAATACCCCTAATGGCAAGTTCCACCTTTAGCCTAATTTTTTACTGTTCGTAGTTTTTTTCTCTCTCTCTCTCCCTCTCTCCTCACTCTCTCCATCAAATCGATACTCTTCCTCGTTGGATTCAGCTTCTCCCCTCGTTGGATTCTCCAATATCCCAAATGACTGAGTCAACATCAACTTCAAACGAGCTTCATCAGAACTTATATCTTCAAGATTGGGCTCGTTCTGAGTGTCGCACCGGCCTTTTCATCAGCAACAGCTCTCTTTGGCCTTTCAACCTCAGTAGTCCTCTTTTCATCAACCTCAGCAGTTTTTTGGCCTTTCTCTTGCATCTGTATTTACACACGATCGTGGAGAGAGTGGAGACGGTAGTAATAGCTGTAGTTTCTCAGGGTCAGACTACTAGAGAAAGAGCCAGATACCGAAACGATGGGGATAGGACCCAGAGGACTACATCGCTCTCCTCTCCCCTCCCGGAGTTTTTTGTAAAAACGAAATCATATCTCTCTCAGGTGCATTTTCTGCGGACTTCTTTACCAGACTTATCGTTCGTCATATTATGTGTCTGCTTATAGTTTTCTTCTTCTTCACCTGTAGTAGACTGTGGTGATTGTCGATTGCTTGATTGATTCAGCGCTTTCTCTTTTCTGCATCAACTCTCTCTTTTTTCCAATACTGGTAGTGCGTCGTGAATAATATTTTATAGCTACCTTTTATCCTCTCTAATTTGATGTGTTTTTTTAACCCGAACATTTTCGTTCGCTTGCCTGTAAGATTCTTTGTTTTTTCTGTCATCTGTGTATGTCAATTCACTCGTTCTTTAGTATCAACATGAGAAATAGAAAGAAGTTGAAGAGACACAATCGTGGAGAGGGTGAAGAGGGAAAAAAACTAGGTTTGTTTAACCGGAACAAAATTAGGGTTAAAGGTGAAAACTTGCCTTCAGGGTATTGGTCATTTATCAGTGGAAGTTACAGCATAACTAACGTTGGTTACCAATAGTGGCATTTTGTGAATTTGAAACTCAAATCATGGCATTTTGTGAACAACTTTCTAAAAAGTGGTATATTGTGAATTATAAACCCAAATCGTGGCATTTAGTGAATTTTCCCTAATTTTAAAATATAAAATGTCGTGGTTTTTTTTTTCCGATATTTTCTAACTCTACTTTTCAATTTAATCAAAATTTAACAAGGTCTGAGTAGCTATTAGTGTCCACTTCAGGATTGGTCATTATGATATGACACCTACTGTTAGCCTTTTATTAATTGTAAATCTAAGTTATCCTTGTTTAATGTAATTGCTAATCTGAGTTAGTCCTTTTTTAATTGTGAATGTAAGTTATCAGCATGTAAGGAATTTGCCAACTAAGTTTCGTCCTTTTTATTGACCTCCTCGAGAGAATTCTAGCCTTCCAAGGAGGAGGTATTTCTGTTTTCGTACTTCAACTACTACTCCATCTTGAATTAGCTAGTAGTTCGTAATTCAAATAGCCATATACACTACTAATGATATCGGTGTAGGCTCCATTATCATGTGGGTTGATCAACTCAATTCATTCTTTTATATCAGTCATCACTCAATATCAGTTAAAAACACCAAACCCCTGTTGCTTAGAAGTGATACAAGAATTAAAGATTCTAGGTTTGAAACCTATTCACTACCGTAACTATAAAAAACTAATAACTATTTAAACTTAAATTGTCTATCATTTTCTATTGGTTTAGCTTGTTTAACTGGATTAGCTCAGACAGGGATCCTAAAATTGCCGGGAATATTGACCATGGGTCATTACTTTTTTTTAAAGAAGATCATGTAATTAACGAATCACAAAGTGAACAAACATATGCTGGTATTTCAGGATTAAGGCGCCATTTTTAGCTTTACACAAGTTCTAATATTGTACATTACATACTTTTCAAATTCAAGTGACCAATCCACGCTATTAACACCAAGGCAGGACTCCTTCCCTCAAAAACCGTGGAAAACACAAAAATGACATCTCAAGCACCATAGAAGAGCGGGAACCCAGTGGTAGTCAGCCAATCATCCGATCCTCTCAACAATGCACCAATCGTAAACTGCTTAGCTTTATCCTCACTACAATTCCTCTTATACCCTCTCCACCTAACCCTCCTTCTGGTATCACTTCCAGGTCCAAAATTCAAATACTCAATATACTCAACCGTATCAATCGTAGTGTATTGATTCCACTTACTCCACCCAGAGGGATGTACCAGATCCCCAATATAACTCTTCATGATAATTGTCCTCGAATGGTTCCTCCACGGCCGTCCTAAATACGTCGCGAACACTTTTCGATCATGTAACTGAAACTCGGCGATGCTCGGATCGTGCAATTCTGCATTGAATCCCATGTGTTCTGGTTCGGATCGTCTCGTCCCTGTGCTGTGATCATGTTTTTCTGACCCTGGATTGGTTTCCGGACCAAGATGTGACAGTTTTGAAAATTGCCGCTGCGTTTCCGAAGATGAAGTCGATTGTTCCCTCGATTACGCAGTCTCTGAAGAACTGACGGAGTGAGTGTGCATAGAGAGTGTCTTGGTGTGAACTGAAGTTGCACCTGAAGAATGCTGAATTTGATGTCACTCGTAGTTCTACCGCTTGGTGCTTGTCTGTCCTCTGTGTTGTCATTTCAATCGTCAAGTCTCGCGCTAGGAATCGGTCTCCAACCACAGCTGCAGGAATAAAGCGAAAGTTTGTTATTTTTAGAAGCAGGATATAGTACATGTCATGTCAGGAGGAGAAAATGAAAATGGATATTATATATAGAATAGATAGAGACGACGACATACTGAGAGTGGCTGAAGTGAAGGTAGAATATCCTTGGAGGAAACTTCTTGATCCGGTGATGATGGTAGAGTTCATCCCATCACCATCAACATAATATTGATTTTATTCCTAGG
Source organism: Limonium bicolor (assembly GCA_023374045.1). Lineage (NCBI taxonomy): Eukaryota > Viridiplantae > Streptophyta > Magnoliopsida > Caryophyllales > Plumbaginaceae > Limonium > Limonium bicolor. Next base: position 254,844,307 of record CM041778.1, on the reverse strand, counting down.
TATCTCCACAATCTCCTTATACACACCAGATTTCACTCTAATCACAAATCTCCCAATACTCATATTCGGAGCCATGTTAATTGCATCCCTAATCGTTTCAAAATCGCCACTCCCATCTTAGCAACCACAAAATGTGCCAGAATTTTGTACTGAATTCCTATCCCCATCATCATTCTCCGGTCTCTGTTCGTCATCCAATGCGGAAAAAACCTTCCACTACTACTACTGCTACTACCCCTTCCTCTCCTCGATTGTACTCTCTCCCGTCCAATCTCATTCGACACCTCCATGTACCGGATGATGGCTAAGCAATTACTGATCATACGGGAAATCGGGCGCATTTGAATCTGTAGGTATGCGCGGAGGAGTCTTGGTTGGGATTGGTTTGGCTCAAGCCCGGATTCCTCAAGATCCGAGAATCCGTCAATGCAGGTGTTCTCGTTAGTCATGGCAGCGCTAAGCAGGGTTTTGAGGTTACCGTAGAATCGACGGAGGAATCCGATGGATTCCGGGTATGTTCGGAGGTCGTCGATTGCTTGTCCGAGTTCGTAGAGGGTTTGGTCCATCATGTCTGTGCAGTCGTTGAGCGCGTTCTTTTCTTGGGGAGTGAGGAGTGAAGATGATGATGATGAGAGGTAAGCGGCGATGTCGGCGCGGGTGTCGTCCGACGGTTTGATGACGGGTGGGTGATTGCGACTTCAGAAAGTAGTGGAAGAGTTGTGGTGTTATCGGAGGAGGGTGGGGATGAAGGGGTGTTGTGGGGTGGCGGCGGCAGAGAGGGTTGTGAGACAGCGTGACGGGTAGAGTGTGTGCGTTTAGATAACTTACATTCACAATTAAAAAAAGGACTAACTCAGATTAGCAATACATTAAACAAGGATAACTTAGATTTACAATTCATAAAAGGGCTAACGTAGGTTTGTCATATCATAATGACCAATCCTGAAGTGGACACTAAGAGCATCCACAGCAGTGCTAAGGTAAGGATTTCCTTATAAATTATATTTTATTGGTTTCTCTCACACTCTCTCTCATCTTATGCTAAGGAACTTACTTTATGGAGTTCTTAACTAAGAACTCCCCTCTATCCCTCTTTCCTCCACCTAAGTTTTTCTTTTTATTTTTGTTTGTGTGTCAGTAAGAAATGGGTAAGAAACCATTGCTGTGGATGCCCTAATAGCTACTCAGACCTTGTTAAAATTTTGATTAAATTGAAAAGTAGAGTTAGAAAATATCGGACAAAAAAACCACGACATTTTATATTTAAAATTAGGGAAAATTCACTAAATGCCACAATTTGAGTTTATAATTCACAATATACCACTTTTTAGAAAGTTGTTCACAAAATGCCACGATTTGAGTTTCAAATTCACAAAATGCCACTATTTGGTAACCAACGTTAGTTATGCTGTTAACTTCCACTGATAAATGACCAAAATACCCCTGAAGGCAAGTTTTCACCTTTAACCCTAACTTTTTACTGTTCCGGTAAACAAACCTAGTTTTTTTCCCTCTCTTCACCCTCTCCACGATTGTGTCTCTTCAACTTCTTTCTATTTCTCATGTTGATACTAAAGAACGAGTGAATTGACATACACAGATGACAGAAAAAACAAAGAATCTTACCAGGCAAGCGAACGAAAATGTTCGGGTTAAAAAACACATCAAATTAGAGAGGATAAAAGGTAGCTATAAAATATTATTCACGACGCACTACCAGTATTGGAAAAAAGAGAGAGTTGCAGATGAAGAAAGCGCTGAATCAATCAAGCAATCGACAATCACCACAGTCTACTACAGGTGAAGAAGAAACTATAAGCAGACACATATATATGGACGAACGATAAGTCTGGTAAAGAAGTCCGCAGAAAATGCACCTGAGAGAGATATGATTTCGTTTTTACAAAAACTCCGGGAGGGAGAGCGATGTAGTCCTCTGGTCCTATCCCATCGTTTCGGTATCTGGCTCTTTCTCTAGTAGTCTGACCCTGAGAACTACAGCTACTACTACCGTCTCCACTCTCTCCACGATCGTGTAAAATACAGATGCAAGAGAAAGGCCAAAAAGACTGCTGAGGTTGATGAAGAGACTACTGAGGTTGAAAGGCCAAAGAGAGCTGTTGCTGAAAAGGCCAGATGCGACACTCAGAACGAGCCCAATCTTGAAGATATAAGTTCTGATGATAGCTCGTTTGAAGTTGATGTTGACTCAGTCATTGGGATATTGGAGAATGTAACACCCCTACTACGCACATAACACTACTTGAAATCGCAGCGGAATTTAAACAACTAAACAGTAAACTAAACGAATGGTGCTACAACGCCGTCAACCACCCACGTGGTTAACAAGGCTGAATAAATACAAGCGTACCGGTCTGATGATCAGACTCCCGAGCGTAGAACTAATAACCATATATATACATTAACAAAATACCGAGTGTTTACATATATCCATCACTGTAAAACATCACTGTTAACCATCGCTGTAAACCGTCATAACCAAATATATATCACGCCACGGGAGCACAGGCGCATCCCGGGCCAACATTCAAAAGAACTCAAAAGTAAACTACATCCTAGGATCTAGAGCCACTCCGCTTCCTCGATCCTCATCCTGCAGTAAAAGAAATATGGATCCCCCGAGGGGGTCAGCAAACCTTGGCTGGTATGGTTAACGCGCAGCCCATCGGCTACCGGGATACGCGCAACCAATTGTCATGATGACATGGCATTCATTTTAGATCACACAACTTATACATATATAACATAACATGGGTATTGTACACATCATCACACAAATCACACACATACAATTCCTTTTAGGAAGAGAACCAACACAGTTAGTCCCCATTGAGAGCCTAGAGAATGTTGTCATACTCATGCTAAGCTCGTTACATAACTCGTTACCGTCCTGTTAGATTGAACGGATAACTTAACACAAGGTGCCTCGGATATAGTGATCTAAGCACACCGAAATAACACATAGTATGCCCCTGTGGCCCGACGTGAGTCAGTAAAATAGCCTTGGTTAAGCTAAAGGGAAGGTTGGAAACCAAATTGGAAAACAACCATAACATACAAAGAGAATCGAACCGGTTATGACATCGACTCCCATACTCACACGCGTGGCCGGAACAGACCGGACTCCTCACTTCCCCCGTTAGCACTTGTTAGCAGTTCATCATTGAACTCAATACACAATAATAGGTCCAGTCTTGTTAGACACACACAAGGGAAGAGAGAGTCATACTTAACAACATAATAATATTTAACAACTGTAAACTCTTTACATGGTTTAATCTTACAAAGTCATAAACACACAGAAAAACAAACAACACAAAAGCCGGTGTAAACCGGTAGGCAACAGACTGCAAGAAAACCATACCTTGGTCCTTGCCTCGATTGGTTTCCTCCGTAGGTCACTCCTATACATAGTTAATAACGTCGGTTAATTATTTATTTAACTTCAAGCTTACTAAGTATTTAACATGATTGTATGACATGTTTTAATGTCTATCTTACCCTAGGTTACCTTCATTATACACTATAGGGTTAACTAATAAGTCACATTCTTTTCTGTTTTTTTTTTTACAAGTTTTGGTCCGACCGAACTTACCCAAGTTCGGTCGATTCCAGAACACATTTCCGTCAAAATTTTCTACTCCGACCGACCTTGTAAGTTCGGTCGCATGTTCGGTCTATTCCCGAGAGTTTCTTCCCTTTGAAAATTTAGCCCGACCGAACTTGCCAAGTCCGGTCCCATGTTCAATCGATTCCAGTAACTCAATCCGTACACAAAATACAAGCCCGACCGACCTTGCAAGTCCGGTCCCCAAGGTCGGTCCATTCCAGAAGCCAATTCTCGCAGGGTAAACTGGGCTCGACCGAACTTGCAAATTCGGTCGCAAGTTCGGTCTGCCCCAGACCTTTGTTTTCCTTTTCACATTCAACTCAAAACTTCACCCCATATATCCTAGTACATCCTAACCTCATTTGAGCACTTCAAAACACCTTAAGACATCCTTAAACACTCATAAAACTCATTTTCTAATTCCTTAAGCCTTTACTTATATCTTCACAAAATTCCTAACACTTACAATGTTTTCTCCTAGTCTCAAGTGGTGTTTCATACCTATGATAACTACTATCTCAAAATACTTTCTCTTCATTTTAACATCATCTTTCAAGCATCATTTCTTACCGTCAACTCCTTATGTCATTTCTTGAAATCCTTTTTCAAGTTCACACTTTCTCCTTATTTTACCAAAGTTTGCCTAAGTCTTTACCTAAGTCCAAAATGACTTTGGTACATACTAAAACCTCAAGATCATGCCTAAGTCCTTATTACACTCTAGAACACTTCCTAGTTCATCAAAAATTCCTTTAAAACATCTTGAACTCCTTATGCATTTCCTAAATTTCGACATAGGTTTTCCTAGCATTTTGTTACACCAAAGCACGTTGTTTTCACCTTTAAACACCCAAGAACACTAAGAACACCAAGAACACTCTCATACACAAAACTTCACTCAAATCACACTACATTACCATATAATGCATAATTTAAATTGCATGGCACTTAGGCCCTTAAAATGCATGGCTCTTAGGCCCTTAAAGTGCATAACTCTTAAACACTGAATTTCCACAATATATATGCCTTTGACCTGCAAATACATACACAACAGATATGTTCTTTTACTAGTCTCCTTGAGAACATTTCACTAGGTCCTACCATTTGCTCTTTAGGTAGTTTAACAAGCATTATAAGCTCATTTCTCCTAAGGCATTAAAACACATTAGGTTAGTAGCTTACTCTTTTCCAAACAACTCTTTCTTTTTCCTTATAAAACCGGTAAGGTATTTGATTCCTTGTCAAGTTCTAAACAATATACAAACATTGAAATGAGTATACAAGCTCGCAAGCTTAACTCATTGTAAACCCTAGTTTTACATTGTTTCAAAGCATTAATGTAGTTGTTTTACCTTGGTCTTTGAAGAGGGTTTGAATATCTATCAAGAGAGGACTCCACCTAGTCCTTGAAAGGTTGGAATGAAGCTAAAAAAGCCATATAAAGAGCACCTTCAATGGGTATTTTCGGTCAAAACAAAACATGGAGGAATGAAGTTTTTTTTGAGATTCCTTACCTAGAAGCAAAGGAGAGTAATATATGTAGAAATACAGCTCAAGCTCCTTCAATGGTGGAACTCCATGGCACCGAAATGGGGCTCTTGAAGTTTTGAGAAGATAGGAATGAAGAGCTTGATGAGAGGAAGAGATTGGTGGTGTTTGTTTTTTATTTGGACAAGTGAGCTAGATTTTACAAGAGGTCAAAGCTAGGTTTAATGGTGGTGGTGAGTATTACCGTGAGAGAGCAGCAAGAAGGAAGGAGATGGAGTTTGGAACCGTGTGAAATGGAGGAGGGAAGAGAATGAGATAGAATTGCTTTAAGAAGATATTTGTTCTTATAAAGTAAAAGTAGCTTAATTAGTTTTCTTTATTTACTTTTCATATTAACTAGAGAGTGGTGAGTCACCACACTTAGAAAACCGGCCCCCTATAATATAATGAGGGTATTTTAGTCTTTGTTTGTCAATTTAATTACTTAATACAACATATGTTACAAACTAGCTTATAAGAATCACTATTCATAAAAACAAGGCACATAGAAGTGAAATTTTTGATTTCCTATTGATATAGACATCCAAATGTGATATTTATAGTACACATATATATTTAAGAGTAATGATGGACATCTAGCCACTCAAAACTCATTTATAAGACAATTTTTTCAAAAATGTGCTTTAAGACACCTTAAAGCACATTTTGTGTTTAAACTTGTTTTCAAGCTTGGTTTTCTTTGGTAATGATTTAATATGTTCATTAGTATATAAATGAGGTCTTGGTAAGTTCATTAGGTCTTAATCAAGCTTATCCCAAGCTTAGAGCACGTTTTGGCTCTTATAGACTTTAAAGCACATTTTGTGTTTTCTTTTGTTTAAATTTGTTTACTAATGTTTCTAAGACTCTTTTAGTCTTATATACCACATTTAGGTGTTTAAACAATATACTAAGGTTTGGGGTATTTCAATCTACCCCCCTTAAAAGAACTTTGTCCCCAAAGTTCATACTTCCACATATCCCAAATATTAGAACATGGGAACACATATCAACAACACTTCCATATCACATTAACAACATCTTTACATCACATCGGACACATGGTCCAACAACAAAAACATCACAACATCATTCAGACTCAGCGGTCTGTAACATTAACAACATACAACACAACACAGACAATGTATCCAAATACATGTCATACACATAACCAAAACGGCTCTACCCCCCTTAAATAGGGTACGCCCCGTACCCTATACATACAACACTAAGAAGTAAACAATGACGGGTACTTCGCCTTCATCTTATCTTCCAGCTCCCAAGTGGCCTCCTCAACGTCCTGGTTAGACCAGAGAACTTTCACCAGTCTCACGGACTTATGGCGAGTGTCTCGAGTCTTAGTATCCAGAATCCGTACCGGAGTCTCCACTGATCGCATGGTCGGCTCTAAGGTTAGCCTTTCAGGCTGAAGTACATGAGATGGATGAGACATATATTTCTTCAACTGGGACACATGAAATACATCATGTACCTTGCCCAGCTCGGTAGGTAAATCAAGTCTGTAAGCTACCGGGCCGATCCGCTCCGTCACAACATAAGGCCCCACATATTTTTGTTAACACCCCAATTTTCCACCATTTTAATTGCCTAGATTACACCTATCTGTCACAGCGGAAGACTACTCATCTCAGTGTTACCGCCACATCCACACCTAAAGTGGATGCTAAGGCTACTCATTGATCACCACACCACTTACAAGATTAAGTACTTAAGGAAGTCATAATTTACAATATATTACATAAAGTCCTTCCAAAGATGACATACCATCTTTTACAAAAGTTCCTCCACTACTACATTACCCTTTTCCATCTATCTTACACACTTACTCTATCTTCCCCAAAATATCTTACCCGGTTTCACCTTCAAAAGCCAAACTCAAAAGTTCTTAGAGTTAACATATTAAACATCACGTGGAGGAGGTTTAAAGAACTTCCTAGCATACTCCCCCCGCAGAACCCTCATCCTTGGTTGCCTACTCAGCTTTTTATATTCAAGGGCTTTCACCGGAGGTTTAGTTACAACAACTACTTCTACTCCTTCTTTCAGTTCTAGTGAGTTTACTAAGTAAGTAGCTAGAACGACCAGTATTGTAATCGTCCCTCTCCAGAGGTGCCATCCATTTGTCATTACTCTGCAACCAGAAACCACATACAACACAGAAAGGGGTTGCAACCAAAGTCAGAGAAACTGAGTAAATCCCCTTCAACTTGTAAATTCATTTTAGTGAATAAAACCTTTGATATAATAAAAGAACACACATAATTCATACACACAATATTTCTTCCAGAACCACCATAATTGATTCATCAGAATCACCACAACTAGCTCATCAGTACAACCACAATTTACCTTTTCGCCATTCACTGTTACAAGAACAATGAATAATCATAATCACAGTAATTCCACCAAGATATAATTCCACCTGTTCCACCAGATTCATAGTTTCATTAGTTCCACCTTGTGTCATGGATTATATACATAATAGTTTTTCCACAAAATAGTTCCACCAATCCTCAGGTACCGGTCTTTCGACAAAGAGTTCCAAACTCCCGGCCCCTTGGACAAATACCACCTCACCTTATGTCCTTAAGTGTGCCCACCCCCTAGGGTAGAGAACTCCTAGAGTAATCATAAGCTTAGCCCACAATTCATTGGTAGTGGGAAATAATCAGTAATCGGCCAAATTGGCTCACCAGTATCCATGATCACATGTTCCATAATCACCACAAGTTTCCAAGGTAATTAGTCACCTTTACAGATGCAATGATAATAAAACATCAAATTACACACCAAAACATCAGTAGCATTCGTTCACCACCACAAGAGCAATAAACAAGCTCATTTTCATACTTAACATACTTATATTTCATGCTTGAAACAATACAAACCTTAAGTCAAACCAAGTTGACTTCGAACCCCACCTTCATATAAGTTCAACAATATTATCTTAGGGTATTTTACCACGAAATAATGGGTTCATACACTCATTTTCACACACAAAGTCTCAGTAGACACAAATAAGCCTTAAATCACCCTTTTTCACTTATAACTTGTCAATTATTGCACTAAAGGCTAACCCACGAACTTGAAGAGCTTCTAATAATGTTTACTCACCATTTTAAGCACAAGGGCACGTTCCCCACTCAAGAATAACTTTCATAGCAACTTCTTCCAAGAAATATCACCAGAAAAACCCTGAAATCATCTTTAGCCATTTTTCTTGTTTAAGGAGTTCTATAAATGCTTTTCCATTGATTCCTTCACCAAAACGTCTTAAAAGATCTTAGTTATCAACTATCAAAATATTATGGAAAACTCCAAACCGTTTGAACACTAAGGCCTTAAAACACCTTTTTGAGCAAAATTCAGCACTTACAACAAACAAGTGTTGAACATAGGATTTACCTGGTTTCCTCTAGCCATTTTCCCTTAACTTTACTTCACTAACACCTTGGCAACTAGGGACCACGAGCTCCTTCAGTAGAACCCACCACCTTGGTCACTTTCCTTCACTTTCCCTTACTTTCCTTTAAATTTTCTCTTCTCCTTTGCTCTCTTTTGGCTAATTAAGTGTTCTCACCCTTTGGCTCTCATTACCCACGTGTTAGAGGGTTAAAATGATGCTATATACCCAGCCAAAGTCGGTTCCCTTATCTCTTAAAGTTACTTTTCTAACTTAACTTAATTATTACTTTACACCATTTGTCTACTTCTAATTGGTCTAGCTTCTAAGGCAATCATATTAAGACAACTAAGGGGGTTATGTGGCACTTAAAACCGGCCAAGAAGGTCCTAGAATGGGCTGGTTAATTCTTGAGAGAAAAAGTAACTTTTAAGGATTTTGTGGGTCCCACCAACTAAGGCCTTGTTTGGTTACTCAATAATTTGACTCCAAAGTGTAACTTAGGGCTAAAATGAAGTATTTTAATCCCTTGATTTTCGCCACCCCTATCCATGATCATAAGGTAATTTTTCTTTATGTTAAAGGTACCAAAATTGCCTTATACTTGTACATATAATACCTATTTATAATTCCAAAGTTTAACTGCATATAACTGCCTAAAGTTAATGTAAATTATGTACTAAAGTGTTAGGCTTGTGTAACTCTTACTAAATAACCTTTCTATAATTTACAAGTTACAAACTATACACCCTAAGGAGGAAAATCACCTAAAATACCTTAAAGCATATTTTTGGGTTCTCTAAGGTTCTCTAGGGTTTTCTACCAATTCTCACAGATTCTAATATCTTAAGCTAGGTTTCCATTCTTAACAATACTTTCTAAGGCTTTCCAGAACCATTCCCGACACTTTCGGGGCTTCCAGTGCTCTCCTGACTCTTAAGAATTCTAACATTTCAGGACTTAGGGTTTTTCTCATTCTTGGGTATTTCATTCTCCCCTCCTTAAATAAAAGCTTCGTCCCCGAAGCTGGACTTATTACAAACTTAACCATATAATACCACCAATTTATCACATGCCAAAGCATAACAATATACACCATTGCATTTACTCCAATGTAATTCCACCAATTATCACAATGAGTAAGTATCCACCATCCACAGGTTTATATCAAACCACATTACCACATCAGATAGTAGTTCAACCAAAATACCAAACAACCATAACACCACATCAGGTAATAATCCAACCAAATTTTAACACAATGCACAGATTCACTCATGCCACGGTATAATTTCGCAAACAAGTCATTAACCAGCACATAATTCAAGCACACCGTCATCTCATAATATCACTCCACCATTGAATCATATTTCTCATGAATATATGTTTCCTCTCCTCCTTAAATAATATTACCCCTGAACTTAGTTACTAACCTCCTCCAAATAATTCTGGGTATTGTTCCCTCATTTTGCTTTCTAGCTCCCAAGTAGCTTCTTCCTCACCATGGTGTGTCCACAATACCTTGACCAAGTCCACTGTCTTTCCTCGGGTTCTCTACTCTTACAATCCAGAATTTGGATTGGATACTCTTCATAAGTTAAATTTGGTTCCATCTCCACCTCTTCTGCTTGCAAGACATGAGACTCATCCGGAATATACCTTTTTAGTTGTGATACATGAAAAACATTATGCACCCTATCTAGTGCCATGGGTAATGCCAATCTATAAGCCAACTTGCCCACCTTTTCCAAAATCTCATAAGGCCCAATGAACTTAGGTGCAAGCTTACCTTTCCTTCCAAACCGTACCACACCTTTGGTAGGTGATACTTTGAGAAATACCTTGTCTCCCACATTAAATTCAAGTGGCCTTCTATGTAGGTCAGCATATGATTTTTGTCTATCTTGTGCAGCCTTCATTTTCTGTCGAATATCCCTGACTTGCTGGCTCATCTCTTCAGTTAATTCTGGCCCCACCATCACTGGCTCTCCCGAACTTGTCCAACACAATGGAGTACGACACTTTCTCCCATACAATGCTTCATACGGTGCCATTTAATACTTGCATGGTAACTGTTGTTGTAGGAGAATTCAATTAAATGAAGTTTATCAACCCATGACCCTTGATAATCCATTGCACATGCCCTCAGCATATCTTCTAATGTTTGAATGGTTCTCTCAGTCTGCCCATCTGTTTGAGGATGATATGCTGTGCTCAGGTTTAACCTAGTGCCCATGCTCTTCTGGAATTGTTGCCAAAACCTTGAAACAAATCTGGGATCTCTATCAGAAACAATCTCAGTTGGTACTCCATGATATCTCACAACATTTTTGATATATGCATCTACCATCTGCTCCATGGACCAAGTATTTTTCATCGGTATAAACCTAGCAGTTTTAGTTAACCGATCTACAATCACCCATATCTGATTCATTCCCCCTTTTGTAGTTGGCAATCCTACAATGAAATCCATAGATATTGAATCCCATTTCCAACTAGGCACTTCCAAGGGTTGCAACACTCCTCCAGCTCTTTTACGTTCGAATTTGACTTTCTGACAGGTTAAACACTTAGACACGTGATCTGCCACCTCCCTCTTCATGTTAGGCCACCAAAAACACTTCTTCATGTCTTTATACAACTTATCACCACCAGGATGCATAGAAAACTCAGAATTGTGAGCTTCCTCATCAGTCCTCTCCTTAATTTCCATACAACCACTTGGCACACACCACCTCCCACGAAATCTTAAACTTCCATCCTCATAAATTTTAAAATCGGCTGCTTCACCTTTCCTCACCTTCTCTTTTATCTCCTTTATTCTGTCATCTTGCTGCTGCTGCTCCAAAATTTCTTTATAAACATCTAGAGTTGCAGTCATACTGCTCAGGATAAATGCCCTGTCAACCTCGCCAGGCTTCACCACCTCAAGATTTAACCTGCGAAAATCCTTGACCAACTCATCCTGCAATATCCAACTAACTTGCTCTTCATGGCTCCTCTTTCGACTTAAGGCATCAGCCACCACATTAGCTTTGCCTTCATGGTACCCAATCTCTAAATCATAATCCTTAATGAGTTCCAACCAACGCCTTTGCCTCATATTCAACTCTTTTGTGTAAAAATATACTTCAAACTTTTATGGTCAGTGTAAATCTTACAAGACGTCCCAAACAAATAGTGTCTCCAAATTTTCAAAGCAAAACTATAGCAGCTAGCTCCAAGTCATGAGCAGGATACCTGGTTTCGTAATCCTTCAACTGCCTAGATGCATAGGCAATCACTTTGCCATGCTGCATCAACACACACCCCAAGCCAAACTTAGATGCATCACTATAAACTTCATACCCCTCATTCCCACATGGTAATACAAGAACAGGTGCTGAGGTTAACTTCTCCTTTAAGACTTGGAATGCTTCTTCACATTTCTCATCCCATTTAAAACTAACTACCTTCTTCATCAAATTCGTGAGTGGCTTGGCTATTTTTGCAAAATCTTTTACAAACCTGCGGTAGTAACCCGCCAGGCCTAAGAAACTTCGAACTTCTCTAACATTGGTCGGTCTTGGCCAGCTCTTAACTGCTTGAATCTTTGCAGGGTCGACCGAAATTCCTTCCTTGCTAACCACATGTCCAAGGAATGCTACCTTCTCCAGCCAAAATTCACACTTCGATAGCTTTGCATACAACTCTTTTTCTCTCAGGGTTTGTAGAACTTGACGCAAGTGATCTTCATGCTCCTCCTTACTCTTTGAGTATACCAGTATATCATCAATAAACACTACCACAAACTTATCCAAAAATGGACTGAAAATTCTGTTCATCAAATCCATAAACACCGCTGGTGCATTAGTCAGCCCAAATGGCATGACAGTGAACTCATAATGCCCATACCTCGTACGAAAAGCAGTCTTGGGTATATCTTTCTCTGCGACTTTCAACTGATGATAGCCTGATCTTAGGTCTATCTTGGAAAATACTTGTGCACCTTGTAGTTGATCAAATAAATCATCAATTCTGGGCAATGGGTACTTATTCTTAATAGTGACCCTATTCAATTCTCTATAATCAATACAAAGACGCATGCTCCCATCTTTCTTTCTAACAAATAACACTGGAGCTCCCCATGGTGATGCACTAGGTCGAATGTAACCTTTGCTCAACAATTCTCCTAATTGTTCCTTCAACTCTTTCATCTCATTCGGTGCTAACCTATAAGGATGTTTAGAAATGGTGCAGTGCCAGGTACCAAATCAATGGTAAATTCTACTTCGCGATCTGGAGGCATACCCGGAATCTCTTCTGGAAACACATCTGGGAATTCCCTCACGACTGGTATATCCCCTAGGTTCGGTTTCACCTTCTCCTCAGTCGTTGTGCTACCATCATCCTCATGCACATAACATAGAAATGCTGGGTATCCCTTCTTGATATCTTTCCACAGCTTTAATGCAGATACCACTCTTACCTCATTATTCTTGCTCTTACTTGCATAAGATACTCTTTTCCCTCCTTTTCCCACCAAACTCACCTTCCGTCTTTCACAATCGATACGCCCTTTATTCTTACTCAACCAATCCATTCCCAGTATTAAATCAAAATCTTTCAATTCAAACTCCACTGCATCTACCCCAAACTCATTACCATCTAAACATATTTTCACTCCCTCAATCTTTTTACTGCACTTAACTTTCTTTCCCGTTGGTGTAGTCACAATAATATCAACTTCAGTCACAGGTGTAACTCCTATTTTCCTTAGAAATGCAGAGGAAATAAACGAGCACGACGCACCAGAATCAAATAAAACTTTAGCCTCTGAATTAAGAACTGGAACGATACCTGTTATGACATTTCCCTCTTTATCAGCTTCACTCTTAGTGATGACATTAATGCGCCCTTGATTTTTGTAATTCCCACCTTGACTTTCTCCACCACTCTTCTGTTGTGGCCTACCTTGGTTACTTCCTTTATCATTGAAATTTGATCTTTGAACTGCCCCTTGATTATTGTTGTAAGCTCTGTTGGAGTAACCTTGGTTATTAGCTTGTGGTTGAAACTGGTTTCGATTGCCACTCATATTTCCACCACCGCCACCACCATATTTCTTCTTGCTACACTCAAAGGATCTATGCCCCAACTCTCCACAGATAAAACACTTCACCGGTTTCCCTGAACATTCTGTTCCGGGTGATCTTTGTTACACAATTTGCAATAAAAATGCCTAACCTTCTGACCTTGATTAACTTTGTAATAATTCTGCCCAGGGTAACTTGATCGATTCCATGACATCTTACCTCCTTGCTGCCCCCCTTCAAACTTAGGTTTCTTATCTTTATTCCCTTCACCAGCTCCAGATTCAAACCTCCTTTTCTGCTTAGTCTGCACCTCTCTCCTTCTTTGCTGCACCCGGTATAAGTTAGCTGCTTTACTATAAGCTTCCTGCAAGGTAGTCACTGGTATCACACTTAGCGCCTCCTGTAGACTCCAATTCAGTCCCCCGATGAAGCGTTGGACCTTAGCATCTTCATCTGGCACCATATTAGCTGCAAACCTTGCTAACTCCACAAATCTAGAATGGTAAGTCTTCACATCATCAGACAGTTGCTTCAGCTCTGAGAATTCATGATATTTCTGCAGTCTAACATGCTCTGGATAAAATCGTTTCCTCATAGCACTCTTAAGGGCTTCCCATCCGAAATTGGGTTCCCCCTGCAGTCTTTCTTTTTCTGAAGTCCACCAGAGATCAGCTTCACTCCTAAGATAGTAAACAGCTCCACTAACTCTTCTATCTCCAGGGCAATCAACTATATCAAACACTTTGTCAAACTCCCTCAACCAGTCTTCTAGGATTACAGGATCTTCCTCACCAGAATAAGTGCTAGGCTTCAATGCAGCAATTCTACGAGAGAAATCTTTCGAGACATCCGCCCTTTCTTCCTGCTTTTCTAAGATTCTGCCCATACTAAGGGTCAACTCCCTCAAGGTTTCAATTTGCCCTCTGTCACCAGCTCTCTCAGAGGGATCTCCATTCTATAAAATATAGCAATCACATATATCAAACAAACAGTTATTCAAACAATCATCCAAACAAGCAAGCATCCATACAACTATATACACAAGAGTCCCCTTCCTCACCCGGCTTGTCAAATTTAAGCTTAGACTTTTTATGTTATCCTAATTTGATTGTTATATCTTAAAACAGTTCCTAAGTTTTAACCTCTGCTCTGATACCAACTTGTAACACCCCCAATTTTCCACCATTTTAATTGCCTAGATTACACCTATCTGTCACAGCGGAAGACTACTCATCTCAGGGATGTTACCGCCACATCCACACCTAAAGTGGATGCTAAGGCTACTCATTGATCACCACACCACTTACAAGATTAAGTAACTTAAGGAAGTCATAATTTACAATATATTACATAAAGTCCTTCCAAAGATGACATACCATCTTTTACAAAAGTTCCTCCACTACTACATTACCCTTTTCCATCTATCTTACACACTTACTCTATCTTCCCCAAAATATCTTACACCGGTTTCACCTTCCAAAAGCCAAACTCAAAAGTTCTTAGAGTTAACATATTAAACATCACGTGGAGGAGGTTTAAAGAACTTCCTAACATACTCCACCGGCAGAACCCTCATCCTTGGTTGCCTACTCAGCTTTTTTATTCAAGGGCTTTCACCGGAGGTTTAGTTACAACAACTACTTCTACTCCTTCTTTCAGTTCTAGTGAGTTTACTAAGTAAGTAGCTAGAAAGTGACCAGTATTGTAATCGTCCCTCTCCAGAGGTGCCATCCATTTGTCATTACTCTGCAACCAGAAACCACATACAACACAGAAAGGGGTTGCAACCAAAGTCAGAGAAACTGAGTAAATCCCACTTCAACTTGTAAAATTCATTTTAGTGAATAAAACCTTTGATATAATAAAAGAACACACAATAATTCATACACACAATATTTCTTCCAGAACCACCATAATTGATTCATCAGAATCACCACAACTAGCTCATCAGTACAACCACAATTTACCTTTTCGCCATTCACCTGTTACAAGAACAATGATATAATCATAATCACAGTAATTCCACCAAAGATATAATTCCACCAGATTCATAGTTTCATTAGTTCCACCTTGTGTCATGGATTATATACATAATAGTTTCCACCAAAATAGTTCCACCAATCCTCAGGTACCGGTCTTTCGACAAAGAGTTCCAAACTCTCGGCCCCTTGGACAAATACCACCTCACCTTATGTCCTTAAGTGTGCACACCCCCTAGGGTAGAGAACTCCTAGAGTAGATCATAAAGCTTAGCCCACAATTCATTGGTAGTGGGAAAATAATCAGTAATCGGCCAAATTGGCTCACCAGTATCCATGATCACATGTTCCATAATCACCACAAGTTTCCAAGTAAATTAGTCACCTTTACAATGATAATAAAACATCAAATTACACACCAAAACATCAGTAGCATTCGTTCACCACCACAAGAGCAATAAACAAGCTCATTTTCATACTTAACATACTTATATTTCATGCTTGAAACAATACAACCTTAAGTCAAACCAAGTTGACTTCGAACCCCACCTTCATATAAGTTCAACAATATTATCTTAGGGTATTTTACCACGAAATAATGGGTTCATACACTCATTTTCACACACAAAGTCTCAGTAGACACAAATAAGCCTTAAATCACCCTTTTTCACTTATAACTTGTCAATTATTGCACTAAAGGCTAACCCACGAACTTGAAGAGCTTCTAATAATGTTTACTCACCATTTTAAGCACAAGGGCACGTTCCCCACTCAAGAATAACTTTCATAGCAACTTCTTCCAAGAAATATCACCAGAAAAACCCTGAAATCATCTTTAGCCATTTTTCTTGTTTAAGGAGTTCTATAAATGCTTTTCCATTGATTCCTTCACCAAAACGTCTTAAAGATCTTAGTTATCAACTATCAAAATATTATGGAAAAACTCCAAACCGTTTGAACACTAAGGCCTTAAAACACCTTTTTGAGCAAAATTCAGCACTTACAACAAACAAGTGTTGAACATAGGATTTACCTGGTTTCCTCTAGCCATTTTCCCTTAACTTTACTTCACTAACACCTTGGAAACTAGGGACCACGAGCTCCTTCAGTAGAACCCACCACCTTGGTCACTTTCCTTCACTTTCCTTTACTTTCCTTTAAATTTTCTCTTCTCCCTTTGCTCTCTTTTGGCTAATTAAGTGTTCTCACCCTTTGGCTCTCATTACCCACGTGTTAGAGGGTTAAAATGATGCTATATACCCAGCCAAAGTCGGTTCCCTCTTATCTCTTAAAGTTACTTTTCTAACTTAACTTAATTATTACTTTACACCATTTGTCTACTTCTAATTGGTCTAGCTTCTAAGGCAATCATATTAAGACAACTAAGGGGGTTATGTGGCACTTAAAAACCGGCCAAGAAGGTCCTAGAATGGGCTGGTTAATTCTTGAGAGAAAAAGTAACTTTTAAGGATTTTGTGGGTCCCACCAACTAAGGCCTTGTTTGGTTACTCAATAATTTGACTCCAAAGTGTAACTTAGGGCTAAAATGAAGTATTTTAATCCCTTGATTTTCGCCACCCCTATCCATGATCATAAGGTAATTTTTCTTTATGTTAAAGGTACCAAAATTGCCTTATACTTGTACATATAATACCTATTTATAATTCCAAAGTTTAACTGCATATAACTGCCTAAAGTTAATGTAAATTATGTACTAAAGTGTTAGGCTTGTGTAACTCTTACTAAATAACCATTTCTATAATTTACAAGTTACAAACTATACACCCTAAGGAGGAAAATCACCTAAAATACCTTAAAGCATATTTTTGGGTTCTCTAAGGTTCTCTAGGGTTTTCTACCAATTCTCACAGATTCTAATATCTTAAGCTAGGTTTCCATTCTTAACAATACTTTCTAAGGCTTTCCAGAACCATTCCCGACACTTTCGGGGCTTCCAGTGCTCTCCTGACTCTTAAGAATTCTAACATTTCAGGACTTAGGGTTTTTCTCATTCTTGGGAAACCCTTAATTCTGAGAATACTAGCATTGGTAATTCCCTAAGCTATTAGAGGATATCGAGAGACATTACTTTTAGGTAATCCATGAGATTATATTATAACTCCACAGATGAGTGTGGGAATTGAGTAGTCCGGTAGAGAAACAGACATTTGAGTATAAAGGAGCATAGTGTATAGCTCCATCTGTATTTGAAAGCCCGGTGGTGAGTCTTGTGTATGACTCTACCTGGAGGTCATGGGTAATGACTCAAAAGATACCTTTGAGTATGGAATTGAGAATTTGATTGAGAATTGAGCATTTGAGTATTGAGTTGAAACTTGAGAGACTTGAGAAATAGAGTTGGTAGAGAGAATGAGTTTGAGTATTGTAGAACTTGCTTGAGGATGAGAGTAAGAGAATTTGAGTAGGAGTAACCCAAGAGAGTGGGTAAGACAATGAAGAATTGATTAAGGCATAGTGAGGTAGAAACCCTCAAGGCCTAAGGATAGGATAAATTAAACCAACCTCTTTGATGTGTGAGTTAGTGTTGTATTCTATGTTGGACATTGGTTGTGTTAATATACATATATAATATATGATGCTTTGCATGCTGATTGAATTAAAATGAATCGCATGTTCTCGACCAAATAGACGGCGTACCCCCGTTAGCACGCGGGGTATGCAAATTTCATATGCAGCAATTTGCTGAGCCCCTAGGAGCACCGTTTTTATTTTCCAGGTACTTGAAGTTGAACACCGTTCGAGTGTAGGACGGGGATGGCTGTATAGCTTGGGTAGTTGATTAAGAATTGGTATTGACTTTGTGAATGTAAACGTTGATTTGTAAGTCTGAATTGTTACCGGTGAACTTGAGGAATTTAGA
This sequence comes from Limonium bicolor, assembly GCA_023374045.1. NCBI lineage: Eukaryota > Viridiplantae > Streptophyta > Magnoliopsida > Caryophyllales > Plumbaginaceae > Limonium > Limonium bicolor. The sequence goes on along the minus strand of CM041778.1, from coordinate 254,825,790 downwards.
TACTTAGTATTGTATGGATATTGCATTTGTATAAGAATTCATTTGAAGTTGTAATTGTACTAAGATTTGACTAATGAATTGGATTGTATTGTTTGGTATAGTATACTCGGTATATTCAAGTTCATCAGAGCGATAGTATGTTGTATTTGTAATTGGCCTTGTTAGTCACGTGGGTGACTAACGGCATTGTACACCCACCGTTGAGTATGTAGTATCCGCTGCGAAGGTAAGTAATTGTGAGATAATGACGGACGCGGATTAGGGGTAGGGGTGTTACAGGTTCCACAAGTATTTCACTCATTTCTCTCCCTTTTCATGCTTGAACAGTAGAAACTTCAAACCCTTGAATGAGTAGCCGATTTCACCACAAAACCCATTTTTAAGGAGTTATCAAAGGGTAAGTTTAACTAGAGTTTCCCATCTGTTTTAATCTACCTATTTGGCATGTTTTAGTAGAGATCTAACACTCTTCATTCCTTTCTAAAATAGGCCGAAAATGGCTTGAGTAACCAAGGTAATTTCACTACTCTTTTAAGTCCATTTTGTGCCTTAAAGTTCCTTATGTTGTTAAGTCATTCAAAGACCTAACTTAACCCTTTCTTTCCATGTAATATTCTGTAACAGACTGGTCTTCAATACCAAAGCCTCACTCTTGACCAAGGTGGTAGAAAACAAGCATAAAAAGTTCACTTTTGGAGGGTAACTAAATTACTAATCCTTAAGAACTAAATCACCAAGCTAATGCTTATGTTTTGAGTTATAAACTAACCTAAGGTCCCTTATAAAATAGGGCCGAGAGTCATTAAGATTCTTACTGATTTTTTGGAGCTTAAATAAGTAAGTTTAAGTTATGTTTTAAGGCTTTATTTACATTTTAAGCTAGGTACTTATTTAGTATAAGGTCTGGTGGGAAATAAATTACTAACAACATAATGTTGGGTTTTAACCACCTAGTAATTTACGTAATTAATACCTACGAATTTATAACATTTAAGTTGGAAATTTATAATATAAATGAGTTATAAAAGCAAAAATAAGTCTAGATAATATTATGGTGTAAGAGTGTGGGGTTAAGTGTAATTAGATAAATTTGGAGGGTTATAAAAGGATATGGCCGAAATTTGGAGTGAAAATGGGGTTTAAATTAATTTTTAAGTTTCATAAAGTGAAGGGCTAAATTGTGTAATACTAGGAAATTGGGGGAAACCTATAAATACTAGAAAGTATTGGTCAAGGCAGTATTATGGAGGTCAACCTTGACCTTAGTGTGGGTGTTGACCAAATTTTAAAAGTTAAATAAATTAATTATGACTTTAATTAACGTTAGAAGTCAAATGTAAAAGATAAAATAGTTGTGGTGGACAAGTAATTTTCAGAAATTTGGGGGTGAAATGGAGTTAGAAACAGTCTAGGGTCGGTTGGGAAATGTTGGGAATTTTTAGAGAATTATTTGGAGTTAAACTAACTATGGTGTATAATATAAAGTTTAAGATAATATTGTAAAGTTTAAGGAGTAAATGGGGTCATTTTGTAATTTAAGAAAAATGTGGGTGTTGAGGAAATAAATATGGACAGATTGGGGGTTTGTTCGGTATTTAATAAAAATAGTATAAAACCATAGGTTAATTATATTACAAGAGTAGAAATGTCATATTAAATGACATATGAATATAATAGTAACATTATATAAGTTATGTGGTCAAATCGTAATTAACAGAAGAATAGGGTCGGTTACGGAATTATGGCTGTTAGGGAATTAATTTTTAGACTATGGTCTATGATGATATAAATATTACAACAATTATAAAGTATATATGTCATTAAAGTGAAGCTAGTATAGGTATGATAGTTCACATAAAATAATGTGACTAATGGTGAATAAATAGGATTATAAAAATAAGGTGGGGTATTTAATAAACATTATGGGTTCAATGATGTACTATATAATGTTACATAACATTACGATTATTATCTTAATGAAGGCTGGTGTAAGATAACACAACACAAATAAAATTAACCACCTTACATAAATGATAAGGTATATCATTTAATAAATGAGGTTCTTAGTTCTTATATATATGTAGGAATATGTGAAGTAAAATGAATTATATAATATGGTTGAGAACCGTATAATGTTAAAATGAGAGAAGTTGTAAAGTGGGAAGATAAATTATAACACATTATATATAAGGTTCTAATGTTGAAGTGTAATATGTTAAACAATGATGGACCTTATAATTCAAGAGTTATTATATGAATTATATGAACATATGTACTTGGATAAATTAACCAAGTCAACCAAATTGATCAAGGAAGGTCAAGTTGACTAACTCACAATTTAAATGAGAAAATAAGAGTGACAACATTACAAGTCAATAATAACATATAGTAGTAAACTATGTTGTTGTTGTACATATATATATATATACATATATGTGTATATATAATACTTATGCAAGTATTTATACAATCAAGTAAAATGACTTAGCATATATTATATGGATTACAAGATTTAATCCTAAGTAGTAATACAATACTACAAGTTATGAGTAACATAACAAACTGATGAGTTTAACTAAATCCTAACATGAATTGAAAACCCGAACAAAAACTAACTACTGGTTACGGGGGGTTAACAGTCGGGATATGGCATTTATTTGGACATACCAAATTAAGTTGAACTTAGGTATTAACTCGTAGCATTATATATTCATTTTCGATACTAAAGCTACAAGAAGTGTCGGACAAGCGTGATAATACACACTAGCGTTTATTACGGTGCACAGTATGTTAATTGTGTGGTCTAAACGTCTTGAGGATTTCCTTGGGTCCAGACATTGTGTGTTTACCTGTAAGAGTGATATTTACGATTTATGCATGCGACCATGTAAACTATATTGCTTGACACCATTGTGTTTTATTATTACGTAAATGTCTTTTAGATTGGAAATTTATACATCTAAACTTGAATATGGCTTAGACGACCTTTAGGTATCACGAGAACCTAATTGGTAGTCAAGTAAGATAGTCTTAAACCTAATGATTTTTATCTTAGGTTAATAGTTAAAAGAATTTAGTTACATAATGGTTTGGAGGAGGAAATCCAGTTAGTCTCGACTATCTGGTTGCGCAGCGTGATCACTACGAGGGACTACTATCAAGAGTCACTCAAGGAAATCCATACATCCACATTCAATGATGACAGAGGGCACTACTGTTGGTGCAGGCTTTGGCCGAATTGGACACCTTCAAAGGCAAATGAGATAAGTCCAGGACCAAATGGGTCGGCTGGAAAATGGTTCCATTATTTGGTTTCCAGGGACTACGGTCTAGTGCTTTCAAACACTAATAAGTTATTAAGGGTTGTCCTAACTTGACACCCGAGGTGGTAATTAATCGAATGGTTAAGTGGTTGGTTATTGGAATAATTGTGCCTTAAGGCCGAGTAACGAGAACGGTTAATTAAAACGCGTATCTCGTTTGGTATTGTTTATTGATCCATTGGATGATTATGTGGTGATATTGTGGAATGATCTATTGTGTGCTTATTTACGTAATTACATCTATTTATTGTTATTTGTAAATTGGAAAAGCATGAAATGAACCGCATGTTAAGATGGCTAAATAACCTAAGGGATCCAATTGATTCTAAGATTACACTTTAGCATACCATCATAGTTTGCTGAGCCCTTTTTGGGCTAATACATTACAGTTTATTGATCGGGTCGTAAGCCAGAGTGCGGGACACTGGGTAATTAGCATATTTTAGGGTATTGCACTTTTGGATTCGTCATGTATTACATTGTGGGAATTCAGACGTATTTTGGATTAGTAGCTTGATGAGTGTCCAAATGAGCATGTTTTAGAGGTCTATTTCATATGTTTTATCAACACTTTCATGCTCATTTCACCACTCTAGCTAGTTTTCCTCTACTTTTGTGTTTTATTGGTGTTTTACACAATTATTATTGAAACAGGAGGAATAAAATATCTAGAATTAAAGTAGACTAAGAGACAAACGTGTGGGCACAAACGGATCCAAAATCGGAGCTAAAATGAAGAAGATACAGCGTTTTTGAAGATTAGCCTGTCCACAAGTCCGACCTTAGGACCGACCCTAGGTGGGTCGGTCAACAGTTCCAGAAGCAGAAATTGCTCGTTCTAGGGGCCAAAAGGGCTTATGGTCCCGACCGACCCTAGGTGGGTCGATCGGACTTAAAAACGCGCCTGAAATTGCTACTGACTCCGACCGACCGTATAAAATTTTGTGCAGGTTTGCATTTTTAAAACCAGAAAAAGAAGGAGAGAGGGGGAGTTCAAATCCAGACCAAAAGTGACGCCAAAGGAAGAAAAAGAGGGGAAAAGAGGAAGAAGAAGAGGAGAAGAGGACAAGAGAAGACCTAAGTCAAGTTAAGAAGACCTCTCTCTCTCTCTCTCTTTTGAAAATACTCATAGCTCTCTTTCACCATCTCATTCTTGATACTCTCTCTCTCTCTCTCATCTCTCTCATTCTCTAACTCTTTCTACTCTACTGTGCAGCTGGTGTTAGATCGTGTATACCTCTAGAATGAAGTTTATTTTTGAATCCCTACTTATTTCTTTTGTTGTATAGTTTTTCCTATCACTTCTTGTAGTTTTCTTTAGTGTTTTATTGATTATGCTTTGATTTGATCTCCTATTGCATTTAGTGTGGTTCCTTGTGAAATTATATCTTGAGCTTGGGATTAGACAAATTGGGGATGAACCCTAATTTCCATTTCTCTAGATTAGGGAGTGAAATTTAAGGGCTATTGTAAGGAACTTGAAATTAATGCTATCTAGTGACTTTAGCCTTTCTTGAATTGGGAGGTGTAATTAGTTAGGTAAGATTTGATTAGTCCATGATTTGGAGAATATTTACATTAGCTCTAATAGACAACTTAGTGAGGTAGAAATGAGAGCATATTTAGGTGATTTAGGAGATTCCCACTATCCCAAGGTATACACGTATCTTAGATTAATTAGTTTAACTTTATTGTTTTTCTTCAATTTCCAATATCAACCAAAAACCCAAGAACCCTCAATTACATTATGTACTTTTGTATATATCTTCTTACACATTTACTAAGCTTATAATTAACAAGATAGTTACGAAGTCCCTGTGGATACGACCTTGTTGTACTACAATGATTGGGTTCACTACCATAGTTAGCAATTTAGTTTTCACTACTATTTTGCACAACAAGCTTCTGGCGTCGCTGCCGGGGACTTCGATCCAACTATCTGTTTATTATCTGTTTAGTTTCGGTGCATATTTTTCATTTCCTTATCTACCCCTTTTGTGTATAAATTTTTTCTTTTCTTTGTAGGAACTTAACACTGATGGATGGTTATTATTATCAAGCGGGAGGTTTGTATGGTTACTCCTATGGCGACTACACTAAAAAAACATAAATCAATGGAGTATGCCAAAGGTGCGGAGAATATCATGAGAGCCCCAAGTGCCCAACAATGATGTCAGAATTGAGAGCTCTCATGGAGGACCTTAACTCATATGTCTACCCCAGGCTTGTGTGCCAAGAGTGTGGAGGAGACCACGAGAGCGCCCAGTGTCCTGTGATCATAGTAAGGTTGATTCACCCAGTTTGGAGGAGCTCGTGTCAGATCTTATCTCTTCTTGTAAGCCTAACCTGTTATAACCCAAGGTTTGGTTATTATTTTATTTCGTCACAAGTGGCCTTATGTGGATGTATTTTGGATTTAGGACATGGACGTCCTTCTGATTAAAGATGAGGCCGAAGGAGTCTTTTCTCTTCCTTATTTTATTTTTTTGGTGAGGTTAATCCCTTAATCATTTTATTTCTTTGTCCTCTTAATTATTTCATCTATTTCTAACCACGTTCCTCACCACGCTCTCATTTTCTAATTCCCCGATCAGTTCAACTGCTGAGACGCTCTCTCTCTCTGTCCTCTCTCTGTTCTCTCTCTCAATCTTCTCTTCACGCTTTGTTCTTCTCCATCTGCCCAAGTGCTGCTGTTTGGGAATTCGAGTTTCTGCTGGGAATTCATCGTCTCCGTCGCAATTCACATTCTGTTCAAGGTATAGTGTTCAGCCCTCTCTCAGTTCTACAGTTGCGTAGATTTCACATTCTGATCGTTCTCTACAATCTTATTATGATTCAGCGGATCTTCTCGACTCCTTCATCGGGTTCATCTCCTGTTGACGTGCTCTGCAATCTGTAGACCGATTCAGGTGAGGATTGTGTGCAGTTTTGGATTGTAATTTCAGTTTCAGGGTTTGGGTTCTGTTTTCTGAATTGGGAATTTTGCAATTGTGTTTTGCTCAGTGAATTGGTTTGCGTTCGGTCTGCGTTTGAGGGTCTGCATTGGTTGGATTCTGCTGTTCAGTTGGTGGTTCGTCTGCTGTTATTGAGGTAGGTGGCTTTCGGATTCGATCCGTGTGTTCAGCCTTTGGGAGTTCAGATTCTGCAAGTTAATTCATGTTTGCCTTGTGTTTGTGTGTGATTTATGCCTGTTTTTAATGCCCATTTCAATGGATTAAACCCCCAAGGTTGTTTTGGAAATGCGTGTGTTGATTTGAGTTGGTTTTGTGCCTCTGTTCGTGTTGATTTCGCTTTTGTCTTCTGAGTTTTTCGGCATGTCCGAACATCCGTCCGACCTTGGACGTTCGGACATGCCTTCTGCACTTAAACTTTTGAAGTTTTTGCTGTGTCCGAACTTCTGTCCGAGCTTTGAAGTTCGGACACAGCCTTCTGCTTTCTCTGATTTTGGCTTCGACTTGTGTCCGAACATTGATGTCCGGACACAAGTTCGGACTCTACACATCCTGATTTCCGAAGAACGTCCGAACATCCGTCCGAACTTGGATGTTCGGACACCTCTGACTCTTCAACTGTTTTGAAGTTCGACCTGTGTCCGAACTTCGTAGTTCGGACACATGTTCGGACATCTGTCTGATTTCGACTTCTGAGTCTCGACTTGTGTCCGAACATTGATGTCTGGAACAAGTTCGGACATACCTCTGTTTTGACAATAACTTGCTCGTTTGAGCTCCGTTTTGACTTCCTTTGCGGGGTTGGATTCCCCTTCTGATTTCCAAGCCATCTATGTGCTTTCTGGTGCCTTGGTGCACATATGCTTATCTGTATTTAAGCTTCTGTTTGGGACCTAGTTATCTCTGTGTCTGAGCCTTTGGATGGCTGGTTTCGCTGTCTCGTAGCGCGCTATGTAGGATCCCTCTGTTCACGGGTGATGTTCCCCGTTCTGTTCACGGGTGTTTAACCTGTTCTGTTTACGAGTGAGGTTTCCTCGTTCTGTTCACGAGCTGGTTGCTCGTTCTGTCTGTATGCTGTGATCGCTAGTGTCCCACTCTGTTTTCTGCTTCTGTCTGCTTCTGACTCTGTTAGTCCTCCATTGTATGGACTTCTGTTCTGTCTCTGGCCTATTTATGGATTCCTTTGACTCCTTCTGATTTTTAATATTCTGTAAATGTTTTGAGCATGCTGGTTGATGAAGTTGGTCATCTACTGGGCATAGTTGTGTGCTCATCCCCTACTTTATCTAACATTGCAGATTGATCAGCGAAGGTCACTTTACAGCTCTGGAGTTTAGTTGCTTTGTTATAGTCTTTTGAGACTTTTGTATTGAATTTGAGCCTTTGGGCGTTTTCGTTAGCTTCCGCTTTTGACATCTGTTTGGTGGGTTTTGTAATGACTTTTGGGGATGTTCTAACATCTCTTTGCTTATACTTTATACAAGTATCGGTTTTGGGCCTTATTTGCTTATTTGCTTATTTGAGTTGAATATTAGAGCCTTGCGTTATTAAGTAATAATACGCGGCGTGTAATACCCCTAACTCCTAGGCCAGTGTTGGGGGTGTTACATTAGTGGTATCAGAGCTCTGGTTCTAACTGCTGGGATTTTAAGTTAGTCAAGTCAGTCAGAAATGTCAGTGCTGTATCTGAGTTTAACTGCTTTGCTGTTGGACTTTCAGAATGCCTCCAAGAAGAGCAAATAACCCTCCAGGAAATGTTGCTGATGCTGTTCAGCAGTTCATGACACAGCTCATGCAGACCATGGCTGCAGGAGGTGGACCAGCTGGAGGAGGACCAGCTGGCGGAGCAGGCCCAGTTGGGGCAGATGCTGGAGGGAGGAACGTGAAGGCGCTTCAGGAGTTCATGAAGCTAAAGCCGCCATCGTTCGATGGGGCAGGAGACCCCCAGGTGGCCAGTCATTGGCTGTCAGAGGTGAAGGATTTACTACTGCGTGTTATGGGCTCAGAGGAGGAGCAGAAGGTCGACTTCGCCACCTTTCTGTTCAAGGCCGAAGCCAAGGAGTGGTGGAGGTCTGTTATGGGGAAGTTTCCCACAGCCTTGGACGTGGGAGCAGTTCACTGGGGAGTTCAACAAACAGTTCTACCCCGACGTGTATAAGGACCAGCGCATCTTGGAGTATAACCGGCTGCGCCAGGGTCGGGACATGAGTGTTGAGGAGTATGTGCGCAAATTCATCAGTCTGTCTAAGTTTGCACCTGAGCCTGACGAGCATAGGAAGGCCAGGAAGTTTGAGAGCGGCCTGAGGCCTGACATCCGTTCTGCTGTGACGCCCCTGCGTCACAAGACCTTCAGGGACGTTGTTGATGTCGCCCTGTTGGTAGAGGCCGACTTGAGAGGTCACCAGTCTGGAGGGAAGGACCAGAAGAGGAAGCAGAGGTCCGACGAGAGAGACAGGAGGGATCAGTCTGCTTCTCAGAAGAAGCAGTCTACTGGAGACCGAGCTGGAGACCGCTCTGGGGACCGTTCGCGAGATAGAGGTGGTTCGTCTTCATCAGCTCCCGCTCCGAAGTGCCGGGTCTGCGGCAAGTTTCATAGAGGCCAGACTGCTACAGGAAGTCTGGAGCCTGCTTCAAGTGTGGGTCCTTGGAGCATAGGATTGCTGATTGCCCTCAGGCTGAGAGGAGCAGAGGTAGCTCTGGAGGTGGAGCTGGAGGGTCTGCTTCAGGGTCCAGAGATCGAGACCGGGCTGAGCAGAAGAAGCCCCAGGGCCAGGCCAGAGTGTACGCGATGGCTGGAGAGAGAGACCGATCGACTAACAGAGTTGTCACAGGTATTCTCCAGCTGTCTTCTCGTTCTGTTTTCTGTTTGTTTGACTCTGGAGCCACCCACTCTTTTATTTCCGCTGAGTTGGTGGGTGAGCTCGGTTTGCCTGTTGTGCCTCTGGGTGTGAGCTGTGTGTGCATAGTCCATTGGTTAGGGACTCTTCTATGTTGTTGAATTCTGTCTGTAAAGCTAGTCCTGTGTTAGTCAAGAATAGGATTCTGTGTGCTGACCTCATCCCTATGGAGATGACTTCTTTTGATGTGATCCTGGGCATGGATTGGCTTGCTACGCACCATGCCCACATTGATTGTGCTGCTTCGAGAGTGACCTTTGAGGAGCCTGGTCATCCCCGCCTAGTTGTAGCAGGGAATGGACTCCCGTGCTCGCCGCCAGTCATATCAGCTATGCAGGCTTTCCGCTTTCTGAGGAAAGGATGCTAGGGATATCTGTGCTACATCCCTGAGGTTCGCAAGGATGCGAAGTTGGAGGAGATTCCAGTAGTCAGAGACTTCCCAGATGTGTTCCAGGATGACGTACCTGGGCTTCCTCCTGTTAGAGAGGTGGAGTTCTCGATCGAGCTCGCACCTGAGACTCAGCCCATTTCGAAGGCTCCATACCGGATGGCGCCTGCTGAGCTTAAGGAGTTGAAGGTCCAGTTGCAGGAGCTGCTGGATAAGGGCTTCATTCGCCCGAGTGTGTCGCCTTGGGGAGCGCCAGTGTTGTTTGTAAAGAAGAAGGACGGTAGCATGCGTTTGTGCATTGACTACAGGGAGCTCAACAAGGTTACCATTAAGAATAGGTATCCTCTCCCGCGCATAGATGACTTGTTCGACCAGTTAGCAGGAGCTATAGTGTTTTCGAAGATCGATCTGAAGGTCGGGATATCATCAGCTGAGGATTAAGCAGACGACGTGCCTAAGTCGCTTTCAGGACTCGTTATGGACACTACGAGTTCCTAGTGATGCCATTCGGTCTGACGAATGCGCCTTCAGTATTTGGATATGATGAACCGGGTGTTCAAGCCGTTTTTGGACCAGTTCGTTGTAGTATTTATCGATGACATCTTGGTGTATTCCAAGAGTGCTGAGGAGCACGAGGAGCATTTGAGGACCGTTCTCCAGACTCTGAGGGAGAACGAGTTGTACGCGAAGCTGAAGAAGTGTGAGTTCTGGTTGGATCAGGTGGTGTTTTGGGACATGTGGTCTCTAAGGATGGTATCTCCGTGGATCCGGAGAAGATTCGAGCTATTACTGAGTGGGCCAGGCCTACTAATGTTGGGGATATTCGTAGCTTCCTTGGATTGGCGGGCTATTACCGCAAGTTTGTGGAGGGCTTCTCCAAGTTGGTGATTCCGTTGACTCGTCTGCTTCAGAAGGATGTGAAGTTCGAGTGGAGCGATGCCTGTGAGCAGTGTTTTCTGGAGCTGAAGAAGAGGTTGACTACTGCGCCGATCTTGACTCTTCCAGAGGGGACCGAGGGCCTGGAGGTGTTCTGTGATGTGTCTCATAGGGGACTTGGGTGTGTTCTGATGCAGCAGGGAAGGGAAGGTGGTTGCATATGGCTCTCGTCAGCTTAAGCCATATGAGAAGAACTATCCAACCCACGACCTGGAGCTAGCTGCTGTGGTGTTTGCTCTGAAGATTTGGAGGCACTATCTGTATGGAGCAGCGTGCAAAGTTTATACGGACCACAAGAGCCTCAAGTATCTGTTCACTCAGAAGGAGTTGAACTTGAGGCAGAGGAGGTGGCTGGAGTTACTGCATGATTATGATCTGGAGATCCTCTACCATCCTGGTAGAGCGAATGTTGTGGCTGATGCGCTCAGTAGGAGGGGTCCGTCTGGGACCGTCTGTGCTTTGTCTGGTGTGCAGAGGTCTGCTCTGGAGTTGCAGCGCATGGGTATCTGGGTCGTCCGACCAGAGAGATCTGGGATGTTAGCAGCGTTGCAGGTTCAGCTGAAATACCCCAAACCTTGATATGTGGTTTAAAATATCAAACTGTAGTATGTAAAGGCTAAAAAGTGCCTTAGAAACATCAGTGAACAATTAAACCATAGTAAAATGCAATAAAGCACTAAGATACAGTTTGAGCAAAAACATGCTCTAAGCTAGGAGTGAACTTGGTTAGGACCCAAGAGCCTACCAAGTCATAGTAATATTCAGTTATGATTTAATAAGGCTAATTAAGTCCCTAGGAAACTTTGGTAGACATTGGAACCAAACAAAACACAAATAAATACCTAAAGTCAATAAGAGCAAAAATGTGCTCTAAGCTTGGGATAAATTTGTAAAAGACCTAATGGTCATACCTATACCTTATAAATATGTTAATGAACATATTAAATCAATTACCAAGAAAACCAAGCTTGAAAACAAGTTAAACACAAAATGTGCTTTAAGGAGTCTTAAAGCACGTTTTTGAAAAATTGTCTTGTAAATGAGTTTTGAATGGCTAAATGTCCATCATTACTCTTTAATTAACATGTGTACTATATAGTATCACATTTGGAAGTCTATATCAATGGGAATCAAAATTTCACTTCTATGTGCCTTGTTTTGTGAATAGTGATTTTTATAAGCTAGTTTGTAACATATATTGTTATAAGTAATTAAATTGGTCAACAAAGACTATAACACCCTTCTAACTAAAAGGGGGGCCAGTTTTTAAGTGTGGTGACTCACCACTCTTGTTAACATATCAAATAAGTAAAGAATGACTAGTTAAGGTACTATTTGCTTTATAAGTTACAAATATCTTCTAAAAAGCAAGTCTATCTTCATTCTCCCTTCCTTTCTCATTTCACACGGTTCCAACCTCCTTCTTCCTCCCTCTTCTTGCTGTTCTCTCTCGGTAATACACCAATACCACCATTAACTCCATCTTTGAACCCTTGTAAAATATAACTCACTTATCCAAATCAAAACAAACACCACCATTCTCTTTGTCTCATCAAGCTCTTCAATTCTATCCTTTCAAAACTTCAAAAGCCCCATTTCGGTGCCATGGAGTTCCACCATTGAAGGAGCTTGAGCTTGTCTTTCCATATTATTGATCTCCTTTGCTTCTAGGTAAGGAATCTCAAAGAAAAATCAAGTTTCCTCCATGTTTTGTGTTTGACCGAAAATACTCATTGATGGAGCTCTTTGTGTGACTTTGTTCTAGCTTCATTCCAATCTCTTATGGACTAGGTGGAGTCCTCTCTTCATAGATATTCAAACTCCCTTCAAAGATCAAGGTAAAACAACTACATTATGTGTTTTGAAATAATGTAAACCTAGGGTTTACAATGAGATGAAGCGTAAAGCTTATATACTAATTTCATGTTGGTATATTGTTTAGTAGTTGACAAGGAAAGAAATGCCTTACCGGTTTTAAGAGGAAACAAGAAAGAAGTTTGAGTGTAAAAGAGGTAAATATACTAACCTAATGTGGTTAAATGCCTTAGGAGAAATGAGCTTATATTGCTTGTTAAAATGATCTAAGGTGAAATACCCCAAATTATTAAAGCATGGATTAAATATTTAATCATATTAATTAAGGCCTAAACATGCCTTAAAAGTCAACTGAGAACAACAGTGGTCAACATAAAACAAGATGTTGCACCATTTGACTGTTAAGGGTAAATAAATACCCAAATAACTTCTTAGGACCTAAAAATTTGTCCTAAGCATATTAACATACTACTAACATATTATAACCGTTGGACAACACTCCAACACAAAGAAAAAGCATTTACATGCTTCAAGGTCAAAAAGGGCAAAAAGGTGCTCTAGGAAAACCTTAAAAATCAAAGGACCTCTAAATGATATAAAATTGAATTACATGATCAATATCATGTAGGGAACACAACAAAACCGTTTTCAAAGAAAACCAAGCCCAGAACACCCTGCGACACAAAATGTGCACTAAAACTCCTTAAAGCACGTTTTTGTGTAATCGCCTTCTAAATTGGTCTTAAATGGGATAAAAGGTTATAAATACCTTTAAATATAATAAAATACCATATTATATGATATTAGGAATTTAATTCCAGAAATTTACAGATTTTTACAAATTTAATATTAAAATATTAATAAAACCCTAAAGTGGGGCCCACATGAGTCAATATTGACCAAGCATGGTCAATGGTCAATTAATTGACCCATTTGGACCAAGGAGGCCGGCTGCAATAAGTGAGGAGACAGCATACAATGATTTTGGAGACAAATCATTACCTAATGTTCAATTTGCAATAGTAACTTTACTTTTTTCAAATTAATCAAGCTTTCCCACCTTCTCCTTCCTCCTTGTCCGATCCCAGCCTCTCCAACCGAGCTATCCTCCTTCCTAGCAGCTCTCAAGCTTTGTTCTTGAGCATGGAAGGCAGATCTAACTCCTAAGCTCCTAATGTAAGTGTTTTAATGTCATTTTTAGCACTTTTTCTTCATCTCTTCACTACCAACACCTAATTTCGTGGCTCAACAATTCCTATGGCTTATTCTCAGTGTTCTAAGGTTAGAACAATAGCTAAACTCGGTTGAGACCAGTAGAGGGACCAAGGTTGTTCAAATCTACATTTTAAGGTAAAAATGTGCTTTAAGCTCATAACTTTTGATTCCCTTCGAGTTTGGCTGTGAAACTTTGGTCATAGCCTCATCTTCTTCTCCTTTTCATGTGAATCTGTTGGTTAGCCATTTGGAGCAAGGGTGACCGAGATCCAAGAGAAATACTCTCTTTTAAGGCATTTTTCCAAGGTAAAACCTAACAACAAGGTAGCATTTCGAGATCTAACTATTTCCTATGTCAATATGGTGGATCTAACACCCTTGTGGTGTGTTTGGTTCAGGTCGAAACCACTTAGAACTTCCCTTGCATTTTTAAGGTGATTTTTGCCTTAAATCTTACATTAAATTACTCCTTGTGGTTAGATCTTTCTTGGAGACTAACTAGGCCTTGTTTGCTGTTTCAAACATGCAAGAGAAGCTTTGGAAATTTTATCTAAGGCTGGCCGAATTCAAACAAGGAATTATTCAAGCTAAATCAAGGTATAAATCACTTAAACATTAACCTTGCTAAGTTAAAATGTTCTAAGATATTTCTATATTAATTGCCGTGAGAGAACATGGTAATAAGGTCATTTTTGACCTAAAATGTTTAAAGAAATGGCTTAGTAATTTATCTAAGTGATTAAGTAACATAAATGTCAAATTTAAGACATTATGTGGAAGTTTGGTAATTAAATGGAAAGTGTGTGGTGAGGCCGAATTTTATATGTATTTTGGGACATTTATGTGTAATTTATTTTTGAGCAAATGTTTGTAATAAGGCCATGTATTTTAGGCCATTTTATTTATGCATTTACAAGCTTTTAATTAAGTTTAAGTAGTATAAATGCATTACCGAAAATAAATGGGGTATTAGGTGTAATTAAATTAAATTTGGGGGCTTTAGAATAATAAGGCCGAAAATTAGAGTTAAAAAGGAGTTAAAATAAAGTTTATAAGATTTTATAAAGTTTTGGGGTTAAATGGTGATTTCTAGAAAGTTTGGGTGAAAACCGTAATTATAAGGAATTGGTGGTCAAGGAAATATTAAGGTGGTCAACCTTGACCATATGCTAGGTTTTGACCAAATTAGATAAGTTAGATAACTTATTTAAGGTCTTATAATAAGATAAGTATTTAATGGTAATATTTTATAACATATGTGGTAAATATGTTATTACCAAAAATAAAGGGTGTACAATGGTATTTTAAAACACCCATGGGCTATTAGGAATTTATGGGTCGTTTTTGGAATTAAAATAAACTATATATGTATAATATATAGTTATTATGTCATTATGACACTTTGGAGAAATATAGATGGTGGAATGGTAAAATACCAAGAGTATATGGGTTAATAAGGATATTTATAACCCTTTGGTAAAATTTGGAGATTTTTAGAATTATATAAGAGTATTTATTGAGATATATGTATAATATATAGTTTTAATGATATTATCAAACTATATGTTATAAATTGGGCCTAATGACAATATAAAATGTATATTGAGGTCTATTCGGAATTTATGAAAAATAACCATAGGTTATACTCTTTTATAAGTTAGAAATTTATATTGAATGGATATATAACATGGTAAAAAGAAAGGGTGATTTTGTAAATAAAGGAAATTATGGTTTAAGGAAAAGTATAAGGTTTAATATATGCCTATGAGGCAATACACAATAGTTTGGTATAAAACTATAGGTTATAGGTTAAAGGAAATGAAAGTATCATAGCAAATGATATTAGTATTTTGGTATAAACATTACATGATGTTATGTGGTCAAAAGGGAATTTAAATAAATTCAAGGGCTATACCGAATTAATAAGAGTTGGAAAATGAATTTTAGACTACGGTCTACTATGTTATAAATGTTATGACAATTAAATGGTATTAAGGTGGTTCAGGTGGAATTAATATAAGGAAGGGTACTCACATAAAATAGTGTGACAAACTATAAATAAATGGGATTTATAAACTAAGGTACTTATGTAATAAACCTTAGGAGTTGTAAATGTACAACATAAAATGTTACTCATGTTAGGATAATAATCTTAATATAAGTTGTACAATATGATACAACTAATGGGAATAACCATCTAATAGGAGATGATAAAAGTAACATAAAATATAAGAGTTTATTGAACTCATGGGAATTACCTACGTGGTAAATATATACATACACAAGAATAATGTATATAAGGTGGATATATATTTTGGTTGAAAACCATATGATTTAATGGTGGTGGTTATTTTAAAAATAATAATAATAATAATAATAAATATAGTTACGAACTATAAGTTATGAGTTTGGAAGCAATATTATTTGCTAAAGATAAAGGGATTATACAACATGTCGAATTATGAAGGATGGTGGGAAAATAAAACATACGAAAGAGAATACAATAAAATAAATGATACAATAAGAAAAAGAATATAATATAATATAATCATGCATGCATACATGCAACTATGGGTTACGTACCTAAACTAGATGGTGGATAAGATTAAAAAGGAAATAGTGAATTAAAACTTAACAGTTGGGATAGTTTTGACGTACGCGTTTTAAGTAACAAAACCGACTGTTTTAGAGAAACCGTAACGAACAACTGTAGAAACAGGGGTGAACTGTCGGGGTTGCTTATTATTCGGAAATACCGGATGTAGTTAGTCATGGAGACTGACTTATAGTTTTATATACCGTTTAGAGTGTACTTCTGACAAGGACGCTTGACGAGCTAACGGACTACACGGAGCGTAGGATCTTGCTGATTCATACTCCACCGTAAACAATCAGGGTGAACGGTATGTAAAGGGGTTTGCCGAGTTGACCTAAGGTTGCTCCTTGGGCTCGGATTTGGTTGATATAACTTGTGTGTTATATGTGTGGATGCATGTATGTGATTGTGTGCTACTGCTTAATTTTATGCACAAGCGTCCTACGGGACTAACACTACGTCGACTATAGATCGACTTATATAAACATACATATGCGTTGTGATGACATGACGGTTACTTGATATAATACCATGATATTAATATTAGGGATATGGTAACCTGAGTAAAACACTTAGGAACGAGTCATGACATTGTCGGTCTCTAGAGCATGGATCTCTAACATAAATATCACCTAGATGACTTCTAGGTATGCGTGACCCATTGGGCCGCTGGTTAATAAATATTCTCCATAAGACTAAGAGCAGATCTTAAACATATGAGAGTGATGGTATGAGATTGAGGTGAGGAATCCCGGTGGTTTACGAACCACTTGGTTGCGCATTTGTGATCACTGAGGGGTTTCCTAATTGGATTCCGCTCCAGGTTATATCCAACGAGCCCAAATAGGTTCATGGATCAGGTGGCTACGGCCTTTTTATGGACGTCTTACGAGACATAAGTGAGTCAGGGGCCTCCGGACCTCTGGCGAAATGAGCACCTTTGTGTGTACGGGGGACTACTGTCCATGGTGAGGTTATCGGGTTGTCCTAACATGATGCCCTACTGACATTAATTAAACATGGTTGGAAGGAGCCTACAAGGCTAAGGTAAATTAACTATGTGAACTGTACGCTACGGCGAATGCATCACTGTACATATGGATGGGGCTTGAAAGCCAAACTAAATAAATTGACAGTGGATGGTGACACGGCGATTGTACATTGGGGTACATTGATATACGGTATTATTGAAATTATGCTGTACGTTCGATATACAAATGTTGTTTGAAATATTCTATGAATGTTTGTTTGGATGGATGATTAATGTTATGAATATTTGGATGGTTGATTATGTATATTATACATTCATGCTTCAGTTTTGATTATAACTGTAAAAAGGAAAAGCATAAAACCAATCTAATAATAAGATGGTTAAAATGACAAGTGACCATTAGGGTCCAGGCCCGGCATACTCAGCGTCTATCGCTGATACTACACCATTTCAGGTTGTTGATCATTGTCGGAGCTGAAGAGCAGGAACAGGGTAGTTGGAGATGTTGTATGGTAATGAAGATGGTGTATGGCCTTATGGTAAGGTTATGTATTTTTCAGGATTGGATAGACGCTCACTTGTCAATGTTTATGGTTATGGACTTAGTTTGATGTATAGGAGTTTCTCGTTATCACTGCGGTTAGCAGTTTGTTTATTTTTGGAAGTTGGATGTGGTTTGGCTACGTTGCTCGCATGGGCGAGTAATGGCCGGTGACACCCGTGTGAGTTTTGTAATTGTTATTTATTTTTCCGCTGCGAGACGTTTTATTTATTGCTACGTGAGGGATTATATCGTGATTATGGAGAGGGGTGTTACAGATGATGTTGTCATCATAGCAAATATAATCAACGCAATACAATATCAAAACAACATCGATGAGTTTTTATATTCTCACCATCATGATTTCGAACGCGGCATATATATTGGATATGTCTGCCTCCTTGTCCGCTGATTTAAACCAGGACAACAAACATGTCCGTGAACATGACCGCGTACGTCTGGGCGGACAGAGGCGAGGACAGACAGAGATGTCCGCATATGCTTAGGCGGACAGAGGTGAGGACAGACAGAGACGTTCGCGTAGGTCTGGGCGGACAACAAGGCGGACGTGTGTGACGTCCGCATAACCAGGGGCGGACAAGGAGGCGGACGTGACTAAATTCAGACGCGAACAGTTTTCTTCTTCCTTCTTCGTTGCGGCGCCTACAGACAACAGGATAAGGCGCCGCCGACAGTCCTGAAAATCCTCACGCGTTCTGCAGCCCCAATCCATCTACCTCCCTTATCTTATTAATCCACTAGCACGCATGCTCCAGCTCTTCTTCTGTTTTCTTCTTCATCCTCTCCTCTATATAAACACTACCACTTCATCAGAAAAACCTGCGCACAATTGCCCCAAGCTTACTCTCTGTAATATTCACGTTCTCTCCCAAAATCACATTTCCTCCACAGAAATTCCATACAGCGCGTGCGAATGCAGAGAGCTATTTCTTTCTTTAACTGTAAATGGCTGTTGTATTTACGACCTCTATTTGTATAATTATGTCTGAGTAAAAACCTTAGCTCCCGGGTTGAGAAGCAAGCTTATTTTACTAAACTGTGTTACGTAGACTTTCTAATATAATCTGTTCAAGCAATATTTTGATTCTCCTCCTTATTACACTTTAATATTTAGGCCATTTATTAAAGTGATATTTGTAGTTTCTTGTCAAAATGCAGTGCTGAGACAAGATTCTAGACAAGAGAAGTCAAAACAGGTTAACGACTAGAAGTGAGTTTTCGCCTATAGGTTAACCAGTCTCCAATAGGAATTATTAATAATGCGATTAATTTATTAATAACTTGAGCAAGATTTGCGCTTGTTGTTTAAGTTAATTAGGATTTATTAGACAGGAAACGGTCAATAAACTAATTAAGATTCTTGAGTTTATTGCTAAAGTGGGGAAGTCTACAATAATATAATTGAGTAAAATAGGTGAGCAGAGCAGAACAACCCGGGGTGCTTCCTTAAAAACAAAAGAGTTTCATAACTGCTATTATTAATCTGTTCTAATTAATTGTTCTTTTTACTGTTTTGTTTACATTAAGTTCTAAACCACAATTTCTCTAAAAAAATGATAAGTTTCTGTTCAGTAGTCTAATTAGATTCTCAATTAATTTACACTATCAGTTAAACCACAGCAAGGTCCCCAAGAGTTCGACACCCCACAATTCCACTATTCCGCAAAACCATTAGGTACACTGCCTAAGTGGTAGAAGTTTAACACGCTTTTACTCCAACACTTCTAGCGCGTATAATAATTCTCCTTATGCCTTTCTCTCATGTAGCATTAATAAAGTTAATAATATCTTCTTAGAGTGGCAAGAATCATGCTATTATAAGCTAATCTTTGGATCTTATAGGATTCCACATATTTATTCACCCATTTAACGGGGTTTCATTGTCCTTGTCATTAAGTCGGCTTCCTCGTCTTCGAGAAATTCCTAACACTATTGTGTTCTAACTACTCCTCTCTGAGTTACGACCTTCTGTCGTATTTCCATGAAGATATTCTTCATTTATCCAACCTTGTTGGTTTGACTGAGATCTTTCTCGTCGATTTACCGTTTGCCTTATCTGGATTTCATCTCTAACTTCGACATGGAGTTGACTACCTCCTGGGTGCTTACGCTACTCGTTTACATGCACGAGGTACGTACCAGATACATTACTACTTACCTGACTAACTTACAGATAAGTTTTGTCAAGCCCACAAGCTCGTAGGAGTGTGGTCGTCCCATGTCTCATTATGTGCACTCGTAGTGTCCGTACCCGATGGTTATCACACTCTTAGTCCCGGCAATTTCCATTGCAGTAATAAGATGTAGACTCTAGTCGGTGGTATTTAAATGTCTTCGAAGGGTTCTCTCGTTCTACGAGTCCTTTGCCCAATAAGCATAATTATTACCTTCTTTTTTAGTAGGTGTTTGTGACTTTCGCCCCAATAGTGTGGTTATAATATGTAGTGGTATGCGGGTGGATTCGTCTTCTACCCATTGGTGTCATTATTGACAGTTCCCACGTAAATATTTAAAGGATCTGTATCCACTTGTATCCACAAGTTTGAGGTCAAATCATGGCTTAGTAAGCCTTCCTTAGAGTTGCTCATGTCTTGAGTTTCACATGCTCGTTATCTAGTTCTCATGAGCGAGGATTAGTGTTTATTCAATGTCTCGAGCTCTTGCTCATCTCTGGTCATTATGCCGCTTTCGGTATATGTGTTTATAGCTTTCGAACTCTACCCGATCAATTGGGTTCTATCCTTGGTGCAATCCAGAACTCTATGGTAAAGGTTCATGTTTTCCTGATTATGGGGGTCTTTTGAAGTCTGATGTTAACCAATGCTCATAATTTGGCATCTCTTATTATACGTGTCATAACCTTAATGGAATATATTGGGAGGTTGTCAGAGGTGATACCTTCGCTCTCTTGGACTCGTGCCCTGCTAGTGGTATACCAGATATCTTTATTTAGGCTTATGCCTTTTTGGTGTCTAGACTTGGTGTTTTTATTGCAACGTATACTTTCTTTTCGACATCTTGTTCGTTCTTGTTGGCTATGGTACTCTTTCTAAAGGTAGCGCTTGGGTGTTAATGGATCAAGTAGGTAACGCCGGTTAGCGTTTACGGCTGCGGTCGGTTAAATAATACCCACCTTGCGGTATAACATCTTCAATCTCTCTTGTCGTGGTCATTGTGTTTCCCAACATATGGTAGGTTATCTTTTACTGCTGTTTAATGGCATCGGTGGTCTTTTGTCTCGATTTATGGAGGACTAACATGCTCTTCCTTTTCCAAGTATTTATTGTATCATTGGCGTGTGCCGTTGTGGGCATAGCATCGGCCCTGATCGTGACCTGATCACATTTCATCTATAGTTCTCTATGAGTTTGGGAACGAGTTGTTATATTAAGTACTCATGTCAGACCCCTCGTCCATGTAATTGGATGTATTCTAGCTTACGTTATAGCTTGATCAGCTTAGCACATTGCTCCCCAACCATCGTTAGTGATGGTGGAGCATTTACGAAGGGTTATGAAGTTTACATAAGGTCGTGTTTGTCCTAAGGACTCAACACTCATCACCGGTAGTGATTGGCATTCGAAGTCGTTATGGTTATGGTGTTTGGCTTACAAGCCATAGTTGAAGATGCGCTGACGTTTAAACTGGTGTAGTTAGCTATGGTTGGACTCATCAGGTTCTTCCAGGCTTTATAGGCCTCCAGCCTTAAGGGTTTGGCGACCCTATCCTATGACAAGTTGTTTTTCACGCTACTTTGTGTTACGGGTTTGTACAGAGTTTAGTATTCACCGGTAGCCATGGTATTGTACCCTCTGGTCTATACGGTCTTTAGAATTGGTTTGTAGTTGCAGCACTTGTTGTAGCAAGTGCGTAGTGTAGGTGGATTTGTTAGTATGGTGATTATTGTTGTACTCGTTGTAGCAAGTGTATCTTGCAGTTTGAATCATTGATACAGTGATTATCATTGCACTTGTTGTGCCAAGTACGCCATGTAGGCAGACTTATTCCTACGGTATTTCAGCTGTGGTCTTTCTTTTCAATTTTCCTACGTTGGGCAGTCTTGCCGACGGTTCTCTCGCCCGCTTGATTTGGGCAATATGTCTATGATTTTCATTAGTATATATCCCTTGTTAGGTTGTTGCTCCATTTGTGGAAGCTCTTACTTACCCTTCCTTGCTTGATTCTTTAACTTCATCTCCAAGCATTTGTCATGGTTTTATAGTCATGACCGTTCTCTTATTTCCTGCATTTACTAGTGATTTCTCCTCGTCTAGTCACACCGGGTTACATTGACTGCTCTATCAAGTCAGCCCGTTGTCGCCCTGAGTTTATCCTGCTCTAAACAAGCTATTGGTTACTTGCTAACGAATGTTGGCAGCGTCCTCTAGATAGCATACTGCTATAAGGACCTTCTGGTTCTAACTAATCAACTGCATACTCAAATTCTCCTCTAGTTTGGTCCATCCTAAGCAGCTAGGTCGGTTTTCCCGAGTAGTTAATTCTTTTCTTCTCCTTGGCGCTCTTTAATCATCGCCCCTCTAGGCAGTAATTCGAGGTACGGCCCGCGGTGGGCGGGGTACTACCACAATTACCTAGAGCACAATCCCCAAAGTGTAAAGACGGTTGCCACTCTTTCGGCAGGGCTTGGTGTTGCAGGACCTCCTACGCCTCCGGTATGTCTCGTCCTCATTTCCACTAACTCTTCTCCAACCCTTTTCTGACTTATGTCAGAAGGGTGTTTAGTCCACATATCGGTAATATACTGCATTCAATTCATTCAGCGTTCAGCTGCCCTCAAAGCTAATTCTGTGTGTTGGTTAATGCACGTCAGTTTCCGTGTTTTAAGGTCTAGTGTTGGACAGTTTTAACGTCACTTAGACGATCAACAATTTCTTAAATTCACACCAATCAAGTGTGCCTTTCTCTACTATCACTCAACCCTTAACCCAAGGTTAGCAAATCCTAAACTCGGTAGTATCCAGTCGTCAGAATGTTACTACGCTCTGATACCACTTTTTGTAACACCCCAACCACTAATTCGCATTTAACGGTAATTAACGACGCCAAACATAGTAGAGATCGCAGTGGAAAATAATAAAGAACTCCCGGGTATTACCGCTGTTTGTCACCCACGTGACTAACCATGCCTTACCAACTTCATGTAACGGTTTGATGAACTGAATACCCTACCGATTAACTTCCACAATTAATACCGATCCATAAGGATTACATACCGAGTTTCTAAAGGGCTGGAACTTATACAAATTTAAACAGATGTATCATCCACAAGAACGGGTACAACTTATCCAAGGTATAATCAAAAGCAAAGAGAGTTTACCTTGTACCCTAAATCTACCCCGCCTACTCTCGGACGGGGGTCTCCTCAGCATCCGGAACCTGAAATGGGGGTGCCCAAATGGGCTCTACAATCTACGCTGGTATGAAAACGTGCAGCCCGCAAGCTACCGGGCCACACCGACTAATTGGTCGTTAACATGAAATCCATTTTACATTATTATATATAAAGCTGCAAACACACAACATGCAACCATACAATTCAATCAATCCACCAAGACAATAATATACTGAATAGAAACGAGACAATGGTAAGTCGGGTTAGTATTCCATCCTCGTATTGGCCTTGAGAATATTCATATCTCGTTATAGGCTATATTTGCTTAATGAGGACAATCCACACAGTGGGATTGCCAACTCCTGAATCCATGTTGTTATACAACGCATGTATAGTCAATCGATTTAGGTGGGTATGTAAACCCTATTAATTACTGTTCTCAAAGACGCTTATTAGGTCGGGTATGAATAAACCCTTCTAACGAGATTGGGACTCTCGCTGTTGTAAATGGGTAGTTAGCCCCACAAAAGGATTTAGTTCCCTTCTGGCCACAATAATATTGGGTAGTTAGCCTCGCAAGGGATATTAGTCTCCACCTGGCCAAATTACGTAAGGGTAGTTAGCCCCGCAGGAGAATGTAGTCTTCTCCTGGCCTCCGTCGTGACGTATTTGTTTGAAAGTCGACCTAATGCAGGTACGACCTCCGAAATTTTGCATGCATGGCCAGAAACATATGGGCTCCTCGCTTCCCGTATCTTGAACACGTTAGTAGTCATTCATCCTAATACTAGGGTGATTTGTCAAATATCACATGTGGATATTGACATTTATTGTAAGGGAAGTTAGTGCGAACTTGAGTGCACGCCCTCAATACGTAAGCTCGTCATTCGTAATCCACTTGTTATCGCATGTATCATACGTGTAATAATTTGTTTCGAAGATATAGTCAGTGACAAGAAAAAAACACAATAATAATATGAACACACATTCACCATATTACACGCATTAATCTTGGTCGTTATTCACAGAGCAACTAGCACACAAGCCGGTATAATCCGATAGCAAACACGCTGCAAGAATCCATACCTTACACCGAAGTTGGCCCTCGCGTAGGCCCGGTCTACGTCCCGTATATCACAACCTATAATTAGTTATTTGAGAGCGTTAATTATTTATTACTCTCGTATGAATTGAATTCAATATGAAATGCTTAGTTATCCCCTTTTTGTTACATATATATAGTTATTTATACCTTGTATTTAAAACTAAATTAATACTTAATACCTAACGTTCATGGCTAACGTATTGTTTCATGTACCTTAAATACCTCCCTCTTGATCGTCATGATTCCACCTATGATTATAATCTCTCCCATATAACTTTTGATCTATTAATCATCAACCCAAAGTATTATTCATTATTTTATAAATTGGTCCTTATAATTATATAACATATGGTTTCCATTCCTCATTTAATTATACCAAAGTTTCATCCCCAATTTTTCCTACTTCCAAGCAGCTCCTTAAATCTTTTGTTATTTTCGAACACACCCCATAAAATCGGTTAGTTATATTTCAACCCTTGCAATTTTATAATCTTCACATTTTACCACTAATTACATTTTATCGATTAGTTTAATCCTTAGTTATTTAACTCTAACCCCTTCCTTAAACTTTCGGTATTTACACATAGGCCACAACAAATTCGCCCCTTTCCAAAACTTCCACAATTATATTTTCACCCTATCATTTTTATAACTTTTACACCTAAGTCAATATTGTCATATAACCTATAGTTTAAATATTCCTTTCGAATTATTTCCAAATGTACCCCTATATTTTCGAAAATTATACAACAGCCCACCATCCAATTCGGTTTTTACATTATATTTCCTTTGATTAAAATTTTCACCCAAAAACTTTATAACTTTACATTTTAAGTTATAACTCATATTTAATCCTAAGTTTCCACATCTAATCACAAATTTCGGTCAACATATTGACCATCAATATATATAATTCCTAACACTCTCATATAACCAAAATCTTATGTTACTTACGGTTTTGCTCTAACACTTTCTTGAATTTACAAATTAACCCCAAAATTACTTTAGCTTATATTTTCTCTTTGCATAATCAAACAACCTTATAACTTGGCCTAATTACACCCTAGACCCCAATCTAAAATCGTTCATATGTTACAATCTTTTATCACCCAACATTTGCTTAATTTATTATATTCACCTATAATCCCTTTTAAGGTCCTTTCTTACACTTAAACTTTCTAAAAATTTCTAATCACTAATATATTTTTCCTAAGTTCCCAAAATGATTTAATATACTAAAATGACCCGTAATTGTTTTTTTTTTGGTATTTACGATAAGTCCCCCATATTTTACTTTAATAGTTTTTAAATGTTATAAAAACCTTATAATATACAAGTTTAATTAACCAGATATTGTATAAACCTTAAAATAAGTTTTTAATGAAATAAAATTCACTAACCTACTGCTATTATTTCAGTTTTTACAGCAAGTTTACTATACTTATCAAATTTTACATTTTAACCACAAAATATTGCAAACTTGTTATTTTAAATCCTTAACTCTTAGTTAAAATATCCAAAACTTATAATCTAAGTTTATAATAATATTTAGGCCATTATTAACTCTAATTTCCAGTAGACATTCGGCCAAATCTCAAACACACCCCAACTTCATAAAAATTACTTTTTGCCACTTAATTTACTACACTCGTTACTTAAACACTTAAACTTTATTGTCACTTACCCAAAAACTATAAAGTAAGCTTATAAATATATTTAAGCCATTATGAATCATTTTGTACAGCAAGTACACCTCAGTTTCCTTATTTCACATTTTAACCACAAAACTCTATAAACTTGTCGTTTAAGTACTTAAACCTTTTTAACTTACTCAAACTTATAACATAAGTTCATCAACATCATTAGGTCATTATAACCCATTTTATACAGAAGCTCTTCGGCCTTATACAGATTTGACACCTAACTTTATAAAAATCACATTTTAGCCACATAAATTAATAAACTTGTTACTTAAACACCTAAACATATTTTAACTTATCCAAAATTGTAATATAAGTTTATTAACATATTTATGTCATTTTGACCACTTTATACAGAAACATTTCTGCCTTATACATAGCTAACCCCTTTAGTTTTAAAAAATGCATTTTAGCCCTTTTTACTTATCCCTTTGTTCATATGAGTGTTTTAACTTAACTTAATGTTTTAATCTTGCCTAAACATGTCAACAACTCAAAAATACAGAAGCAAGGCAGTAGGTTTTCGTCCACAATGGTTACAACACCAAAAGCATCTCTAAAATGACATAAATCCCTAGTTTAAGGAGTTTACCTCTTAATGCCCCAAAGTTGACTTTCTAAAGAGACTTGTAGGTTGAATTTCCCTTGATTTTAAGCTCTAAAATACAGAGGAGGTTCCATAAAAACCTTGTAAAAATTTATGGCTTAATGAAGCCTTTAACCACCAAAGATTAGTCCTAGGCTTTACCTTTCCAAAATATGACTTTCTTACACTTGTTCTTCCTTGGTTTCGGTTAAGTTTTAAGGGTTTAAATGCATCAATTTTGGGACATGTCACAAGGAAGAAGAGAGTTCCAAGGTTAGATTTTTCTATTCCCATAATCAAAGATGGGACCTTAAAGCACAAAAATGGAGTTTGAATGTTATTCTCACCTTAAGATGTCAAAATGGAAACTTGCTGCTCCAAATTTTCGGCCTTGACTAGGGGAAATATTTAGAGGTGAGTTCTTGGTAGATCCATGGAAGGAACATAGATTAAACACTAAAAATCTAGTTTTTGGAGAGATTTACCTTAGTAGAGCTCTAGGTACTTTCGGCCCCTTCTTGAAGGAGGAAGAAGCTTCAAGTTTGAGCATGAAACAAGTAGGGGAAAATGAGTTAGAGGGGATGAAACTTTCATCCATATTGAAGGAGGAAAGGAAAATGAATTTTTAAAGCATATTTTAACCTTTTAGGAGGAATGAACTTGGGCTAGCTCATCCCCTTTGTGAATGCCGAATTGATTAGCCTTGAAAGGCGCTGGAACTTTTTGATTTTTTTAAGAGTTTGTAGATCTATAATCTCCTTGAAGTGTAGGTGAAGAAATGGAAGTTTTTTGTGAGAAAGGGGCTTAGAACACTAAACCACCATGGATGAGTTCTTGGAAAAGCTTGAGGTTGAAGATGGGAGGAAGGGGGGAGGAGAAAGAACGGCAGAAATGAGAGAGAGTGGGGGAGTTTTAATCATCTTGTCCTATTGTGTTTCATAAGTGAGAAATAAGTCACAAGATTATGTCATGTCATCAATCCCTTACCAACTTGCCTCTACTTTTAGTCTCAGCCATTGGATGCCCCTTAAGTTGCTTAAATTTCTGCCCCTATACAAGGAGAGGAGGGTGTTTGTGTCTTTGTTTGTGTTTTCTAATATTAGGGCTTATAAGTTGTACAATTATGACTTGCCTTATGTGTTAGATTGTAACATATGTTGTTACCTTGTATTAATGTGTGTTTGTAAATGATTATTAACCTTAAAGGCTGTTTTGACTATGAAAAATATATTATATAATCTTTCCCACGACTTGTGTATTTACTTCATATATTAGTGTATTATGTGTTACATTAATCTTAGGAGTTGTTTCCCCCTTATATTTATTCCCTTATTAGTCCATTAACTCATGCGGAGTTCAATATCCATTAGTTCTATAAATATATATTTTATATATGTATATTTAGGAATTTATGAGGATTACCCCATAATTAGCTCTTCCTTTTAATTTAATTCATGGTTAATTTAATGTAATTAAGGTTTGTGGTATTTCATCAAATGCCATTAGTGATCCCAACATGTCTGCCCACACATCTTTGAGAGATCATGGACCTATTGCATAGCATTGACCTTGCTATTAAAGGTGGCAGGAAGCGATCTAAGGAATTTTTGAATCTGATCCTCATTTGAGATGGTTCTACCAAGCACAACATCTTATTGATCAGCTTAGTAAACCTTGTGTGCATTTCAAAAATGATTTCCTTTTCTTCTTTCTTGAATAGCTCCCAATGAGTGAGTAAGAGCTCAATGCGGGTTTTCTTGATTTCATCAAAAATCTTATCCTTGGTAGTCTTAGCAAAGGATAACTTGGAATATTGCTCAGGTAGTAATGCACAGTGAAAGATTCTTACAGCTCGTGCATTGAATATCATCCTTTTGATCTAGTCGTACATCATGTTGTCAATAGATATGTTGACTCCTTGAGCGTCTAGGAAGGTGTAGTCTTGTTATACCCAAAATTGTGACCCACGGGAAGGGCCAAAGCGTATAAATTTGAAGACAAAAGGGAAAACAGTCAAAATGCACCAAGGTGGGATTTTCCAAGGACATTCTCAGTATTTTCTATTTTCATATGACTTCTTCACCATCTCCAAACATGTTCAAATACCATAGTCATTATGAAAGGCATTTCTTAATCTTCTTAATAATATTTATTTTAGAAAATTAGCTTTAAATTCATATTATAAGCTAATTTCCCTAATAATTAGCACATGAAATAGCCTCAAAATTCAAATAAAAAGGCTTCAAAAAATTAGAATTAAATTTCACATGGTTAGCATAACTACATACAGTCATAAACCTGAATATATTTTTTTTGGAACCTATGCCTAAAGTATAGAAGAGAAATTCAAACATTCCTATAACATTCTCTCTCCTTTGGAAAATAACCAAATCAAGTCTAAATGTCATGAAGTTTTAAAACAAGATAGAGGATGATTTTTAGAGACTAACCCAATTAGAATTTTGTAATTTCCAATTACCAATCATAAGTTATGAATTATGAGAGGCGCCAGATTGTAACATTTTATCTAATTGGTTAATTTATCAAAAATAACCTGATTCCAACTCTAAAAAATCCTAAAGTTCTTCCTTTATATTTGGTTAAAATTTAATAATTTTTCTCGGCCAACAGAATATTATAATAAAATCAGATTCTCTTAATGCTGAAACTTCGCAAGCGCTCCTGATGCGTCCGCGATGTGTTGTGGACGTATCGTGGAATCTAATAAAACTTGATAGACGAGAGGCAACTATTAAACTGGAAAACACATTTCGATTGAGAATTTACACAAATGAAATTCACTCAACCTCCCTTGCCCCACACATGGACTCCCAGGACAGTTTCGACTTTACCCCTAAAGTCATCAACCCTCTCTGACTATCGGCCTCATCGGCCCCTTACCCGGCCGTCCTATCAAATGTCTACTCAAATACCCAATGTATTGATACTCAACACAATCCTCACTAGCTCACCAACTCTCTAGCACTTACACACACTCATAAGTCTGATCCACACTTGCCCAGATTATCTCTATCTTTTCTCTCGTACAGGGCTTATCTTAAAAGGAACATTAATGCACTTATTTATACAAGTTAGTTGAGATGCCAACTAATGACCTAGAAGTTATAGACTCTAAGAGTAGAGTACTCATTCTTCTTCGAATATTATATCCGCACCCTACTGCATATTTTGTCCAACTTGATCTGGAGCCACTAGCACAATCGTTACCTTATGAATGGGCAAGTTGGCGGCGCGTCTCCCAAGTGGTCGGTCACCACTTGCACACTTCAACTTGTCTGAACTTGTCTGGCTCATTAATGCTCATAAATGCTCTCTTCTGTAGTATTACGGCTATGTAATGATGTTCATCAATAGCCATTGTTTATTGTTATCTTGCACATTAATGAGATACACCTTTTGTCGTGAGTTTGTCATGAGCAAGTTGCTTGTGTGGTTATGAATAATCTGAGTGAGTTTGTCGATGTTGCTAACTCCGTTTGGTCCTTGGTTGATGTCTGATGTAAGAGATATGTGATGGTGTGGTTCTTGACTGGTTGTGTCTTGCTAGAAGTTCTCCGGAGCTCTCACCGACAGGTGCCTGACTGGTAGAGCACATGTCATGGATTGAGCGCGCTTGCAACATTGCGTGCTAAGCCACTCATGACTTAAGTTCGCTTGTAACCTTGCGTGCTAAGACACTTATTCACCTGTCTATCTGAAATCATGAATCTTGACAAACACATTAGATAGACAACATGAGGTTTGCTATCATCAAATCTAAAGGATCGTGTCTTAACAATTTCCCCCTTTTGATGATAACAACCTATATACTCATATGTACTTGGCAATCAAAAATTGAGTAATTCCCCTAAGAGAGATTCCCCCTGAGTTTATTAATTTTTTTAAGAATGAAATTTTTTTAACGAATGATAGCATAAGTGACAGCTTTTATGTTATACCATATATAAAGTTTCATTCAGATGATACATAATACAAGGACAATAGACATAGTCTCACAGGTACTCTCACAAGTACATATACTTTTCTTTCCCCCTTTGCCATACAGCAAAATAGGGAGCAACTACACGACGTAAGATGCTGTAAAGGCCATGACATTCTATAGATTACAAACTATAAAATATGATCAAGATAATCTAGATGGAGTGACGTAATTGGGTATCCCATTCATAATCCTCTGAGCAAGTAGGCTCTTCCTCCGAAAAACCGGCTTTGATCCAAGAAGGTTTGGCTTTAGTTGGGGTGATCAAAGGTGATTCAACTGTGGTAGAAAGGTCAAACACATCAGAATCTATGGAGAACTCCATGAAGTGTGAAGAACATGATTGTGATAGAGTGATACTTGAGGTGATAAACCAAGCTATAAGGGAGTTGGAGTCTGGTTGAACATAGCTTTGGGCGACGTATTTCTTTGGGTGTTTGGTGGTAATAACTTACGAATGGTGGAGTGAATGGTTTACTCATTCGAGCTGGATGAGCTTTGTGGGTATTGAGCCATTTCATGAGATGAATGTGAGTGGTAAAATGAGTAAGCAAGTTTTATAGACACTTTGGATATGCTCAACTGTAACACCTAACCGGTAATCACACCAATATCTCCTAACCCGTCCCAATTACCAACCATAATGCAGCAGAATTCAAACTACAACACGGTGATACAATGCCACTAGTCACCCACGTGACTAGCTAGGCCAAATCCAAACTCAAATACAACAACAATATAATATCGGTCTGATGGGTCTTATACCGAATACACTATACAAATCATACATCCATTACTTAATCAATTCTCACACTGAACATAACCTTCAAATCCATTATATACAATACAATCAAAAATCCATTCTATACCGAGTATCTACAATTCCCAAGTTTATCAATGACCTTTCGGTCTTACAATTCCATTATACCACAATACAATTATTTAACAATTACCCATACTTAAACAGAACCCCGTCCTACTCTCGAACGGCGATCGGCTCCATCGTTCCTGTAAAATAAAACATCACCCCAAGGGGCTCAGCTTACGCTACGTATGACTTCTGCATACCCCGCGTGCTAGCGAGGGTACGCCGACTAATTGTTCGAGAGCATGCAGTTCATTTTAATTCAAACAGCATGCCTACAACATACATTATATATGTACATTCACAATCAGGTTCAACATTGAGCACAAACACTAACACACACATCAAGAGGTTAGTTTCGTTTGTTGTATACTTAGGCTTTGAGAGTTATCCTCACTATGCCTCATTTCATTCTACACTGTCACCCACTCACTCGGGTTACACTTACTCAAATTCTCTTACTCTTAGTCTCAAACTCAATACTCAAATTACAACTCAAGTCTCAACTCAATACTCAGACACACATGGTCCATTCACAATACTCAATACTCAAGGTCTCAATCCATACTCAATACACAAAGGCAACTCAATCCAATAAGCACAAAGTTCACAATCACCAACCAAGGTTTGACTTCAATCAAACTTCACAATGGGTTAGCCCAATTAGCATCCGGGTTAATCGGATGTCATTATCTCAATACTCAAGATCATCAACTCAAACAAGTCCAAGTCATTCTCAGCCAATTTTCCTTCTCTTGCCAATACTCAATGTTAAGTCGGTATGACCTCCGGGCAGGGATAAGGCTATCCCACCACCGGGCTCAAAGTTGGCTCACTTAACCAGGTTGCTACCCATTTAAGGGGTTTGGACCACGGAAAAGATTATAGCCACGAATCGGTTAACAATCTCTCTTGCAACCTCATCCTCACGCATGGCCGAAACTATATCGGGCTTCTCAAATACTCCAAATTACTCAATTCCCAATTCTCAATGTTAGAGGGTTAGATGGTTAGGAGTTAGTGAGAAGCCATCAACAATATTCACACTCCACAATCAAACAACAATACAATCAAGGTTACCATAAGCAATCCAACAACATTTCACTTACAATCAACCTTCCAATTCATCCACAACTCAACCAAGGCGTCACACTCTAGACTAGTGAGAAGTGCACATTCATGTCCAAGACTACATCCACAATCAAGGAATAATAATACCTTACATAAATACGCAACAAGGTATGCATACACCTCTTCTTCAACCATTCATTTCATGAATTATACAAACTAAATGTTCAAGGCAGTATAGCAAGAACAAAATAAAACAAGCACAAGTTGGTGCATTGAAATCCGATTCATGCATTTATCTTCTTCAGGTGATCAAATAAGCACACAAATCAGGGTAACCAGGTTAGGATACAGGGCATGAGGAAATCATACCTTTCACCGAGGTTAACTTTACTGGGTGTCCTCATGTTCCTCGGTTCACACTCGTTCCTCGGGTCTTACTCTGATTCACTGATAATATTTCAAACATCTCCATCAATTTAAAATACTACGGTATGTAGACTAGTACTCTCGTAATTAACCCATTAACCCATTATTCTTTGGTTTAGTTTATGTGCTCTTAAACTCACAACTATCTCAATCACTCCTCATACTTGTTTACAGTTATTAGGACCTTTAAAGGTCACCAAACAACTCCTAAACATCACCTAAAACCAACACCATTAAATCCCCCATGCTTAGAACCCTTAAATGCACTTTCTGGGCATTTTTAGGGGTGGTCCGGGACCTGGTCCGGACCCTAGGTCCCGGACCAATGTAGAAATCAACTTTCGGCCATAAATTCACTAGTGGTCCGGGACTTGGTCCTGGACTGAAGTCCCGGACCAATTCCTGCACTTGCTCTCGGCTTGTTGTTTTTTATGCGTTCCGGGACTTGGTACATATCCTAAGTCCCGGACCCTGCTAAAAACTCCTATTAAGGTGATTTTTCACCCCCTAATCAACCCTTAAACCACCCTTAAACTTTCCTTAATCTTTCCACAAGTTTTATACATAATTAAAAACCTCAAAACACTCCTTAAACCACTCAAAATCATGGTTAAATCCACTACCCATTTCTTGCTCAAATTCCACAAATTCAAATTCTCACATTTTGCATGTGCACTCTTTTGCAATTCTAACTTCTTCTTGCTAGTTTTACATCCTACCAACCTAACCAAATGCATCAATGACCATTAAAATTCATTCCTAAACAATTGCATTAACTAAACCCAAGTACAACCTTTGTTTCCAAAGTCTTGCACACTAACTCATTCCTAGCATTTCTAAAGCGTTTCTTTACCCCTTTGCTACAGATTTTTGCACTCCTCCCCCTAGTCCTCTAAATACCATTTCAAGGCTATCAATCCACTCTACTCAACACTAAAAAACACCTAGGTTCTCCCATCTCATTAAACTACCTTAAAACACTTATTTTTCTAATAAAATTTTGCCATAACCTCCCCATAAACCTAACATATCCCAAATCACCTACTTTCACCAATTTCATTCCTAATCTAACCGCACCCTTACAAGGGTCCTACCAGCACACAATGAATCCATCAACCTCATTCAAATTCCATTAAACATAATATTCCACAATAGCTCAAAAACGTAGCACTTAAGCCCTTAATTCAAACAACCATCCACAATTTCCCTCAACTTCAACCAACTACTTTGTTTCACATAATTTGGGTTCATCATCTAATTTAACCCATCCCAATTTCCAAAGCAATTAAAACAAGGTTTAAGGTAGATTCTTACCTTAAGCTCACTATTCCTTCTTTTCTTTTCCAACCTTCTCCTTCTCTCTCTCTTGCCTAAATCGGCCAAATGGGGGATGGAGTTGTCAAACTCCATCCGAACACCCAAATTACACCAAAAGGATATAATTACACTTCTAATCCTTTGGGATACATTAATTCAATGAAAGAGTTAAATTGTCATAAGTTTGGGTTTACCTTTAGAGCTTTTAAGAGGGGCCTTCACCCATGAATCAAAGGGGAAACTCCCCCACCATTGGAGAGTTGAATTGAAGCTCAAAATCAGGAAGACAACAAGGTGTGAGAGTGGGCAAATTGGCCAGCTCTACAAAATGGAGAAAAATGAGGTTTTTCATGGAGATTTTTACCTTGTTTGAAAGAGGAGACTCCAACCTTCCTTTTGATGTCATTTTCTCTTCAAATGGGGAAAACCCATGGAGATGAAACTCATCTTTTAAAATTCTGAAAAGAGAGAAAGGTAGAGGAGGATGAGGAGAGTTCAAATGTGTAATTTGTTTTGCATTGGGAGCTTGGAGTTGGCTAGAGCATGAGGTAGAAGAGAGGAAGCCATTAGAGCTTGGTGGAGAGCTCAAAATCGGCATCATGGGTGAAGGGAGGAGGATGAGTACGGTGGAAGAGAAGAGGGAAGGAGAGAGATAGAGAAATAAGGGTGAGAGAGGTTTTATTTACTTTTTGCTTTTTACTTTATGCTTTTACTTTTCTTCTTTTTCTTTTCTTAACTAGCTAGGTTAGTATATGTGTGTGAGAGGCTCAATTCAGTCATAAAACCGGCCCCCACACTTACATATGCTGGAGCGTTTTTTGTCTTTTACAGAAAACGCCCGTTAATTTACCCGGTTTTAGCACTATTCACTAACCGGGCCCGTTTTCCGGAATTTTCTCATTTCTTTAATTTTAGTGGTTATTAAGCTCCCATTACGGTTTATTTATAGTTAATTAATGAACTATAATTTTTACGGGTTCGTTTGACCACTTAAAGTCACGTTTTCGGGTTTTCTCGAAAAACGTGCACTAAAGCTTTATTAGTGTTTTTAATTCGTTTTATGGATCCGTTTTCTTCGGAAGTTGTTCCCATATATTATTTAGGCCTTATTAAGACTTAAGAATCCATATTACACTCAAACCTAAGTCTCATACCTCCTATGGTTATTTAACGCTTATTTAGCGTTTTTCGCTTTTAAGCGTTCCTTCATTACTTTTGGGTTTTTTTTTCCTCATCGATATTACCTAAGCATTATTAGGCTCTTAAATACGGATTAGAATAATCTTAATCACTATGTTTAAGTTTGGGGCATTTCAATCTACCCCCCTTAAGAAGTTTGTCCTCAAATTTGCTCAAGGTTATAGGATTACTATACTTGCTCATTCATATGTCTAATACCAAAAGTCATACATCCTTCCTCCTTACAAATCCCCAAATCCATTACTCAAAGTCTATACACACCATTCCATGCCAATGTACCATAATCACTCTAATCCGCATTACATCCAACAATCTGGTACCACATTACAAAATTTATACATACACAGAGCGCAAAGCTATCCCCAAAGCAATGCAATACCATTACAATCCCGCAGGCACTCTGGTCATATAGACACAGGACTCCTCTATGTCCTGCTGCCCTTGGAATAATACAATATGATACACTACCACCGTTCTCCGGCATAAACTTCCAACAAGTTCTCAATCCCCAGTCTAAGGGCAATTCCTTCACAACTACTAATTAGAAATCTTTCTAAAACACACAACTCCGAATTCCAATTTGTATTCCTTACTTCTATCCTATGTGTGATTCTTGTGACAACTTGAGGGGAGCTTCAAGAATCATTCGACCCTGATGTGATCAACATCAGTGTTGAACTATCTTTCCACCCCAATTTGTGTTCGGTTTCCCTTGATCTGATCAGGATCAAGTTCGACTTCCCACATCAGTTTCAAACAATCCAAATCATTGCTTATGTCCATTTTCCATCTTCTTAATCTTTCTAGTCATAACCGCACAATCATACATTTACCAATTTCTAGAATCCATTTACTCATTTACTACTCATCTCATCAATTGTTACTCATTCCTCTTCAACTACTATACCCAAGAATTCAAAAGTTAGTTTTCATATACCCAATTGTTCGCAAATAAAATCAATTTCTATCCTCAATCATTTACAAAAACCATCAAATCAACTCAAGTCACCTAGGGGACTCAATTCCCACTAGGCTCAATGTTATGCCCCAATTTTTTTTATTTCCTTTCTGATTCGCAAAGGGAGGAGTTTGTGCTATTTTGTAATCTTATATTAGATTGTCTATGACATTCTTCTAATGTTAATATGTTAGCTTGAGGAAGGAGGGTTACAATTGTCTTCTTCCTTGTTGTTATTTATTAATTCCATAAGAGAGAGATTTATTAAACTATTTATTCCCTCTCTCTCTTATTCTAATTCACGTTCAATTATTCCCTTCCTTCATCTCTCTCATTGACGGTTCTCTCGACGTTCTCTACGCGTTCAAGTTCTCCTCCCTTTGCTCATTCTCTTCTTTGATTTACTCTCAATTATTAATCGCTAGAGATCCGCTAGAGGAATTCTGTTCGTATGTCAATCGTCTGTCAGGTTTGGTTTGTAAGTTTCGGTTCTATTCTCCATTAAGTTTTCCCCTCTTTCTCTTCTGATTTTAACTCTAGAATTCTGGAATTGTTCGGTCTGAGGGTTCGTTGTTGCAAGTGGAGATTCGAGGAGGGCGTTTCGTAGAGTCCGCAGAGATAGCATTGCTACGGATGTGAGGTAGGTGGTAGATGGATTCGGTTGTGTGCGTTCACCCACGGGGTTTTGGTTCCGTTGTTTTCCGTATATGTTTGTATGGTTTCTGATTTGGGTAACTTTGTGTGTGTTCCGGATTTGCGTTTTGATGCGTTACAACCCCGTGGGAATCGTTTGTGTTTTGCGTATTTTGTTATGTATGTATACTTTGAAAATGGTGAATCTACCTCTATGGTTCCCTTCTGTTTTGTGAACTCTGTGTGCTTCTGATTTGAGAGTTCGGATTATTTAATTGCCCTATGTTTGGTGATCGATCTCTGTCTGATTTGTCTTGGTTTTGACCTTTTAAAACGGCATGGATGGTTTAAAGGCTTTGGTTTCATACTGCATTTTTGACATTGTTTTGAGGACTCTGTTCGCATCTGATTTCGTTCTGAAATTGAACTTTTCGGCGCGTCCGAACTTCCGTCCGAACTTGGAAGTTCGGACATGCTCTGTTGCATCTGGATTTTTCTGAGAGTTTCACTGTGTCCGAACTTCCGTCCGAACTTGGAAGTTTGGACACACCCCGTTTTGCGCCCTCTGATTTTCTCTTCGACATGTGTCCGAACTTTGAAGCTCGGACACATGTCCGGACTTCCCACGAGTTGTTTCCCGAGGGGCGTCCGAACATCCGTCCGAACTTGGATGTTCGGACACCTTGAAATTTTCTGCGGATTTGAGTTCGACTTGCGTCCGAACTTCGACGTCCGGACACAAGTTCGGACAGCCCTCTGATTTGACCATAACTTGTTCGTTTGAGCTCGTTTTGAGTGCCATTTGCGGCGTTGGTTTCCTCCTTCTGAGTACTATCTGTTCTCATGTGTTTTAGCATGTGTTTAGTGTTTTCTGATTTGGAGGTCTCCGTTAATCTTTTGAACTCTGTTTTGCTCTGAAATGTGATTCAACCTCTGACTTCAGTTTGCTTTCGTATTTACTAGTCGGGTTACGACTTCTGTCTTGCTAAGGCTTTCCGTTGGTAAGCTTCTGCCCTGATTTCGTTAAGCTTCTACTTTCTGTTATGATCTGACAAGACTTCTGTCCTGTTCTGTATAAAGCTTTGGTCTATTCTGAAAGCTTCTGTTTTGGGACCTAGTCTTCTCTGTGTCTGAACCTTTGGATGGCTGGTCTCGCTGTCTCGTAGCGCACTATGTAGGATGTCCTTCTGCTTCACGGGTGATGTTCCCCGTTCTGTTCACAGGTGTTCCACCTGTTCTGTTTATGAGTGAGGTTTCCTCGTTCTGTTCACGGGTTGTTTACCCGTTCTGTCAGTATGCTTTAATGCTAGTGTCCCACTTCTGTTGGATTCCGTTCTGCTGTTTTGACAGACTGTTGTGTGCTTTCTGTCCTTTGGATACCTCTGTTTGTTTGTACTGCTGCCGCCTGCTCTGTCTGATTGCAAAACTCAGATAGGCTGTGTGTGCTTCCTGTCTGTTGAGGAGTTTCTGATTTTGTAAGTGCTCTACTTCGTCTGCTCTATCTGTATTTGATTTGAGACGGTCTGCTGTGTGCTTACTGTCTTCTGCTAAGTTCTGGATTTTGCTACGCTTCTGATTTTGCTAAGCTTCTGATTGTGTTAAGCTTTTTGAGTTTGTTAAAGCTCTGATTTCGTCAAGCTTTCAGCTTCAGTACCTTATGCTATTAAGTGGATGTTTGACCACCGCTTAGCTCCTTGTGTTTTAGACTTCTGTCTATTTGAAAGACTTCCGCTTTACCTCTGATTTTGCTAGGCTAAGCGCTTTCGTATATATATATATATATATGTATGTTTAGTATTTGTTTGAGCATGCTCAGCTGATGAAGTTATCACCTGCTGAGCAATGTTTTGCTCACCCCTATCTCCGTTATTTGCAGGTTTTGTTCACGCTTGGAGATTCAGTTTTACTTTTGTCTTGGCTTTTGAGCTTTGTATTTCAGTTTGTTGGCCATGTGCCTAGTTGTAATTAGATTGTACATTGTATTTCAGGTTGGCTTCCGTCTGTCTATTGTAAAGATGTGTTGAATTGTTATTTGATCAATATATGATTTCAGTTCTGTTTTGGGTTTCGATAGTGTAGCCTTGCGTGTCTTAGGTAATAAGTGTGCGGTGTGTAACGGTCTCTCAAACCAGGGTGGTTTTGGGGTCGTTACATTTAGTGGTATCAGAGCTCGGTTTAGCTTTCGTTGGGATTTGTTGGGTGTCTGCATGTCTATGCTTCCGTGTCATTGTTTGTGATGTGCTATGTGTTTTCTGCTGCGTGAATTGTCTGCTGTCTACTACTTGATTTGATTGATGCCTGGAGTCTATAGAGTGTGTCTGCTCTGTGGTTGTCCACTATCAGAGTAGCGCAACGGAAGCGTATTGTCTGTCTGTGTGTTTGCTGTGTTCGGGTCTGAGTCTGGATCTGAGGGAGTCGGGTCCTTTGGGAAAGGATGACCGAATGTGAGTTCTGGTTTGCCAGTGGTGTGTGCTTCAGTTGTGGGCTTGGGTTATATGCTTGGATTGTATGTTCTGTGTTGTGTTCTGGTGGGAGTTCATGAGTATGTTGGTCCTTTAGGTAAGGACACCTCTGAGAGTTCTTGTGCCTTTTGGCTGAGTGTTAGTAATCTTCTGTTTCACCTCTTCAATCAGCGAGTCATCTAACAAGTTCTGAGTGTTAACTCTGTGAGGTGTGGACTTCTGAGATGTGTAAGCATTTCCTTCTGTGCTTTTAGGCCGAATCCCCAAAAATATTCTACTATGTGCTAGATTTGTGAGGTGCAAGCTTATAAGATATGTGAGTGTTGTTCCTATTCCTTCAAGCTTAGCGTTTGTAATATTTTGCTTTGCTCATTACTTTAGTGAATCAGCTATTGAGGTTCGTGTGTTAGCTCGTATAAGTAGAGCTTCTGAGATATGTTAGTGTTCTTTATATGTCTTTGTGCTAAGCCTTTAGTGATCATCTGTTGTATCTTTCTGTCAGCGCGTCAGTCAGTGTATTCGGTGTGAGCTTGTGAGTGTGCTTGGTCCTTAAGTTAGGACGACTTCTGAGAGTTCCTGTGCCTTTGGGATGAGAGTTACTGATCTTCTGTTTCACCTCCTCTGTCAGGAAGTCAACCAGTAAACTTGAGTGTTAGCTCTTCGAGGTTAGAGCTTCTGAAATGAGTGAGTGTTCTTTCTGTGCCTTTGTGATGAGCCTACAGTGATCATCTGCTTTGTTCCCTCTGTCAACGAATAAGCCAGTGTATTCTAAGTGTTAGCTTTGTGAGTGTTCCCTTCTGTGCCTTAGAGCTATATGTTAGTAATTTTCTGTTCATGCTTCTGTCAATCAATCAAACAGTGGGTTCTGTTCTGAGTGTTAGTTCCCTGTGAGTTTTGGAGTATTCTGGCACTGGAAGTGCATTTATTCACATTCTGGGTTTCGTCGAATTTCGAGGACGAAATTCTTTTTAAGGGGGGTATATTGTTATGCCCCGATTTTTTTTATTTCCTTTCTGATTCGCAAAGGGAGTTTGTGCTATTTTGTAATCTTATATTAGATTGTCTATGACATTCTTCTAATGTTAATATGTTAGCTTGAGGAAGGAGGGTTACAATTGTCTTCTTCCTTGTTGTTATTTATTAATTCCATAAGAGAGATATTTATTAAACTATTTTATTCCCTCTCTCTCTTATTCTAATTCACGTTCAATTATTCCCCTTCCTTCATCTCTCTCATTGACGGTTCTCTCGACGTTCTCTACACGTTCAAGTTCTCCTCCCTTTGCTCATTCTCTTCTTTGATTTACTCTCAATTATTAATCGCTAGAGATCCGCCAGAGGAATTCTGTTCGTCTGTCAATCGTCTGTCAGGTTTGGTTTGTAAGTTTCGGTTCTATTCTCCATTAAGTTTTCCCCTATTTCTCTTCTGATTTTAACTCTAGAATTCTGGAATTGTTCGGTCTGAGGGTTCGTTGTTGCAAGTGGAGATTCGAGAGGGCGTTTCGTAGAGTCCGCAGAGATCATTGCTACGGATGTGAGGTAGTGGTAGATGGATTCGGTTGTGTGCGTTCACCACGGGGGTTTTGGTTCCGTTGTTTTCCGTATATGTTTGTATGGTTTCTGATTTGGGTAACTTTGTGTGTGTTCCGGATTTGCGTTTTGATGCGTTACAACCCCGTGGGAATCGTTTGTGTTTTGCGTATTTTGTTATGTATGTATACTTTGAAAATGGTGAATCTACCTCTATGGTTCCCTTCTGTTTTGTGAACTCTGTGTGCTTCTGATTTGAGAGTTCGGATTATTTAATTGCCCTATGTTTGGTGATCGATCTCTGTCTGATTTGTCTTGGTTTTGACCTTTTAAAACGGCCATGGATATGGTTTAAAGGCTTTGGTTTCATACTGCATTTTTGACATTGTTTTGAGGACTCTGTTCGCATCTGATTTCGTTCTGGAAATTGAACTTTTCGGCGCGTCCGAACTTCCGTCCGAACTTGGAAGTTCGGACATGCTCTGTTGCATCTGGATTTTTCTGAGAGTTTCACTGTGTCCGAACTTCCGTCCGAACTTGGAAGTTTGGACACACCCCGTTTTGCGCCCTCTGATTTTCTCTTCGACGTGTGTCCGAACTTTGAAGCTCGGACACATGTCGGACTTCCCACGAGTTTTTTCCCGAGGGGCGTCCGAACATCCGTCCGAACTTGGATGTTCGGACACCTTGAAATTTTCTGCGGATTTGAGTTCGACTTGCGTCCGAACTTCGACGTCCGGACACAAGTTCGGACAGCCCTCTGATTTGACCATAACTTGTTCGTTTGAGCTCTGTTTTGAGTGCCATTTGCGGCGTTGGTTTCCTCCTTCTGAGTACTATCTGTTCTCATGTGTTTAAGTGTTTTCTGATTTGGAGGTCTCCGTTAATCTTTTGAACTCTGTTTTGCTCTGAAAATGTGATTCAACCTCTGACTTCAGTTTGCTTTCGTATTTACTAGTCGGGTTACGACTTCTGTCTTGCTAAGGCTTTCCGTTGGTAAGCTTCTGCCCTGATTTCGTTAAGCTTCTACTTTCTGTTATGATCTGACAAGACTTCTGTCCTGTTCTGTATAAAGCTTTGGTCTATTCTGAAAGCTTCTGTTTTGGGACCTAGTCTTCTCTGTGTC
This sequence comes from Limonium bicolor, assembly GCA_023374045.1. NCBI lineage: Eukaryota > Viridiplantae > Streptophyta > Magnoliopsida > Caryophyllales > Plumbaginaceae > Limonium > Limonium bicolor. The sequence goes on along the minus strand of CM041778.1, from coordinate 254,783,784 downwards.
TGAACCTTTGGATGGCTGGTCTCCCTGTCTCGTAGCGCACTATGTAGGATGTCCTTCTGCTTCACGGGTGATGTTCCCCGTTCTGTTCACAGGTGTTCCACCTGTTCTGTTTATGAGTGAGGTTTCCTCGTTCTGTTCACGGGTTGTTTACCCGTTCTGTCAGTATGCTTTGAATGCTAGTGTCCCACTTCTGTTGGATTCCGTTCTGCTGTTTTGACAGACTGTTGTGCTTTCTGTCCTTTGGATACCTCTGTTTGTTTGTACTGCTGCCGCCTGCTCTGTCTGATTGCAAACTCAGATAGGCTGTGTGTGCTTCCTGTCTGTTGAGGAGTTCTGATTTTGTAAGTGCTCTACTTCGTCTGCTCTATCTGTATTTGATTTGAGACGGTCTGCTGTGTGCTTACTGTCTTCTGCTAAGTTCTGGATTTTGCTACGCTTCTGATTTTGCTAAGCTTCTGATTGTGTTTAAGCTTTTTGAGTTTGTTAAGCTTCTGATTTCGTCAAGCTTTCAGCTTCAGTTTACCTTATGCTATTAAGTGTATGTTTTGACCACCGCTTAGCTCCTTGTGTTTTAGACTTCTGTCTATTTGAAAGACTTCCGCTTTACCTCTGATTTTGCTATGGCTAAGCGCTTTCGTATATATATATATATATGTATGTTTAGTATTTGTTTTGAGCATGCTCAGCTGATGAAGTTTATCACCTGCTGAGCAATAGTTTTGCTCACCCCTATCTCCGTCTGATTTGTAGGTTTTAGTTCACGCTTGGAGATTCAGTTTCTACTTTTGTCTTGGCTTTTGAGCTTTGTATTTCAGTTTGTTTGGCCATGGTGCCTAGTTGTAATTAGATTGTACATTGTATTTCAGGTTGGCTTCCGTCTGTCTATTGTAAAGATGTGTTGTAATTGTTTATTTGATCAATATATGATTTTAGTTCTGTTTTGGGGTTTCGATAGTGTAGCCTTGCGTGTCTTAGGTAATAAGTGTGCGGTGTAACGGTCTCTCAACCAGGGTGGTTTTGGGGTCGTTACATTTAGTGGTATCAGAGCTCGGTTTAGCTTTCGTTGGGATTTGTTGGGTGTCTGCATGTCTATGCTTCCGTGTCATTGCTTGTGATGTGCTATGTGTTTTCTGCTGCGTGAATTGTCTGCTGTCTACTACTTGATTTGATTGATGCCTGGAGTCTAGAGTGTGTCTGCTCTGTGGTTGTCCACTATCAGAGTAGCGCAACGGAAGCGTATTGTCTGTCTGTGTGTTTGCTGTGTTCGGGTCTGAGTCTGGATCTGAGGGAGTCGGGTCCTTTGGGAAAGGATGACCGAATGTGAGTTCTGGTTTGCCAGTGGTGTGTGCTTCAGTTGTGGGCTTGGTTATGTGCTTGGATTGTATGTTCTGTGTTGTGTTCTGGTGGGAGTTCATGAGTATGTTGGTCCTTTAGGTAAGGACACCTCTGAGTTCTTGTGCCTTTTGGCTGAGTGTTAGTAATCTTCTGTTTCACCTCTTCAATCAGCGAGTCATCTAACAAGTTCTGAGTGTTAACTCTGTGAGGTGTGGACTTCTGAGATGTGTAAGCATTTCCTTCTGTGCTTTTAGGCCGAATCCCCAAAAATATTCTACTATGTGCTAGATTTGTGAGGTGCAAGCTTATAAGATATGTGAGTGTTGTTCCTATTCCTTCAAGCTTAGCGTTTGTAATATTTTGCTTTGCTCATTACTTTAGTGAATCAGCTATTGAGGTTCGTGTGTTAGCTCGTATAAGTAGAGCTTCTGAGATATGTTAGTGTTCTTTATATGTCTTTGTGCTAAGCCTTTAGTGATCATCTGTTGTATCTTTCTGTCAGCGCGTCAGTCAGTGTATTCGCGTGTGAGCTTGTGAGTGTGCTTGGTCCTTAAGTTAGGACGACTTCTGAGAGTTCCTGTGCCTTTGGGATGAGAGTTACTGATCTTCTGTTTCACCTCCTCTGTCAGGAAGTCAACCAGTAAACTTGAGTGTTAGCTCTTCGAGGTTAGAGCTTCTGAAATGAGTGAGTGTTCTTTCTGTGCCTTTGTGATGAGCCTACAGTGATCATCTGCTTTGTTCCCTCTGTCAACGAATAAGCCAGTGTATTCTAAGTGTTAGCTTTGTGAGTGTTCCCTTCTGTGCCTTAGAGCTATATGTTAGTAATTTTCTGTTCATGCTTCTGTCAATCAATCAAACAGTGGGTTCTGTTCTGAGTGTTAGTTCCCTGTGAGTTTTGGAGTATTCTGGCACTGGAAGTGCATTTATTCACATTCTGGGTTTCGTCGAATTTCGAGGACGAAATTCTTTTTAAGGGGGGTATATTGTTATGCCCCGATTTTTTTTATTTCCTTTCTGATTCGCAAAGGGAGTTTGTGCTATTTTGTAATCTTATATTAGATTGTCTATGACATTCTTCTAATGTTAATATGTTAGCTTGAGGAAGGAGGGTTACAATTGTCTTCTTCCTTGTTGTTATTTATTAATTCCATAAGAGAGATATTTATTAAACTATTTTATTCCCTCTCTCTCTTATTCTAATTCACGTTCAATTATTCCCCTTCCTTCATCTCTCTCATTGACGGTTCTCTCGACGTTCTCTACGCGTTCAAGTTCTCCTCCCTTTGCTCATTCTCTTCTTTGATTTACTCTCAATTATTAATCGCTAGAGATCCGCCAGAGGAATTCTGTCTGTTCGTCTGTCAGGTTTGGTAAGTTTCGGTTCTATTCTCCATTAAGTTTTCCCCTATTTCTCTTCTGATTTTAACTCTAGAATTCTGGAATTGTTCGGTCTGAGGGTTCGTTGTTGCAAGTGGAGATTCGAGGAGGGCGTTTCGTAGAGTCCGCAGAGATAGCATTGCTACGGATGTGAGGTAGGTGGTAGATGGATTCGGTTGTGTGCGTTCACCCACGGGGGTTTTGGTTCCGTTGTTTTCCGTATATGTTTGTATGGTTTCTGATTTGGGTAACTTTGTGTGTGTTCCGGATTTGCGTTTTGATGCGTTACAACCCCGTGGGAATCGTTTGTGTTTTGCGTATTTTGTTATGTATGTATACTTTGAAAATGGTGAATCTACCTCTATGGTTCCCTTCTGTTTTGTGAACTCTGTGTGCTTCTGATTTGAGAGTTCGGATTATTTAATTGCCCTATGTTTGGTGATCGATCTCTGTCTGATTTGTCTTGGTTTTGACCTTTTAAAACTGCCATGGATATGGTTTAAAGGCTTTGGTTTCATACTGCATTTTTGACATTGTTTTGAGGACTCTGTTCGCATCTGATTTCGTTCTGGAAATTGAACTTTTCGGCGCGTCCGAACTTCCGTCCGAACTTGGAAGTTCGGACATGCTCTGTTGCATCTGGATTTTTCTGAGAGTTTCACTGTGCCCGAACTTCCGTCCGAACTTGGAAGTTTGGACACACCCCGTTTTGCGCCCTCTGATTTTCTCTTCGACGTGTGTCCGAACTTTGAAGCTCGGACACATGTCCGGACTTCCCACGAGTTGTTTCCCGAGGGGCGTCCGAACATCCGTCCGAACTTGGATGTTCGGACACCTTGAAATTTTCTGCGGATTTGAGTTCGACTTGCGTCCGAACTTCGACGTCCGGACACAAGTTCGGACAGCCCTCTGATTTGACCATAACTTGTTCGTTTGAGCTCTGTTTTGAGTGCCATTTGCGGCGTTGGTTTCCTCCTTCTGAGTACTATCTGTTCTCATGTGTTTTAGCATGTGTTTAAGTGTTTTCTGATTTGGAGGTCTCCGTTAATCTTTTGAACTCTGTTTTGCTCTGAAAATGTGATTCAACCTCTGACTTCAGTTTGCTTTCGTATTTACTAGTCGGGTTACGACTTCTGTCTTGCTAAGGCTTTCCGTTGGTAAGCTTCTGCCCTGATTTCGTTAAGCTTCTACTTTCTGTTATGATCTGACAAGACTTCTGTCCTGTTCTGTATAAAGCTTTGGTCTATTCTGAAAGCTTCTGTTTTGGGACCTAGTCTTCTCTGTGTCTGAACCTTTGGATGGCTGGTCTCCCTGTCTCGTAGCGCACTATGTAGGATGTCCTTCTGCTTCACGGGTGATGTTCCCCGTTCTGTTCACAGGTGTTCCACCTGTTCTGTTTATGAGTGAGGTTTCCTCGTTCTGTTCACGGGTTGTTTACCCGTTCTGTCAGTATGCTTTGAATGCTAGTGTCCCACTTCTGTCTGGATTCCGTTCTGCTGTTTTGACAGACTGTTGTGTGCTTTCTGTCCTTTGGATACCTCTGTTTGTTTGTACTGCTGCCGCCTGCTCTGTCTGATTGCAAACTCAGATAGGCTGCTGTGTGCTTCCTGTCTGTTGAGGAGTTCTGATTTTGTAAGTGCTCTACTTCGTCTGCTCTATCTGTATTTGATTTGAGACGGTCTGCTGTGTGCTTACTGTCTTCTGCTAAGTTCTGGATTTTGCTACGCTTCTGATTTTGCTAAGCTTCTGATTGTGTTTAAGCTTTTTGAGTTTGTTAAGCTTCTGATTTCGTCAAGCTTTCAGCTTCAGTTTACCTTATGCTATTAAGTGTATGTTTGACCACCGCTTAGCTCCTTGTGTTTTAGACTTCTGTCTATTTGAAAGACTTCCGCTTTACCTCTGATTTTGCTATGGCTAAGCGCTTTCGTATATAATATATATATATGTATGTTTAGTATTTGTTTTGAGCATGCTCACTGATGAAGTTTATCACCTGCTGAGCAATAGTTTTGCTCACCCCTATCTCCGTCTGATTTGCAGGTTTTAGTTCACGCTTGGAGATTCAGTTTCTACTTTTGTCTTGGCTTTTGAGCTTTGTATTTCAGTTTGTTTGGCCATGGTGCCTAGTTGTAATTAGATTGTACATTGTATTTCAGGTTGGCTTCCGTCTGTCTATTGTAAAGATGTGTTGTAATTGTTTATTTGATCAATATATGATTTTAGTTCTGTTTTGGGGTTTCGATAGTGTAGCCTTGCGTGTCTTAGGTAATAAGTGTGCGGTGTGTAACGGTCTCTCAACCAGGGTGGTTTTGGGGTCGTTACATTTAGTGGTATCAGAGCTCGGTTTAGCTTTCGTTGGGATTTGTTGGGTGTCTGCATGTCTATGCTTCCGTGTCATTGTTTGTGATGTGCTATGTGTTTTCTGCTGCGTGAATTGTCTGCTGTCTACTACTTGATTTGATTGATGCCTGGAGTCTATAGAGTGTGTCTGCTCTGTGGTTGTCCACTATCAGAGTAGCGCAACGGAAGCGTATTGTCTGTCTGTGTGTTTGCTGTGTTCGGGTCTGAGTCTGGATCTGAGGGAGTCGGGTCCTTTGGGAAAGGATGACCGAATGTGAGTTCTGGTTTGCCAGTGGTGTGTGCTTCAGTTGTGGGCTTGGGTTATATGCTTGGATTGTATGTTCTGTGTTGTGTTCTGGTGGGAGTTCATGAGTATGTTGGTCCTTTAGGTAAGGACACCTCTGAGAGTTCTTGTGCCTTTTGGCTGAGTGTTAGTAATCTTCTGTTTCACCTCTTCAATCAGCGAGTCATCTAACAAGTTCTGAGTGTTAACTCTGTGAGGTGTGGACTTCTGAGATGTGTAAGCATTTCCTTCTGTGCTTTTAGGCCGAATCCCCAAAAATATTCTACTATGTGCTAGATTTGTGAGGTGCAAGCTTATAAGATATGTGAGTGTTGTTCCTATTCCTTCAAGCTTAGCGTTTGTAATATTTTGCTTTGCTCATTACTTTAGTGAATCAGCTATTGAGGTTCGTGTGTTAGCTCGTATAAGTAGAGCTTCTGAGATATGTTAGTGTTCTTTATATGTCTTTGTGCTAAGCCTTTAGTGATCATCTGTTGTATCTTTCTGTCAGCGCGTCAGTCAGTGTATTCGCGTGTGAGCTTGTGAGTGTGCTTGGTCCTTAAGTTAGGACGACTTCTGAGAGTTCCTGTGCCTTTGGGATGAGAGTTACTGATCTTCTGTTTCACCTCCTCTGTCAGGAAGTCAACCAGTAAACTTGAGTGTTAGCTCTTCGAGGTTAGAGCTTCTGAAATGAGTGAGTGTTCTTTCTGTGCCTTTGTGATGAGCCTACAGTGATCATCTGCTTTGTTCCCTCTGTCAACGAATAAGCCAGTGTATTCTAAGTGTTAGCTTTGTGAGTGTTCCCTTCTGTGCCTTAGAGCTATATGTTAGTAATTTTCTGTTCATGCTTCTGTCAATCAATCAAACAGTGGGTTCTGTTCTGAGTGTTAGTTCCCTGTGAGTTTTGGAGTATTCTGGCACTGGAAGTGCATTTATTCACATTCTGGGTTCGTCGAATTTCGAGACGAAATTCTTTTTAAGGGGGTATATTGTTATGCCCCGATTTTTTTTATTTCCTTTCTGATTCGCAAAGGGAGTTTGTGCTATTTTGTAATCTTATATTAGATTGTCTATGACATTCTTCTAATGTTAATATGTTAGCTTGAGGAAGGAGGGTTACAATTGTCTTCTTCCTTGTTGTTATTTATTAATTCCATAAGAGAGATATTTATTAAACTTTTTTATTCCCTCCTCTCTTATTCTAATTCACGTTCAATTATTCCCCTTCCTTCATCTCTCTCATTGACGGTTCTCTCGACGTTCTCTACACGTTCAAGTTCTCCTCCCTTTGCTCATTCTCTTCTTTGATTTACTCTCAATTATTAATCGCTAGAGATCCGCCAGAGAATTCTGTTCGTCTGTCAATCGTCTGTCAGGTTTGGTTTGTAAGTTTCGGTTCTATTCTCCATTAAGTTTTCCCCTATTTCTCTTCTGATTTTAACTCTAGAATTCTGGAATTGTTCGGTCTGAGGGTTCGTTGTTGCAAGTGGAGATTCGAGGAGGGCGTTTCATAGAGTCCGCAGAGATAGCATTGCTATGGATGTGAGGTAGGTGGTAGATGGATTCGGTTGTGTGCGTTCACCCACGGGGGTTTTGGTTCCGTTGTTTTCCGTATATGTTTGTATGGTTTCTGATTTGGGTAACTTTGTGTGTGTTCCGGATTTGCGTTTTGATGCGTTACAACCCCGTGGGAATCGTTTGTGTTTTGCGTATTTTGTTATGTAAGTATACTTTGAAAATGGTGAATCTACCTCTATGGTTCCCTTCTGTTTTGTGAACTCTGTGTGCTTCTGATTTGAGAGTTCGGATTGTTTAATTGCCCTATGTTTGGTGATCGATCTCTGTCTGATTTGTCTTGGTTTTGACCTTTTAAAACTGCCATGGTTATGGTTTAAGGCTTTGGTTTCACTGCATTTTTGACATTGTTTTGAGGACTCTGTTCGCATCTGATTTCGTTCTGGAAATTGAACTTTTCGGCGCGTCCGAACTTCCGTCCGAACTTGGAAGTTCGGACACGCTCTGTTGCGTCTGGATTTTTCTGAGAGTTTCACTGTGTCCGAACTTCCGTCCGAACTTGGAAGTTCGGACACACCCCGTTTTGCGCCCTCTGATTTTCTCTTCGACATGTGTCCAAACTTTGAAGCTCGGACACATGTTCGGACTTCCCACGAGTTGTTTTCCGAGGGGCGTCCGAACATCCGTCCGAACTTGGATGTTCGTACACCTTGAAATTTTCTGCGGATTTGAGTTCGACTTGCGTCCGAACTTCGACGTCCGGACACAAGTTCGGACAGCCCTCTGATTTGACCATAACTTGTTCGTTTGAGCTCTGTTTTGAGTGCCGTTTGCGGCGTTGGTTTCCTCCTTCTGAGTACTATCTGTTCTCATGTGTTTAGCATGTGTTTAAGTGTTTTCTGATTTGGAGGTCTCCGTTAATCTTTTGAACTCTGTTTTGCTCTGAAAATGTGATTCAACCTCTGACTTCAGTTTGCTTTCGTATTTACTAGTCGGGTTACGACTTCTGTCTTGCTAAGGCTTTCCGTTGGTAAGCTTCTCTCTGATTTCGTTAAGCTTCTACTTTCTGTTATGATCTGACAGGACTTCTGTCCTGTTCTGTATAAAGCTTTGGTCTGTTCTGAAAGCTTCTGTTTTGGGACCTAGTCTTCTCTGTGTCTGAACCTTTGGATGGCTGGTCTCCTGTCTCGTAGCGCTATGTAGGATATCCTTCTGCTTCACGGGTGATGTTCCCCGTTCTGTTCACAGGTGTTCCACCTGTTCTGTTTATGAGTGAGGTTTCCTCGTTCTGTTCACGGGTTGTTTACCCGTTCTGTCTGTATGCTTTGAATGCTAGTGTCCCACTTCTGTTGGATTCCGTTCTGCTGTTTTGACAGACTGTTGTGTGCTTTCTGTCCTTTGGATACCTCTGTTTGTTTGTACTCTGCTGCCGCCTGCTCTGTCTGATTGCAAACTCAGATAGGCTGCTGTTGCTTCCTGTCTGTTGAGGATTTCTGATTTTGTAAGTGCTCTACTTCGTCTGCTCTATCTGTATTTGATTTGAGACGGTCTGCTGTGTGCTTACTGTCTTCTGCTAAGTTCTAGATTTTGCTACGCTTCTGATTTTGCTAAGCTTCTGATTGTGTTTAAGCTTTTTGAGTTTGTTAAGCTTCTGATTTCGTCAAGCTTTCAGCTTCAGTTTACCTTATGCTATTAAGTGTAGTTTTGTTACCACCGCTTAGCTCCTTGTGTTTTAGACTTCTCTATTTGAAAGACTTCCGCTTTACCTCTGATTTTGCTATGGCTAAGCGCTTTCATATATATATATATATGTATGTTTAGTATTTGTTTTGAGCATGCTCAGCTGATGAAGTTTATCACCTGCTGAGCAATAGTTTTGCTCACCCCTATCTCCGTCTGATTTGCAGGTTTTAGTTCACGCTTGGAGATTCAGTTTCTACTTTTGTCTTGGCTTTTGAGCTTGTATTTCAGTTTGTTTGGCCATGGTGCCCAGTTGTAATTAGATTGTACATTGTATTTCAGTTGGCTTCCGCCTGTGTATTGTAAAGATGTGTTGTAATTGTTTATTTGATCAATATATGATTTCAGTTCTGTTTTGGGGTTTCGATAGTGTAGCCTTGCGTGTCTTAGGTAATAAGTGCGTGGTGCGGTCTCTCAACCAGGGTGGTTTTGGGGTCGTTACATTTAGTGGTATCAGAGCTCGGTTTAGCTTTCGTTGTTGGGATTTGTTGGGTGTCTGCATGTCTATGCTTCCGTGTCATTGCTTGTGATGTGCTATGTGTTTTCTGCTGCGTGAATTGTCTGCTGTCTACTACTTGATTTGATTGATGCCTGGAGTCTATAGAGTGTGTCTGCTCTGTGGTTGTCCACTATCAGAGTAGCGCAACGGAAGCGTATTGTCTGTCTGTGTGTTTGCTGTGTTCGGGTCTGAGTCTGGATCTGAGGGAGTCGGGTCCTTTGGGAAAGGATGACCGAATGTGAGTTCTGGTTTGCCAGTGTGTGCTTCAGTTGTGGGCTTGGGTTATGTGCTTGGATTGTATGTTCTGTGTTGTGTTCTGGTGGGAGTTCATGAGTATGTTGGTCCTTTAGGTAAGGACACCTCTGAGAGTTCTTGTGCCTTTTGGCTGAGTGTTAGTAATCTTCTGTTTCACCTCTTCATCATCAGTCATCTAACAAGTTCTGAGTGTTAACTCTGTGAGGTGTGGCTTCTGAGATGTGTAAGCATTTCCTTCTGTGCTTTTAGGCCGAATCCCCAAAATATTCTGCTATGTGCTAGATTTGTGAGGTGCAAGCTTATAAGATATGTGAGTGTTGTTCCTATTCCTTCAAGCTTAGCGTTTGTAATATTTTGCTTTGCTCATTACTTTAGTGAATCAGCTATTGAGGTTCGTGTGTTAGCTCGTATAAGTAGAGCTTCTGAGATATGTTAGTGTTCTTTATATATCTTTGTGCTAAGCCTTTAGTGATCATCTGTTGTATCTTTCTGTCAGCGCGTCAGTCAGTGTATTCGCGTGTGAGCTTGTGAGTGTGCTTGGTCCTTAAGTTAGGACGACTTCTGAGAGTTCCTGTGCCTTTGGGATGAGAGTTACTGATCTTCTGTTTCCCTCCTCTGTCAGGAAGTCAACCAGTAAACTTGAGTGTTAGCTCTTCGAGGTTAGAGCTTCTGAAATGAGTGAGTGTTCTTTCTGTGCCTTTGTGATGAGCCTACTGTGATCATCTGCTTTGTTCCCTCTGTCAACGAATAAGCCAGTGTATTCTAAGTGTTAGCTTTGTGAGTGTTCCCTTCTGTGCCTTAGAGCTATATGTTAGTAATTTTCTGTTCATGCTTCTGTCAATCAATCAAACAGTGGGTTCTGTTCTGAGTGTTAGTTCCCTGTGAGTTTTGGAGTATTCTGGCACTGGAAGTGCATTTATTCACATTCTGGGTTTCGTCGAATTTCGAGGACGAAATTCTTTTTAAGGGGGGTATATTTATCTTATATAGTATGTCTTTTTTTTTTTCCTTTCTTCTCGCAAAGGGAGTTTGTGCTATTTTGTAATCTTATATTAGATTGTCTATGACATTCTTCTAATGTTAATATGTTAGCTTGAGGAAGGAGGGTTACAATTGTCTTCTTCCTTGTTGTTATTTATTAATTCCATAAGAGAGATATTTATTAAACTATTTTATTCCCTCTCTCTCTTATTCTAATTCACGTTCAATTATTCCCCTTCCTTCATCTCTCTCATTGACGGTTCTCTCGACGTTCTCTACACGTTCAAGTTCTCCTCCCTTTGCTCATTCTCTTCTTTGATTTACTCTCAATTATTAATCGCTAGAGATCCGCCAGAGGAATTCTGTTCGTCTGTCAATCGTCTGTCAGGTTTGGTTTGTAAGTTTCGGTTCTATTCTCCATTAAGTTTTCCCCTATTTCTCTTCTGATTTTAACTCTAGAATTCTGGAATTGTTCGGTCTGAGGGTTCGTTGTTGCAAGTGGAGATTCGAGGAGGGCGTTTCATAGAGTCCGCAGAGATAGCATTGCTATGGATGTGAGGTAGGTGGTAGATGGATTCGGTTGTGTGCGTTCACCCACGGGGGTTTTGGTTCTGTTGTTTTCCGTATATGTTTGTATGGTTTCTGATTTGGGTAACTTTGTGTGTGTTCCGGATTTGCGTTTTGATGCGTTACAACCCCGTGGGAATCGTTTGTGTTTTGCGTATTTTGTTACGTAAGTTACTTTGAAAATGGTGAATCTACCTCTATGGTTCCCTTCTGTTTTGTGAACTCTGTGTGCTTCTGATTTGAGAGTTCGGATTGTTTAATTGCCCTATGTTTGGTGATCGATCTCTGTCTGATTTGTCTTGGTTTTGACCTTTTAAAACTGCCATGGTTATGGTTTAAAGGCTTTGGTTTCGCACTGCATTTTGACATTGTTTTGAGGACTCTGTTCGCATCTGATTTCGTTCTGGAAATTTAACTTTTCGGCGCGTCCGAACTTCCGTCCGAACTTGGAAGTTCGGACACGCTCTGTTGCGTCTGGATTTTTCTGAGAGTTTCACTGTGTCCGAACTTCCGTCCGAACTTGGAAGTTCGGACACACCCCGTTTTGCGCCCTCTGATTTCTCTTCGACATGTGTCCGAACTTTGAAGCTCGGACACATGTTCGGACTTCCCACGAGTTGTTTTCCGAGGGGCGTCCGAACATCCGTCCGAACTTGGATGTTCGTACACCTTGAAATTTTCTGCGGATTTGAGTTCGACTTGCGTCCGCACTTCGCGTCCGGACACAGTTCGGACAGCCCTCTGATTTGACCATAACTTCTTCGTTTGAGCTTTGTTTTGAGTGCCGTTTGCGGCGTTGGTTTCCTCCTTCTGAGTACTATCTGTTCTCAGGTGTTTTAGCATGTGTTTAAGTGTTTTCTGATTTGGAGGTCTCCGTTAATCTTTTGAACTCTGTTTTGCTCTGAAAATGTGAATTCAACCTCAGACTTCAGTTTGCTTTCGTATTTACTAGTCGGGTTACAACTTCTGTCTTGCTAAGGCTTTCCGTTGGTAAGCTTCTGCTTTCTGTTATGATCTGACAGGACTTCTGTCCTGTTCTGTATAAAGCTTTGGTCTGTTCCACCTGTTCTGTTTACGAGTGAGGTTTCCTCGTTCTGTTCACGGGTTGTTTACCCGTTCTATCTGTATGCTTTGAATGCTAGTGTCCCACTTCTGTTTGGATTCCGTTCTGCTGTTTTGACAGACTGCTGTGTGCTTTCTGTCCTTTGGATACCTCTGTTTGTTTGTACTGCTGCCGCCTACTCTGTCTGATTGCAAACTCAGATAGGCTGCTGTGTGCTTCCTGTCTGTTGAGGATTTCTAATTTTGTAAGTGCTCTACTTCGTCTGCTCTATCTGTATTTGATTTGAGACGGTCTGCTGTGTGCTTACTGTCTTCTGCTAAGTTCTGGATTTTGCTATGCTTCTGATTTTGCTAAGCTTCTGATTGTGTTTAAGCTTTTTGAGTTTGTTAAGCTTCTGATTTCGTCAAGCTTTCAGCTTCAGTTTACCTTATGCTATTAAGTGTATGTTTTGACCACCGCTTGGCTCCTTGTGTTTTAGACTTCTGTCTATTTGAAAGACTTCCGCTTTACCTCTGATTTTGCTATGGCTAAGCGCTTTCATATATATATATATATATATATATATATATGTTCAGTATTTGTTTTGAGCATGCTCAGCTGATGAAGTTTATCACCTGCTGAGCAATAGTTTTGCTCACCCCTATCTCCGTCTGATTTGCAGGTTTTAGTTCACGCTTGGAGATTCATTTTCTACTTTTGTCTTGGCTTTTGAGCTCTGTATTTCAGTTTGTTTGGCCATGGTGCCCAGTTGTAATTAGATTGTACATTGTATTTCAGGTTGGCTTCCGCCTGTGTATTGTAAAGATGTGTTGTAATTGTTTATTTGATCAATATATGAGTTTCAGTTCTGTTTTGGGGTTCGATAGTGTAGCCTTGCGTGTCTTAGGTAATAAGTGCACGGCGTGTAACAGTCTCTCAACCAGGGTGGTTTTGGGGTCGTTACACTCAACATCAGTTTCATACCAATTTATACTCATCAAACCCTTAAACATAGTCATTTCCCAAATCATTACCATCGGGGTTCTCATTCCCATGGGGTTCTCTACTCCATTCACCCAAATCTTCACAATCAATACTCCGTCCACTTCAAATCATCACAAATACTCAATTTTACACAAGATGGATACAAATGTTTTATGTACATGGTACCAGTCATTCAAAACAATTCTCTTGTGCTATGCACATTGCAGTTTTACGCACCATCACGTAAACTACATTTCGCGGTTTTCGTCCTACCCCACCTTAAAAGGGATACGCCCACGTAATCCACTATGTGTCAACATTGGGCATATGTCTAAGGGTTTAGCCCATCATGGAGTGGTTCAACTTCCATGCGGTCTATTATACAATGGTCTTTGCTCAAAGGGTCTTAACCATATGTTGGTTAGTCCCTGCACCAAGAATTCTCTTCGGAGTTTATTTAACTCTTAACCGGGTTCGGTTCTAGCCTAAAGGCTTCAAGGCATTGTAATTATCCATTCCATTCATTAGGTGTATTAAACCTTAGAATTTGGGCCCACTAGCTTCTGTTGCGCGACCCCTGATAATTTAGGGTTTATTTTGCCCTTCTCATTATCCTTTTATCCCTTCTTATCTTGGGAATAAGGTTTTATCAAGTAGTGTGGTATTCTTTTACCGTACGCGAATTCAATGAGCTTCAGATTCTCTATCCAGCTCTTTAAGAACCTATATACATACTGTTGTGTTTTTTCGTGGTTATTCACTTGATTTCCTGACTTATTGTCGGTCGAGGTTGAGCCCCTACATGTTGTAGTGCTTCCTCTATTACCAGTGGCTTCTGAATTATGCCCACCTACTGGTTCTTACAAGTGTTCTTTACTTCACAAATTTTCCTCTACTCTTACCACAATTGCCATTTCCCAACTTCCTAGCTATCCCACTCGATCATTACGCACAAATGCCATAACCAAAACACCCAGTCCTACAGAGTGCAAAAGCATAAAACACTTGGCAGTAAATCTTATGAGATTATCAATATGAATGAATATACTTCCTTGCTACTCGGTCTGTCCAACATCTTTATTCATCGAACTCCATAGCATGTGTGTTTCACATATCTTGGTCGCTTACTGCGCACCCTGTTCGTATTTATTTATGATTGGTTTTTATGGCATGCTACATTATTAGCTTCCGCCCATGTATCTTTACTTATACAATGGTTTCTGTTACTTGGTTGATGTAGAATATGTTATTCTTTATATCCCTAAGCTCCTTGAGCGTTATTGATTTCCCACTTCACCTTCCATATACGGTATCTCTTCTAAACGATTACTCTTCGGTTCCAACAATTGCTATAATAGCTTATTTCCACATTGCTTGGTTATTCTTGTATGCTCAAGCTTTACTACCTTAGTAGTTCTGAAAGGGATATATTTTCAGACGTTTATTGAAGGTATTCTCTTCTTTGGGATCTGTATGTTTCACCGTTGTTGCGGTACCACTTAACGAGGGGTATCCTTGCTCGATAGTTAGTAAACTATTCGCCGGTGACATTCTTGGTAACTCTCCTTATGATTCATAATGGTTTTGCAACTGTTGAATTGTATTGTAATGGGTTCCTGGCTTACTAGCCACATTGCCTAGAGCTTGCTCAGTTAGGCTGATCACAAGTATTGCTTTACTCCGTTGCCGACAAATGGCTTGGAGGTACTACCGGGCTCCATGGTAAGGTTATCGCATCACGCTTCCATTTATGGAGACCCTTCTAGTATTCGGTGTGTCGGTACCATTTATTTAATTCAGGGTATCCCCTGGTAAATGGGATCCCTTCGCTGTTCTAACGAGTGTTCATTATAGCTCTGGTGCTCTTATTACGACACTTTGTTCAACTATGTTGACTTTGATACCCCTTATGGATTGCTACTGGGTGTTGTTGATTACGCCGTTACATCCGGCTAGCATTTGAGTGTGCTTTGTCTTCTCCGCATTGCGGTTATGGATTATAAGTTTTCCCGTTTAGGGTTGCAACGTCTCCCGTTCTTAGGGTAGGACTATAGGTATTTCTCTTATGGTTTTAACCAGTTTGGTATATCCTTCGGTGGTGAACAGTATCCTCCGGTACCTTAGATGATCACTTGGGTATTTATTCCGTTCATCGTATGCGATGTGTTCTTATCAGGCATTTGCCTCGTTATTTTTAGACCGGGTATCCATTCCGGCTGTTTCATGCTTTTGTTTCCAGTTCTTGATACATATCCAATGTCTTTAGTCAATTACGAGTGTTTCTCGCACTTTTAACTCTCATTTATCCTCCTAAGGTGAGTTCTTGACTCCTTTAGCTTGTAAACTTGTCTGGGTTCCTTCGATTATTCTAGGTATCCGAATGTTCGGTTTGAATTTACTTATGGTCCGTAGAACGGAGTTGACTACTTCCGTGTTTCGTACACTACAGTAACATACGTGGGGTACCATATTGGTATGTCACCACTTACCTGACTAACTAACAAAGGGTCTGTCAAGCCCGCAAGCTCTTCGGAGTGCGGTCGTCCCACATTTCGTAGTTGGGTACACTCGTAGTGTTCGTCACACGCCTAAGTGAAGTGTTATATTGTCAACTCCTCTTGTATCACTCTATGATACTCACCGTAATTCTTTTGGTTTGGTTTTTTAAAAATCTGAGGTTTTAAAAGAAAAGTTGTGGTCTTGAAGAAAGGTTTTTGTTTGAAATAAATCCTGGGCTTTGGAAAGAAATCTTCATGGCGTTGCCATGTTTGAGGTCTTTGACCAAAGTACAGCTTCCTGCTGATGGTATGTTTGTTAATGCGTGGTCAAGCAGTTAGGCCTTTCCAAGGCTTTATTGTTCAAGTTCTTAGGTCTTGCAATCCCTCATTTGCTTCCATTGTCATGACGGTACTTTAATAAGTACTTGTTGGTTGTCCAAAGTCTCCCCATTTTCCTTATTGTTGCTGCACTTGCCCTGGGCAAGTGCGGGTGTACCTCGGTTTTTAGGTTATCATGTACCGATTACGGAATTGTTTTCATCCGTATTTGGTGGTTTTATTGGATCTTATCCATTTTTTGATCTTAGTGATCAACCCCTGAGTGGCTTCTCAGTGTTCTTGACAAAATTGCGATAATTCGGGTGCCTCCCGATCCTTGTGGTACTCCATGTACCTTGCTCCATAGCTCGTTCTCACACCTTTATGGTGGTTAGGGGTTTACCTGATCCTTAGGAACTACATCGTAGTCCTGTTGGTGTATTTTAGTTTAAGTATTTCTGCCTCTTGGCATTATGGTTTGGAGTTTATCCGACTCCGACTACTTCCTTAGTCGGTTGTATGTTGTTAACGGTATTGTCAACGTTTGCAGTCCGCAAACTCTCTTGTCTCGGGTCATGTTACCTTACTTTTCTCATTGGGTAGCTATGCTTCCCTTCTTGTTGGTTGCGCATGGTTCTCGTGACGCAACTGCGAAGCATGTCGCTCCATGGGGCCACAAATTCCATTATCTATATTAGGATCTTCAATCTTCTGCCGTTCAGTACTGTTATTGTCGTTGAAACGGGAACCGTCTTCAGGATTTCCAGTTCTTGGGATCTACCGTATGATGGTTCCCTCTCCTTACAAAGTTGTTTACAACTGCCAGATCGGGTTTTCCCGAGTATGAGAGGTCTTTTCCATCTCTCTGGCGTTCTTCCCCAACTTATAACGGGGGTTGCAGAGGGCAGGATTGGTTATGTAGGTATCCAGATCACACTGTGTAATACCCAAATTTCTAAACTGTAATTAGGGCCTACTTAACTGTACCTAGGAAACCCTAATTTCTAAAGATGGAGTAGGTTATAATTAGTTGGAGGTGCTTGGGGAACAATAGGAACCTTAGTTCCCGGGGTATCACCCGGTAAACCTTAGTTTCGCAGGATTCCTGAAATTCCCGAAAATTACTGAATTCCTTAGGAACTGAGAGTGGTTATCAACCCTAGGAAGAGTGTTAGATACTTTGAGAGTGTTTTGAGGGAAGAAAACAATCAATCTTTCTTCTTTGGGAAAATTCACAAGATACCACTGTTTAAGTTTCTAATTCACAAAATACCAAGTTTTTTTCGTAATCAGCTTTAAAACATGCTTAAACGTTGTCCGAAATTGATGAAACTTACATGAACGGATGTTAAAGTGTTATATTTTGGTCCAATATCAAATTTGAAGTTTTTTAAGTCATATGTGACATGTGGGACCAATGAACAAGTCACATGTTCATTGGGTCCCACATGTCACATATGAGCTTAAAAACTTCAAATTTGATATTGGACCAAAATACAACACTTTAGCATCGTCCATGTAAAGTTTCATCAATTTTGGACAACGTTTAAGCATGTTTAAAGCTGAATTACGAAAAAAACAGTGGTATTTTGTGAAATAGAAACTTAAACAGTGGTATCTTGTGAATTTTCCCTTCTACTTTTAATATAAGACAATCCAGTTACATTTTTCAGTATTTAGTGGTTCTGGGCAAACGAGGCTTCGGAAGAGCTCAGAAGTGACCCGAGGAAATTCCTGAAACTTGATAACCCACACTAGTATTAACATACCTACACATATTGTAACACCCCATCCAACAACAAACACACTTAACAACAAACTGCAGCGGAAAACAAACTTCAACACATTGCTTAACTTCTTGGTGTTACACGCCGTTAACCACCCACGTGGCTAACAAGGCTAATACATATACATTGTACCGGTCTGATCAGCTAAATTCCCGAGCGACTACACATTACTATCCCTTTCCATTAACAAGAACAACAACATACACCTTTCAACTGTACCGAGTATTCACAAACTGATGCCGATAACAATCTCGGTCTTACTACACCTACTGTACATGTACTACTTAAAAGATTACCCATGTACAACGACTACGCCGTCCTACTCTCGAACGGCTTCCTACTCTTTGTACCTGAAATAGGAAAAGAAGAGAAAGGGTGGCCCCCAAGGGGCTCAGCACCTTTGCTGGTATGGTAATCCCGCAGCCCACATGCTACCGGGCCACGCACAACTAATTGTCGTCTTAGCATGCGGTTGATTATATTTAGATCATGCACGCAACTATAAACACACAACACACAACCTTTCGCCTCAGTGGGCTCAACAAATAGATAACCCATCCTTACTTGATAAGTCACTCATGGTATTCATTACCCCTAGAGTGTTCTCCTCTAATGGAGCTACTTCCTTAGTAGACGACACTTACCCATTAATCGGGTTATCCTTAAACGCCTCTTATCACAAACTGGGATTCATTTCCATGATCCACATACTCCACATTTTACAACATATAACATTCATCACATAACAACACATAACAACACTTTTCACGTTTCAACGTGCACATAATAACATCGCAATAGATATTGCATCATAACAACAATACAACATAACAAGTACGGTTCCCTTTTATGAACCGGCCCAAACATAGTCAGTTCACTTGTAGCCTAGAGAATGTTGCCAGTCTCATGAAAAGCTCATTACATAACTCGTTACCGTCTCGTTAAATGAACGGATAACTTAACACAAGGTGTCTTGGATATAGTGATCCAAGCACACCGAACAAACATAACATAGTATGCCCCTATGGCCCGACGTGAGTCAATAAAATAACCTTGGTTAAGCTAAAGGGAAGGTTGGAAACCAAATTGGAAAACAACCATAACATACAGAGAGGATCGAACCTGATATGACAACGACCCCCATACTCACACGCGTGGCCGGAACTGACCGGACTCCTCACTTCCCCCGTTAGCACTTGTTAGAAGTTCAACATCGAACTTAATTAAACAATCACAACATTGGGTTAAGTCTTGTTAGATACACACAAGGGAAGGGAGAGTCATACATTCACACACAAGCATCACACACAAACATCACATAACTAACTCACGCATAGCCGTGGTTAGAGCGTTCCATAGGTCGGAAACGTTATCACCGGATACCGTTCTCTTACGTTTACCTGATAGTGGTTAACTAGCCCTTCAAGCGCATTCGAGGTTACCGGTATCGGCACGTAAACATACAACAACACAAAACGACTGTAAACTCGTTTCATGATTTATCTTATAACGTGGCAAACATACAGAAAAACACATTGGCATACAAGCCGGTGTAATCCGGTAGGACACAGGTTGCAAGAAAACCATACCTGTCACCGAAGTCCACTTTACCATGTCCACTTATGTTCCTCGAGCAATTCTCGGACAACTGACAACATTACATGTATTTTTATTAACATCGGGGTAACATGATTGTTTAAAGTCTAATGCTTATAACTTTTCCCCGTTAACTTAGTTACATAACTTCACTTTTAACTTGTTTTACTTTTACATTTTAATACAACCTTTCCCCCACTAAATTGTCATTATAACTCACTTAACATGTCCTTAACATTCTTATAACATCATTACTTAGTAATCACCATTTTTAGGCAACTTTTCCCACCTTAAAACAAAGTTTGTGGTCCATACAGTGGCCTGTCCGAACTTGTGTCCGGACTTCCCAAGTTCGGACACAAGTCGAGACTCAAAACTGAATACAGACGCCTGTCCGAACTTGTGTCCAGACTTCGGAAGTTCGGACATGGGTCGAGGAAAATTAAATGAAGAAGCAGGTACGTCCGAACTTGTGTCCGGACTTCCCAAGGTCGGACACAAGTCGAGACTCTGAAAATTTTTACGCAACAGGCCTGTCCGAACGTCCATGTCCGGACAGATGTTCGGACAAGGCAAAACACTCATTTTCTAAGCCTTTAAGCACTTAACCAATTTCACCAAAATTCTCCTAAAGCCTCATAATGTTTCATAACATCATTTGGTACACTCACACCCTCATACAACATCCATAAAACTCATTTTCTATCTCCTTAATCACTTACTCATTTCATACCGAAATTCCTAACACTTAAGATATTCTCCTTAGGTTTCTAAGTGGTGTTCCATACCTATGATAACCACTATGCCAATTATGTTTCCTCATCACTACATCATCATCTCCCAAGCATCTTTTGCATTCTAAATCCTCTAGAACATTGCCAAAACCCTTTTTACATCTTTAAACACCATAATGCATGCTTCTTCCACTAGTTGAACACTTAACCATTCTCAACACTTCCAAACTCACCAAAACTCTTTTTAAACACTTAGAACTTCTTATACATTATCTAAATTTTCAAACTACACTACATCACAATATAGTGCATAAACTTAAATTGCTTGGCACTTAGGCCCTTAAATAACATGGCTCTTAGGCCCTTAAATTGCATAAACCTTAAACACTGAATTTCCACATAGTATATTGCCTTTAACCTTCAAATACACTCAACATCACATATGCCCCTTAATAGTTTCCTTGAGAGCATTTTCTAGATCATTCACCTTTGGCTCCTTAGGTATTTTATTAAGCAAATCAAGCTCATTTTCCTAAGGCATTTAAACTACATTGAGATAACTTGTTTACCTCTTTTTCCTCGCAAACTTCTTTCTTGTTTCCTTGTAAAACCGTAGGGTGTTTGGTTGTTTGTCAACTTCTAGACATTATACAAATAATATAATGAGTATACAAGCTTTAAGCTTCATCTCATTGTAAACCCTAGTTACATATATTATCTTAAGGTATTAAAATGATTGTTTTACCTTGGAATGGAAAGAGAGCTTGGATATATATCAAGAGAGGACTCCACCAAGCCCTTGGGAGGTTCAAATGAAGCTAAAACAAGCAAGTTAAAGACACCATTGTGAGGTGAATTTTAGGACATCATATAAACATGGAGGAAACATGGATTTTCTTTGACTTTCCTTACCTTGAAGCAAAGGAGAACAACAAGGTGTGAAAATATTAGCTCAAGCTCCTTCAATGGTGAATCTCCATGGCACCAAAATTGAGTTCTTGAAGATTTGAAAAGGTAGAAGTGTAGAGCTTGGTCTAACTAAGACAAATATGGTCTTAGAATTTGATTTGGAGCATGGAGTTGGATTTGGCAAGGAAATTAAGATGGAGAAGAGAGGCTACTATAGCCCATCGGTTTTGAAGAAGAGAAGAGAGAATGAAGACCATGTGAAATGAGAAGGAAGAAGAGAATGAGAAGGTAAGTAGCTAGCTTAAGATATTTATTTGTTAAAAGCAAATAGTAACTTGCTTTATCCTTTATGTATTTATTTGATAAGTGCTAGCAAGGGTGGTGACTCACACCATGAAAACCGGCCCCCATTTAATAAGAAGGGTGTTTTGGTCTTTGTTGACCAATTAACTTACTTATAATAACATATGTTACAAACTAGCTTATAAAAGTTACTATTCATAAAAACAAGGCACATAGATGTGAAATTTTTGATTTCCCATTGATATAGACTTCCAAATGTGACGCTATATAGTACACATGTTAATTAAATAGTAATGATGGACATTTAGCCATTCAAAACTCATTTACAAGACAATTTTCCAAAAACGTGCTTTAAGACTCCTTAAAGCACTTTTTTGTGTTTTAACTTGTTTTCAAGCTTGGTTTTTTTTGGTAATTGATTTAATATGTTCATTAACATATTTATAAGGTATAGTATGACCATTAGGTCTTATACAAATTTATCCCAAGCTTAGAGCACATTTTTGCTCTTATTGACTTTAAGGCATTTATTTGTGTTTTGTTTGGTTTAACTGTCTACCAAGGTTTCCTAAGGACTTAATTAGCCTTGTTAAATCATAATTGAATATTATTAAGTCTTGGTAGGCTCTTTGGGTCCTAACCAAGTTCACTCCAAGCTTAGAGCATGTTTTTGCTCAAACTGTATCTTAGTGCTTTATTACATTTTACTATGGTTTAAATTGTTCACTGATGTTTCTAAGGCACTTTTTAGCCTTTACATACCATAGTTTAAATGTTTAACAACATATCAAGGTTTGGGGTATTTCAATCTACCCCACTTAAAAGAACTCCGTCCTCGAAGTTCACACTTCCCACACATCATTAGATTAGAATACAGGGATTACTTATAGCAATAAAACTTCCATAACCAAACACACTTTACATCACAACCTCGGACTTAATGGTCCGGGTAACATATTCACATCCATACATAACATAACATACTCACATGATAACCTCGGACTCAATGGTCCGGGTATCTTAACAACAGTTACACATACATAACAACCCTTAGACTCTCTGGTCTTGGGTAACATAACAACATTTAGACCCATAGGTCTTGATAACATACACTTTAGGAACTCAAGGTCAAAATAATATTTATTACACATACCACACAACATGTCATAGCATGTATAACAATCAAAAGTATCTTTGATATACACTGTGATCCCGCAGAACCCGGTCGCGATGGACACCTTCCGTCCCCGTGCCTTTGGGAGATCAAAACAATCACTTAAATTTGAAATTTCCTTGTGAGGTTAAGTAAGAGAACTTTAATTATGTAAAGTATCTATCGACGTTTTATAAATACCAATTGAAAATCCTTTTGAAAACACACACAACTCCAAGTCCAACTTAAGCTCTTTACTTCTTTTCTTAGCGTGGTTATTTGTGACCACTTATAGGGAGCTTCAAGAATCATCCAACCCTGATGTGAACAGCATCAGTGTTGAACTATCCTTCCACCCTAATTTGTGTTCGGCTTCCCTTGATCGCATGCAAATCAAGTTCCACTTCCCACTTCATTTTCAAGCATCAAATAAATCACTCATTTCCAATTTTCTATCTTTTAAATCATTCTAGTCATGATCATAACATCTCCAAGGGATAGAACTTCGTCTATAAGTTAATTCCATGCACTTTTAATGTTGTTACCTAGGATCTTATTCTCACTAGGTCTATGTCGGTTTCATACCCTTTCGTGAATCACTATATAGTATATATACACATATATTTTATCAAAATACAACACACGGTTTCACATTTATACACTGTCGGGGATTTGTTCCCCAGGAGTTTCTCTACTCCCCACACTTGTACTATCACACACAACTGTTAATAAATCAACACACTTATCACAATGGTATTCGCATCTCTGTGCGCAATTACCACAATTAAACTAATGAATGAATGCGTATGTTTACGTAACACACGCACCAATTGTCAAAACAAATTATTTGTGCTATGCACAACATAAGTGATGTACACTTGTACGGTAATACACACTAAGTGGTTTTGCACTCTACCCCCCTTAAAAGGGATTACGCCCACGTAATCAATCACTAAACATTTGCTTAAAATGTCTGCCATCGTGAAGTGTTCAACTTCCACGCGGTCTATTATACAATGGATTCTGATTAGAGGATCTAACCATACTAGCGGTTTAGTCCCTAAACCAAGAATTCTCATTGGAGTTCGCTTTCACTCTTAACTGGTTTCGGTTCTGGCCTGTGAGGCCTTCTAGGCTTAAATAATAGCCGTTCACTCATGTTCACCATGCACATTCAACATCTGAATCACTGGCTCAGTAGTTTCTACTGCGAAACTCTAATAACTGTAGGGCTTAGTTTTGCCCCATTCGTTATTCTTACTATATAGTACATATCCCAATTATTACCTTTATCTTGGTAATAACGGTTTCTCAACCGATGCTGGTATTTCTAACCGTTGGCAAATTCAGTGAGTTTCAAAACTTTCCATTCTCCTCTCCAATAATTTACTATGTATACTGCTATGTATTTCACAACGATTGACTTGTTTCCTTCCGACTTACTGTCGGTTGAGGTTGAGCTACTACCCAATGTGTAGTGCTCTCTCAGTTATTTCCCACACTTGAGGTTATTCCATACCGATATCTAGATTCCGTGTTACTCACTGCGGTCACTTGTTGCTAATCCTGACTCCACATTTGGTCTTGTACAAGTGTTCTTTCATCGGTGCGGCCTTGCATTTCTTATGCATTGGCCATTATACATTATTCCTCCACAATTAACTTGTTTCCAATTCCTAGCTATCACACTCGATTATTACTGCCGCAAGTGCAATACCAAAACACTCAGTCACACAGAGTGCAGAGGCGTAAACTCTTGACAGTAAATCCCTTTTCGATTCGCCATGGAATTCATACTGAGTTCCTATCACATAGTACCTACCACTGGCTTATTGCCCAGTCTGTTTAACATCGCTTATCTTGCATCTCTACTAAGTTTAACTCATAACTGGTCTTATCTGTTACATTATCGTTTAACAATACTTATACAACGGTCGCTTGCTGCGCACCGTGCTCTTACTCCTTGTATAACATCAGCTTATATCGTGTTTACTGTCACATTAACTTCCACACATATACTTACATTATTCACATTATGGTTCATCACTCATTTGGATGACTACTGAATGCTCTTTGAGCATCGATCATTCGAATCACAAGCCGGCATTATTCAGCTCGGTGTTTCACAGCTACTAAACTAACTGTTCTCTCAAATTAATAATTTGTCCATCCTTAACATATTTCTTGACTTGGTTAACATAACTACCGCTCCAGCGGTTTCACAGCATCGAGAGGTATCCCCACTCTTAGTACAGTGGTTCGTTCTCCACTCTATTCACTATATAACATAAACTTTTGCAATCAATCTAATTTACATAACACATTTATTTGTAGCTTATAAGCCTTACTGCTTCGAGCTCTGTCCATTGTGGACGGTTCACACACATTATTTCTCTGTACAACATTACATAGTTTGGATATCATATTGAGCTCCATGACAAGGTCGTTACATTCCGTTTCCTTTCATGGGATGCCCCTTAGGATTGTCGGTCCATCTCCTGACAAGTTATATCTAAACTGGGTGTTAGTTTCAACCATTGTGCTTCTGTCATGTCATTTCGTGCAACACTTGTTGATGCGATCACCCTTCAAGGATTGCTCCTGGGTGTCACAAAGTTATGCCATTACATCTGGTTCCCACTTATTGGTATATTCAGTTAGCCACGCCGTTTGCGTTCTTAACTGGCTTATTATCTTCTTCTGTGAAGATCTACACTTCCTGGTAGTGTAGGTACTCACTCTGTGAGTTTCATCCCGTTCCTTGCACACTAATGTGCCCACATTAGGCATCTGCTTGCCATGCACAGGCTGGTTCACCATTCCAGCTATCGTGTTTATCCCTGAGGATCCTTAAGACATATGCGATGACTTTACCTTATGGTTAGTGCCCTTCGCACCTCCTGACTCTTAAACATTTCCTTGGAAGGAATTCACTAATTCCTTTAGTTTCGTTAACTTAACTGAGTTCCTTTACTTTAACCATTCTTGGTAATCCGTTGCTCTTGCTCTTGTGACCATAGTATGGAGTCGACTACTTCCCGTGTTCCGGACTCTACTTGTATACATATGTGGGGTATCATGCTGATACATTACTACTTACCCAACTAACCCATAAGCACGTCTGTCAGGCCCACAAGCTCCTATCGGAGTGCGGTCGTCCCACATTACAGTTGGTACACTCGTAGTGTCTGTCACACGCCTAGGTGAAGTATTCTGTTGTCAACTCCCTTGTATTGTCTTGTGACAATATTAATTTCGTGTTTCCCGAACTTAATCAAGGGAAAGTTTATCCACTGTTGTATCTTTATCAACTGCCCTTGGCTTTATTGGTTTGGTTTAAAAGAAGGTTAGAAAGAAGTGTTGGTTAGAAAGAAAATTTGGTTTTGAAAAGAAAAGAGTTTGTATAAATCTGGGTTGAAAGAAAAATTCTCATGGTTTTACAATGCCTTCTTGCCTTAACCAAATCTAGCTTCTTGCTAACTGGTGTACTTCCAATTACAAAAGTTAGGCCGTTAAGCCCTTCCACAGTTATGATGATCTCACTTAACTTCATGGTATTTTACCAAGTATTTTGTAGTCGCTAAAACTTTCCCGAACAGCCCTGTTATAGCAGCACTTGCTTTGACAAGTGCGCCATGCTAACTGGCTATCGGTTAAACACACATACTGGTTGCGGTATTGTTCTTACCCGCACTATTATCTGTGGCCTTGTTGGCCCTTACTCGACCTTACAGTCTTGACAATAACCCTCTGGGTAACTTCTCACTGTTTTCACATGATAATTATCAACTCGGGTGTCTCCCATTCTTGGAGTCCCCTTTCTTTAGTATCGTATCCTCTTTATAGCCCGTTCCACGCATTTGTCGTGGTTACTGAGACTTGTCTCTTGTTTGGGCGCTACGTTGTAGTTCCTTTGTCGGTTGGTATACCGTTGGTGTATCATTTAACTACTGTAGTTCCGTAGACACTTGTCTCGGGTTTCATCAATCCACTTCTTGCCTGTTTCACGGTTGGTGCTTGCAAGCTGGTTATTCTCGACTGCTCGGCATGTCGACCCAGGTTGCTGGAAATTCTATTCTCTTATGCTCAAAATTCTTCATTCTTCGCTATGAAATGCGGTTAACATTGTTCAGATGGAAACCGTCTCCGGGATTCCCAGTTTTCGGGATCTACCGTATGACAGGTTCTCCGTACTCACAGTGGTACTTAATAACAGCCAGATTGGGTATTCCCGAGTAAGAGTGGACTTTCATCTCTCTGGCATTGTTTCCCAAGTTATATAACAGGGATTGTGGAGGGCGGGATGGATATTGTAGGTTTCTAGTACACACTGGTAATACCTAACTAGCGTATCTCTCATGCTATCACTCAACCCTTAACCCAAGGTACTAAAATCCTAACTCGGTACTTCCTAAGGTCGGTAATTCAGTCATCAGAGTGATACTTCGCTCTGATACCACTTTTGTAACACCCCATCCAACAACAAACACACTTTACAACAAACTGCAGCGGAAAACAAACTTCAACACATTGCTTAACTTCTTGGTGTTACACGCCGTTAACCACCCACGTGGCTAACAAAGATAATACATATACATTGTACCGGTCTGATGAGCTAAATTCCCGAGCGACTACACATTACTATCCCTTTCCATTAACAACAACAACAACATACACCTTTCAACTGTACCGAGTATTCACAAACTGATGCCGATAACAATCTCGGTCTTACTACACCTACTGTACATGTACTACTTAAAAGATTACCCATGTACAACGACTACCCCGTCGTACTCTCGAACGGCTTCCTGCTCTTTGTACCTGAAATAGGAAAAGAAGAGAAAGGGTGGCCCCCAAGGGGCTCAGCACCTTTGCTGGTATGGTAATCCCGCAGCCCACATGCTACCGGGCCACGCACAACTAATTGTCGTCTTAGCATGCGGTTGATTATATTTAGATCATGCACGCAACTATAAACACACAACACACAACCTTTCGCCTCAGTGGGCTCAACAAACAGATAACACATCCTTACTTGATAAGTCACTCATGGTATTCATTACCCCTAGAGTGTTCTCCTCTAATGGAGCTACTTCCTTAATAGACGACACTTACCCATTAATCGGGTTATCCTTAAACGCCTCTTATCACAAACTGGGATTCATTTCCATGATCCACATACTGCACATTTTACAACATATAACATTCATCACATAACAACACATAACAACACTTTTCACGTTTCAACGTGCACATAATAACATCGCAATAGATATTGCATCATAACAACAATACAACATAACGGGTACGGTTCCCTTTTATGAACCGGCCCAAACATAGTCAGTTCACTTGTAGCCTAGAGAATGTTGCCAGTCTCATGAAAAGCTCATTACATAACTCGTTACCGTCTCGTTAAATGAACGGATAACTTAACACAAGGTGTCTCGGATATAGTGATCCAAGCACACCGAACAAACATAACATAGTATGCCCCTGTGGCCCGACGAGAGTCAGTAAAATAGCCTTGGTTAAGCTAAAGGAAGGTTGGAAACCAAATTGGAAAACAACCATAACATACAGAGAGGATCGAACCTGATATGACAACGACCCCCATACTCACACGCGTGGCCGGAACAGACCGGACTCCTCACTCCCCCCGTTAGCACTTGTTAGAAGTTCAACATTGAACTTAATTAAACAATCACAACATTGGGTTAAGTCTTGTTAGATACACACAAGGAAGGGAGAGTCATACATTCACACACAAGCATCACACACAAACATCACATAACTAACTCACGCATAGCCGTGGTTAGAGCGTTCCATAGGTCGGAAACGTTATCACCGGATACCGTTCTCTTACGTTTACCTGATAGTGGTTAACTAGCCCTTCAAGCGCATTCGAGGTTACCGGTATCGGCACGTAAACATACAACAAGAAAACGACTGTAAACTCATTTCATGATTTATCTTATAACGTGGCAAACATACAGAAAAACACATTGGCATACAAGCCGGTGTAATCCGGTAGGACACAGGTTGCAAGAAAACCATACCTGTCACCGGAGTCCACTTTACCATGTCCACTTATGTTCCTCGAGCAATTCTCGAACAACTGACAACATTACATGTATTTTTATTAACATCGGGGTAACATGATTGTTTAAAGTCTAATGCTTATAACTTTTCCCCGTTAACTTAGTTACATAACTTCACTTTTTAACTTGTTTTACTTTTACATTTTAATACAACCTTTCCCCCACTAAATTGTCATTATAACTCACTTAACATGTCCTTAACATTCTTATAACATCATTACTTAGTAATCACCATTTTTTGGCAACTTATCCCACCTTAAAACAAAGTTTTTGGTCCATACAGTGGCCTGTCCGAACTTGTGTCCGGACTTCCCAAGTTCAGACACAAGTCGAGACTCAAAACTGAATACAGACGCCTGTCCGAACTTGTGTCCAGACTTCGGAAGTTCGGACATGGGTCGAGGAAAATTAAATGAAGAAGCAGGTACGTCCGAACTTGTGTCCGGACTTCCCAAGGTCGGACACAAGTCGAGACTCTAAAAATTTTTACGCAACAGGCCTGTCCGAACGTCCATGTCCGGACAGATGTTCGAACAAGGCAAAATACTCATTTTCTAAGCCTTTAAGCACTTAACCAATTTCACCAAACTTCTCCTAAAGCCTCATAATGTTTCCTAACATCATTTGGTACACTCTCACCCTCATACAGCATCCATAAAACTCATTTTCTATCTCCTTAATCACTTACTCATTTCATACCGAAATTCCTAACACTTATGATATTCTCCTTAGGTTTCTAAGTGGTGTTCCATACCTATGATAACCACTATGCCAATTATGTTTCCTCATCACTACATCATCATCTCCCAAGCATCTTTTGCATTATAAATCCTCTAGAACATTGCCAAAACCCTTTTTACATCTTTAAACACCATAATGCATGCTTCTTCCACTAGTTGAACACTTAACCATTCTCAACACTTCCAAACTCACCAAAACTCTTTTTAAACACTTAGAACTTCTTATACATTATCTAAATTTTCAAACTACACTACATCACAATATAGTGCATAAACTTAAATTGCTTGGAACTTAGGCCCTTAAATAACATGGCTCTTAGGCCCTTAAATTGCATAAACCTTAAACACTGAATTTCCACATAGTATATTGCCTTTAACCTGCAAATACACTCAACATCACATATGCCCCTTAATAGTTTCCTTGAGAGCATTTTCTAGGTCATTCACCTTTGGCTCCTTAGGTACTTTATTAAGCAAATCAAGCTCATTTTCCTAAGGCATTTAAACTACATTGAGATAACTTGTTTACCTCTTTTTCCTCGCAAACTTCTTTCTTGTTTCCTTGTAAAACCGGTAGGGTGTTTGGTTGTTTGTCAACTTCTAGACATTATACAAATAATATAATGAGTATACAAGCTTTAAGCTTCATCTCATTGTAAACCCTAGTTACATATATTATCTTAAGGTTTTAAAATGATTGTTTTACCTTGGAATGGAAAGAGAGCTTGGATATATATCAAGAGAGGACTCCACCAAGCCCTTGGGAGGTTCAAATGAAGCTAAAACAAGCAAGTTAAAGACACCATTGTGAGGTGAATTTTAGGACATCATATAAACATGGAGGAAACATGGATTTTCTTTGACTTTCCTTACCTTGAAGCAAAGGAGAACAACAAGGTGTGAAAATATTAGCTCAAGCTCCTTCAATGGTGAATCTCCATGGCACCAAAATTGAGTTCTTGAAGATTTGAAAAGGTAGAAGTGTAGAGCTTGGTCTAACTAAGACAAATATGGTCTTAGAATTTGATTTGGAGCATGGAGTTGGATTTGGCAAAGAACTAAAGATGGAGAAGAGAGGCTACTATAGCCCATCGGTTTTGAAGAAGAGAAGAGAGAATGAAGACCGTGTGAAATGAGAAGGAAGAAGAGAATGAGAAGGTAAGTAGCTAGCTTAAGATATTTATTTGTTAAAAGCAAATAGTAACTTGCTTTATCCTTTATGTATTTATTTGATAAGTGCTAGCAAGGGTGGTGACTCACACCATGAAAACCGGCCCCCATTTAATAAGAAGGGTGTTTTGGTCTTTTTTGACCAATTAACTTACTTATAATAACATATGTTACAAACTAGCTTATAAAAGTTACTATTCATAAAAACAAGGCACATAGATGTGAAATTTTTGATTTCCCATTGATATAGACTTCCAAATGTGACACTATATAGTACACATGTTATGTAAAGAGTAATGATGGACATTTAGCCATTCAAAACTCATTTACAAGACAATTTTCCAAAAACGTGCTTTAAGACTCCTTAAAGCACTTTTTTGTGTTTTAACTTGTTTTCAAGCTTGGTTTTCTTTGGTAATTGATTTAATATGTTCATTAACATATTTATAACGTATAGGTATGACCATTAGGTCTTATACAAATTTATCCCAAGCTTAGAGCACATTTTTGCTCTTATTGACTTTAAGGCATTTATTTGTGTTTTGTTTGGTTTAACTGTCTACCAAGGTTTCCTAAGGACTTAATTAGCCTTGTTAAATCATAATTGAATATTATTAAGTCTTGGTAGGATCTTTGGGTCCTAACCAAGTTCACTCCAAGCTTAGAGCATGTTTTTGCTCAAACTGTATCTTAGTGCTTTATTGCATTTTACTATGGTTTAAATTGTTCACTGATGTTTCTAAGGCACTTTTTAGCCTTTACATACCATAGTTTAAATGTTTAACAACATATCAAGGTTTGGGGTATTTCACATATAGTCTTAATACCCATGAAAAGCTCAAGCCAAACATGGCCTAAGATGGTGGCCGAAAATATCAAGGAAAGGAGAGAAAAATATCTCGGTTACTATTCACACCTCCTTACTATTCACACCACCTTACTATTTGCCAATGATTACAAAACCAACTTGCTCCCTCCTTATCCATTCAAGGGCGGTTACATACCAATGGTGAGGATTGGTTTTGGACACTTGGCACAAATCAATGGCTATGGACAATTCTAGAAGTAATGATTATAAGTTAAAGGATAAGGATGAAATTTAGTATAAAAAGGGGGGGTGGAGGTCGGCCATGGTAGGTGAGCAAGGTGGCCATTCTTCTTCATCTACCTTGCTTCTCCTAAGCTAGGAAACACCATTGGAGCTTAGGCAACAATACTCCTCCATTAGAAACACAAGTTTAAGGTAGTAATTAAGCTAAAATCAAGGAAAAAGGCAAGTTTAAGGAGTGGAAGCCAAACTCCAAGGTGGGCGAATTGGTTGGTGGAGATTTTGAGTTCAAGCAACCTATAATCAAGGTAGAAAAGCTCCAAAATGGCTAGGAGAGGACAGGTAACATCTATGCACATCATTTTCACCTTTAAAGCTTATTTTCCTTCTTAAGTCATTCTATTTGGTTACCTACGAATCCTATGTCCTATTTTCTTAAAAATTTTACAGTAATCTAGGGATGAATAGTTAGTGATTATCCTAGAAAAACAAGTCAAAATAAGGTTGGGAAGTAGGAAAACTTTAAAGAACTTTGAAAATGGAGAAAAATGAGCTTTAAGCTTTAGGAATTGTTTGGATGGGTTTCCGACATGGGTTTGAGCTAAAGTTTTGAGGGTAGTATTGAATAGTGAATATATGGTTAAAAATGAGAAGATGTGCTTTAAGCCTTTATGAGTGGTTGAATGGGTTTCCGAATTGATCTTGTGCTGAAAGTTTTGGGAGATACTTGTGTTGTTGATATCGGATCATGGTTAAAAGTTCAGGCCGAGACTCTTTTGGGAAGTTATTTAAGTTGGTGAATAAAGATTTTGGTCAAAAATGAGTTTTTAAGCTTTTCAAGGTGGTTTCTTGGAAACTGTTTGATTTTCTGATTTATTGGAGCTTGAATGGTATTGTTATGATGTTATTGAGGTTATTTTACAAGTGGTGAGCTTGATGTGTGAATTACTACTTGTGTAAAGCTTGGTTATGATATCTTACTTATGGTTTCTAAATGTGTTTAAGGATAACCTCTTGTGGTGGTGGTGGAAAGTATTGTGTGATGTTGATATCATGGTTATCCTAAGGCTATGCCTCTTGTGAGAGCCTTTAAGGCCAAGCCGATGTTCCGGCAACAATATAAGCTCCTACTAATGAATTGGATCTGCCACTATGATCTACTCCTATTGGGCAGAAGTTTTCAATAGGGGGTGTGCACACTTAAGAACATAGGGTGGGTGGTGGTGGTGGTGGACTTCATTTGGAAATATCTTGTTTATGATATTAATTATCTCTTGATAATTCTTGGTACAGGTAAATGGTGTGTGATCTATTCTGATTTGTTATATTGTTAA
Source organism: Limonium bicolor (assembly GCA_023374045.1). NCBI lineage: Eukaryota > Viridiplantae > Streptophyta > Magnoliopsida > Caryophyllales > Plumbaginaceae > Limonium > Limonium bicolor. The sequence goes on along the minus strand of CM041778.1, from coordinate 254,751,178 downwards.
TATTTGTTGAAAACAAAGGTTTTAAAGAGAAAATAAGTTTTTACGGGGTGTGGTAGTGTTACTCAGTTTTTACTGATTTTATTTGTTTGTGTTTTCCTGTGTATAAGAACTCTGTGTATTCAGGGTAACTGGGATGGTCATCTTCTCTGCACTGAGGACGAGTCCACCATACCTTATATATTTTTATGTTTGTCACCTATCGTAGAAGTATTCACCTGGGGTCACCGAGATAGTGTATGAGGAGTGGAACAAGAAGATACAAGGTTTTAGGCACCCGGAGAATGGTAGCAGTCAGTCTATCACTCATGATGTTTCCACTATGTACGAGTATATGCAGGTGGTCCCTAGTTAGATACTAGTTATGTAATAGTCTTTTGATACCCCTTACTTTTTGTGTAAAATAGGAGTAGGAGCTAACATAGTAGTTGGCTGGAAGGGGTCTTTTGGTACTAAGGTGTAAAGTGACGGGTTGGTTGTATCACTCTTTTGGTACTAGGAAAGCAATGTAAGATAGCTAATGTAGGGGTGGTGGTGGTAATAGCCTTACACTTACTAGTCTTTAGTAAGTGTGGCGGTAACCCCCGGGAATAGTAATAGGGGACCTTTTGTAAACTGACGCATGTATAATATAACTAACGTTTATGGCGCTACTTCAGTTATGGTATGTCTTAAAGAAATCAAAACAAAAAAAAATGACTAAGTAAATGGTGGTGGTAAACCGGGGCGTTACACACTGGAAGTTCCTATCTAGCGTACCTCACACGCTAACACTCAACCCTTAGCCCTAAGTCTCTAATCCCTAACTCGGTATCTTCCTTAACTCGGTATTCAGACCATCAGAGAAATACTTCACTTTGATACCACTTTTTGTAACACCCCAACCGGTAATCACACCAATATCTCCTAACCCGTCCCAATTACCAACCATAATGCAGCGGAATTCAAACTACAACTGGGGGTGTTACAATGCCGCTAGTCACCCACGTGACTAGCTAGGCCAAATCCAAACTCAAATACAACAACAATACAATATCGGTCTGATGGGTCTTATACCGAATACACTATACAAATCATACATCCATTACTTAATCAATTCTCACACTGAACACAACCTTCAAATCCATTATATACAATACAATCAAAAATCCGTTCTATACCGAGTATCTGCAATTCCCAAGTTTATTAATGACCTTTCGGTCTTACAATTCCATTATACAACAATACAATTATTTAACAACTACCCATGCTTAAACAGAACCCCGTCCTACTCTCGAACGGCGATCGGCTCCATCGTTCCTGTAAAATAAAAACATCACCCCAAGGGGCTCAGCTTACGTTGCGTATGACTTCCGCATACCCCGCGTACTAGCGAGGGTACGCCGACTAATTGGTCGAGAGCATGCGGTTCATTTTAATTCAAACAGCATGCAGACAACATACATTATATATGTACATTCACAAGCAGGTTCAACATTGAGCACAAACACTAACACACACATCAAGAGGTTAGTTTCGTTTGTTGTATACTTAGGCTTTGAGAGTTATCCTCACTATGCCTCATTTCATTCTACACTGTCACCCACTCACTCGGGTTACACTTACTCAAATTCTCCTACTCTTAGTCTCAAACTCAATACTCAAATTACAACTCAAGTCTCAACTTAATACTCAGTACACACATGCTCCATTCACAATACTCAATACTCAAGGTCTCAATCCATACTCAATACACAAAGGCAACTCAATCCAACAAGCACAAAGTTCACAATCACCAACCAAGGTTTGACTTCAATCAAACTTCACAATGGGTTTGCCCAATTAGCATCCGGGTTAATCGGATGTCATTATCTCAATACTCAAGATCATCAACTCAAACAAGTCCAAGTCATTCTCAACCAATTTTCCTTCTCTTGCCAATACTCAATGTTAAGTCGGTATGACCTCCGGGCAGGGATAAGGCTATCCCACCACCGGGCTCAAAGTTGGCTCACTGAACCACGTTGCTACCCATTTAAGGGGTTTGGACCATGGAAAAGATTATAGCCAGGAATCGGTTAACAATCTCTCTTGCAACCTCATCCTCACGCGTGGCCGAAACTATATCGGGCTTCTCAAATACTCCAGATTACTCAATTCCCAATTCTCAATGTTAGAGGGTTAGATGGTTAGGAGTTAGTGAGAAGCCATCAACAATATTCACACTTCCACAATCAAACAACAATACAATCAAGGTTACTATAACCAATCCAACAACATTTCACTTATAATCACAACCTTCCAATTCATCCACAACTCAACCAAGGCGTCACACTCTCGACTAGTGAGAAGTGCACATTCACATCCAAGACTACATCCACAATCAAGGAATAATAATACCTTACACAAATACGCAACAAGGTATACATACGCCTCTTCCTCATCCATTCATTTCATGAATTATACAAACTAAATGTTTAAGGCAATATAGCAAGAACAAAATAAAACAAGCACAAGTAGGCGCATTGAAATCCGATTCGTGCATTTATCTTATTTAGGTGATCAAATAAGCACACAAATCGGGGTAACCAGGTTAGGATACAGGGCATGAGGAAATCATACCTTTCACTAGGGTTAACTTTACCGGGTGTCCTCATGTTTCTCGGTTCACACTCGTTCCTCGGGCCATACTCTTGATTCACTTATAATATTCAAACATCTCCATCAATTTAAAATACAACGGTATGTAGACTAGTACTCCCATAATTAACCCAATTAACCCATCATTCTTTCGTTTAGTTTATGTGCTCTTAAACTCACAACAATCTCAATCACTCCTCATACTTGTTTACACTTCTTAGGACCTTTAATGGTCACCAAACAACTCCTAAACATCACCTAAAACCAATACCATTCAATCCCCCATGCCTAGAACCCTTAAATACACTTTCTGGGCATTTTTGGGGGTGGTCCGGTACTTGGTCCGGACCCTAGGTCCCGGACCAATGTATAAATCAACTCTCGGCCATAAATTCACTAGTGGTCCGGGACTTGGTCCTGGACGTAAGTCCCGGACCAATTCCTGCACTTACTCTCGGCTTGTTTTTTGATGCGGTCCGGGACTTGGTACATATCCTAAGTCCCGGACCCTGCTAAAAACTACTATTAAGGTGATTTTTCACCCCCTAATCAACCCTTAAACCACCCTTAAACTTTCCCTAATATTTCCACAAGTTTTCTACATAATTAAACACCTACAAACACTCCTTAAACCACTCCTAATCATTGGTTAAATCCACTACCCATTTCTTGCTCAAATTCCACAAATTCAATTTCTCACATTTTGCATTTGCACTCTTTTGCAATTCTAACTTCTTCTTGCTAGTTTTTACATCCTACCAACCTCACCAAATGCATCAATGACCATTACAATTCATTCCTAAACAATTGCATTAACTAAACCCAAGTACAACCTTTGTTTCCAAAGTCTTGCACACTAACTCATTCCTAGCATTTCTAAAGCGTTTCTTTACCCCTTTGCTACAGATTTTTGCACTCCTCCCCCTAGTCCTCTAAATACCATTTCAAGGCTATCAATCCACTCTACTCAACACTAAAAACACCTAGGTTCTCCCATTGTAACGACCCCAAAACCGGCCTAGGAGTTAGGGCCGTTACACGCCGCGAGTCTACTACCTAACGTCGCAAGGCTCTAAGCAAACAATCCCAAAACCGAATAACAAACTTGTATAAATACCGAAAGAGTTTACAAGATCCAAATACTTATAAGCCCAAATACAAAGAGAGGCCCGAAGGCTACACAAAGTACTAAAGCGTCCAACGCGCACGCAAACAGAGTCTAAAGAAACATAAAATAAACGAAGCTCCAGAAGGGGACGAGAAGAGAAGATCCCACGAGCTCAATCCGCAACAAAGTAAAGGGGAGAGCTAAACAGCCCAGCAAGCAGAAGACTTCCTCAAGGAAGCCCACTCAAAACAGAAGCAGAAGAATACTTATAAACAGAGAGGATGGCGGAGTCAATATAAATAGACAGAATGAAACCACAAAACAGAGGCAGAGCAGAACGTCACTTCAAATCATAGTCAGACTTTCAGAAACAGATGCAGAAGAGTGGGACACTAGTAACCAGCTAACACAACAGAAGGACTCACATAATGTCCTATGGATCCGAAGATCCCACAACAGAAGCCGTAGAGACAGCTAACAGACCCGTCGGTCAAATAACATCCTAAGAGAGACCCTAAGGAGTATAAACAGAAGGAATTCCTGCGCAGCATGCTACGGGACAGCCCGACCCGACTATCCAAGGCTCAGAAGCAAAGTGACTAGGTCCCAAAACAAAAGCTCACCAAAACAGATCTCCAGTGCATAAAAATGCATATAAACAGCATAAGAAGCTTGTACACAGATAGGGGAATCCAACCCCGCAAACGGAACCCAAAACGGAGCTAAAACGAAGAAGTTATGCCAAAAACAGAGGCATGTCCAAACTTGCGTCCGACCTTGCAAGTTCGGACAGATGCCGAGAACAAATACCGCAGAGAAATCACAGTGTCCGAACTTCGATGTTCGGACCGAAGTTCGGACAAATGCCGAGAACAAATACCGCAGAGAAATCACAGTGTCCAAACTTCGATGTTCGGACCGAAGTTCGGACAAATGCCGAGAACAAATACCGCAGAGAAATCACAGTGTCCGAACTTCGATGTTCGGACCGAAGTTCGGACAAAATCTTCGGAAACGTTACGAGGTGAAGTCCGAGCTTCGAAACTCGGAAAATTTGTAAAACAGGGGTGTCCGAACTTCGATGTTCGGACCGAAGTTCGGACGTCCCGAAATTCAGAAAACAAAAGCGGAAAAACAAGCCGTCCGAACTTCAACGTTCGGACCGAAGTTCGGACGGCATAAAACAGGCGATTTCCAGAATGAACAGACGCATAGAAGGACAACAAAATCCAATGCCAAACTCACACAAATGATCCGAATTGTAAATCAGTTCCCCCGGGGATTTAGCCCATCAATTAACAACGCAAAAGCGAGGAGAAAACGTGCAAACACCACACAAAATCAGTCAAGGAAACAGAACCGAAAACAGTCCCCGAGGGTGAACGAACAACCCCGATTCCATCCCCCACTTACCTCAATTGGCAGAGGAGATAGCACCAGCCTGAAGTAGAGCGAAGACCCGACACTCAGCAATCCCGAACAGCACAAACAGCCACTGAATTCGCAGAGAACAGCCCCCCACAATCAGAAAACAAAATCAGAAACTGCTCCTCTCGAAACAACGATAACACTACCGAATTCACCAACGGACCTACCTGATTTGCAGAGGGGAAGAATCTGAACACAAGCAGCAGCAGAACCGACCACAAACACAGCAAAGATCCACACGAAATCAGAAGCACAGCAATGGAGAAGACAGGAAGAGAGCAAAAAAAACTGTCGAGAGAATGAACGAGCGGTTTGCAAATGATCGTGAATTGTAATGAAATAAAATAATGACTTATCCCTCTTAATAAGTCTTACCAAATAAAAGGGAGGGGAATGACCTCCTTGCCCCCGCCTTTTAACTTAAAGACTCCGGTGTCCCATCAGCTATCCAAAGTAACACATAACATAAGCAATGATATAAACCGAAATGTCATGAAATTTGAAACGTAAAATACGGAGTATTACATCACTCCCCCCTTAAAAGGAATTTCGTCCTCGAAATTCAACATACCTCACTGCTCGAAGAGAGAAGGGAACTTGGCACGCAACTCCTCCTCGAGTTCCCACGTCGCCTCACGCTCGGACTGATCAGACCACTGCACCTTAACCATAGGCAGTGTCTTGCTACGAAGCCGACGAACATCCCGTGCTAAAATACGAACCGGAACTGCCTCATAAGTGAAATCATCTCTGAGTCGAAGCTGACCATAGTCAATCACATGCGAAGGATCATGTAGATACTTCCTGAGAATCGACACATGGAACACGTCATGCACTCCTGCTAGAGCTGGTGGCAATGCCAATCTGTAAGCCACCGGCCCAACCTTCCCAAGCACCTCAAAAGGCCCTACGAACTGAGGACTCAGCTTGCCTCGCTTCCCAAAACGAACCACACCCCGAACTGGAGAGATCTTCAGGTACACGTGGTCTCCCACCTGAAACTCAAGCGGACGGTGCCTCTGATCTGCATAACTCTTCTGCCGGCTCTGGGCAACCAACAAACGCTCCCTGATAGTCTTGACTTGGTCCACCGCTCCCTGCACCAACTCAGGACCTACTATCACCCTCTCTCGCAGGTCATCCCAACAAATAGGAGATCTACAGCGCCTACCATACAATGCCTCATACGGAGCCATCCCAATGCTCGATTGAAAACTATTATTGTAGGCGAACTCAATCAATGTCACATGCTGATCCCAGCTGCCCTCGAAGTCGAGCACACAAGCCCTCAACATGTCCTCCAAAATCTGATTCGTCCTCTCCGTCTGCCCATCGGTCTAAGGATGATAAGCCGAACTGAAAGCCAAATTCGTACCTAAAGCCTTATGCAGGCTACGCCAGAAGCGAGATACAAATCTCGGATCTCTGTCCGAAACGATCGTCGCCGGCACACCATGCAGCCTCACAATCTCATCTACATACAGCCGAGCCAAGCGCTCAAGGCTGAAGGTCTTCCTCACAGGCAAGAAATGAGCTGACTTCGTCAACCGGTCCACAATCACCCACAACGCATCGTACCCAGAAGATGTCCTAGGCAACCCCAAATGAAATCCATGCCAACGCTCTCCCATTTCCACTCAGGAACGGGAAGAGGCTGTAGAAGACCCGCAGGTCGCTGATGCTCGGCCTTCACCTGCTGACAGGTTTGGCAACGAGCCACAAAATCAGAAATCTCCCTCTTCATATTCGCCCACCAAAAGGACTCTCTGAGGTCTCAGTACATCTTCACCCCTCCTGGGTGCACAGAATAAGGAGCTCCATGAGCCTCCTGCATAATCTCCCGCCTAAGGTCGCCTCCACTAGGCACACAGACTCTGCCTCTAAAGCGTAGACAGTCATCGCTGGACACAGAAAACTCTGACTCCTGCTCATCTGACAACTTCTCCCTGATCTTACACAACTCAGCATCAGCCTTCTGACCCTCTCTAATGCTCAATCTCAATCAAAGTAGACTGGACCTGAATAGAAGCAATCATCCCAGCACGGTCGGACCGAACAACCCAAATCCCCATACGCTGAAGCTCAATAGCAGACCTCTGAACTCCTGACAACGAACAAGCAAGACCAGGAGCACCCCTACGGCTCAAGGCATCAGCCACCACATTCGCTCTACCCGGATGGTAGAGGATCTCCAGGTCGTAGTCATGTAATAGCTCCAACCAGCGCCGCTGTCTCAAATTCAATTCCTTCTGCGTGAACAGATATTTGAGACTCTTGTGATCCGTGTAGACCTTACACGTCACCCCATACAAATAGTGCCGCCAGATCTTCAAGGCGAAGACCACAACAGCTAGCTCCAAGTCATGGGTAGGATAATTCTTCTCATACGGCTTCAACTGTCGTGACCCATACGCTACTACCTTTCCCTGCTGCATCAGAACACACCCCAACCCTCTGTGGGAAGCGTCACAAAACACCTCAAAGCCCTCTGTCCCAGAAGGCAACGTCAAAATCGGAGCCGAAGTCAACCTCTTCTTCAACTCCTGGAAGCTCTCCTGGCACGCCTCACTCCAATCAAACTTGACATCCTTCCTAAGAAGACGAGTCAAGGGAGATACGATCTTAGAAAAGCCCTCCACGAACTTCCTATAATACCCAGCCAATCCCAGAAAACTGCGCACCTCAGACACACTAGTGGGCTTCGCCCACTCCATAACCGCCTTAATCTTCTCCGGGTCCACAGAAATACCATCCTTCGAAACCACGTGGCCAAGAAACACCACTCTATCCAACCAGAACTCACACTTCTTCAATTTAGCATACAACTCCTTCTCCTTCAACGTCTGTAGAACCATCCTCAGATGCTCCTCATGCTCCTCAGCGCTCTTGGAGTACACCAAGATGTCGTCAATAAACACAACTACAAAGAATCCAAGAAAGGTTTGAAGACTCTGTTCATCATATCCATGAAGAACGACGGGGCATTGGTCAAACCAAAAGGCATGACCAAGAACTCATAATGCCCATATCGGGTCCTAAATGCAGACTTAGACACATCCTCGGCCTTAATCTTCAGCTGATGATATCCAGAACGCAAGTCGATCTTCGAGAAGACTGTCGCTCCCTAACTGGTCGAAGAGGTCATCAATGCGGGGAAGAGGATACCGATTCTTGATGGTAACCTTATTCAATTCCCTATAGTCAATGCACAATCTGAAGGAGCCATCCTTCTTCTTCACAAACAACACAGGTGCTCCCCATGGAGACACACTAGGGCGAATGAAGCCCTTATCCAGAAGATCCTGCAGCTGCACCTTCAGCTCCTTAAGCTCTGCCGGACTCATGCGATAGGGAGCCTTAGAGATAGGCTGAGTCCCTGGCGCTAACTCAATAGAAAACTCCACCTCACGATCAGGTGGTAGTCCTGGCACATCGTCCTGGAACACCTCAGGAAACTCACACACAATGGGTATATCCTCCAACCGGGATCCCTCCTTAACCTCAGGTACAAAGCAGAGAAAACCCTGGCAGCCCTTCCTCAAGGAACGGACTGCCTGCATAGCAGACACCAACATAGGAGCACAAGGAATGGAGTTCCCCACAAAAGCAAAACGGGTCTCACCCGGTCTATCAAACACAACTCTCCTAGCTCCACAATCTATATGGGCATGGTGCTCTGCTAGCCAGTCCATGCCCAAAATCACATCGAAGCAGGACATACTCATAGGGATCAAATCAGCAGACAAGTTCCTATCCATAATCACTACCGGAACCGACTTACACACAGAATCAAGTACACAAGCAGGTACGCCACTCAGCGGGCTAGAAATACACAAATCCACATCACAGGGCACAGTAGACAACCCGAGACTACCCACTAAATCAGCAGACACAAAGGAGTGGGTAGCTCCTGAATCAAACAAGCAGAAAACTGGCTGAGAAGAGATCTGAAGAATACCTGACACTACTCGGTCTGAGTCACGGTCACGCCCACCAGCTAGAGCATACACACGTGCCTGGGTCTGGGGCTTCTTCTGATCAGCCTTCTGCCCGGACCCTGAACCTGCACCACGACTCTCAGAACCACCACTGCTACCTCCACCTCTAGCCTGTGGACACTGGGCAATGCGATGGTCTAGCGAACCACACTTGAAGCACGCCCCGGACTTCCTGTAGCACTCCCGTCCAGGATGGAAACGGTCACACTCCGCACACTTCTCCACAGCAGGGGATGCTGATGAAGAAGAACCCCGGTCTCCTCTATACTTCTTCTTCTGAGAAGAAGGCTGCTCACGCCTCTCGGGCTCCTCCACACGACCCTTCCTCTTCTGCTCCTTGCCCTTATCGGGCCTCTGGTCCCTCTTCTCATACCGCTGCCTAGCCTGCAGCTCAGACTCCACCACCAACGCCACATCGGCCACATCCCTGAAGGTCTTGTGGCGAAAAGGTGCCACAGCAGCTCGAATGTCGCCCCTCAACCCAGCCTCAAACTTCCTAGCCTTCCGGTTATCATCCGGCTCAGGCACAAACTTCGAAAGGGAAATAAACTTCCTTACATAGTCGTCCACAGACATCTCCTTCGTCTGGCGAAGCCTCCCATACTCTACAATCTTCTGATCCCTGAAGACATCGGGATAGAACTGCTGATTGAAGCAGCCCCTGAACTGCTCCCATGTCCATGGGTGGGGGTACTTCCCTTCAACCGACTTCCACCACTCCTTCACCTCTGACTGAAACATAAAGGTGGCAAAGCCAACCTTCTGATCCTCCTCACATCCCATGACCCGCAGAAGGTCCTCAATGGCAGTGATCCAGTGGCTCGCCTCCTGTGGGTCGCCACTAGCATCAAAAGAAGGTGGCTTCAGCTTCAGGAACTCCTGAAGCGCCTTCACGTTGCTGCCCACCGCGTTACCGGCTCCTGCCGCCTGACCAGCAGTGGCCCCTACGGTCTGCAGCACCTAGGTCACCACCTGCTGCACAATCTCTGCAATGTCCCCCTAGGGAGCATCGCCTGAAGCTGCACCACGTCCTGAACGTCGGGGAGGCATACTAAAGATACAACATCAAAATTTATCAGAAACCATCAAGCATTAAACAGCAGACCCTTCAGACACCCACACATGCAGACAAAACCCCACAGACACCAAAGAACGAGCAACCTGGCTCTGATACCACTAAATGTAACGACCCCAAAACCGGCCTAGGAGTTAGGGCCGTTACACGCCGCGAGTCTACTACCTAACGTCGCAAGGCTCTAAGCGAACGAATCCCAAAACCGAATAACAAACTTGTATAAATACCAAAAGAGTTTACAAGATCCAAATACTTATAAGCCCGAATACAAAGAGAGGCCCGAAGGCTACACAAAGTACTAAAGCATCCAACGCGCACGCAAACAGAGTCTAAAGAAACATAAAATAAACGAAGCTCCAGAAGGGGACGAGAAGAGAAGATTCCACGAGCTCAATCTGCAACAAAGTAAAGGGGTGAGCTAAACAGCCCAGCAAGCAGAAGACTTCCTCAAGGAATCCCACTCAAAACAGAAGTAGAAGAATACTTATAAACAGAGAGGATGGCGGAGTCAATATAAATAGACAGAATGAAACCACAAAACAGAGGCAGAGCAGAACGTCACTTCAAATCATAGTCAGACTTTCAGAAACAGATGCAGAAGAGTGGGACACTAGTAACCAGCTAACACAACAGAAGGACTCACATAATGTCCTATGGATCCGAAGATCCCACAATAGAAGCCGTAGAGACAGCTAACAGACCCGTCGGTCAAATAACATCCTAAGGGAGACCCTAAGGAGTATAAACAGAAGGAATTCCTGCGCAGCATGCTACGGGACAGCCCGACCCGACTATCCAAGGCTCAGAAGCAAAGTGACTAGGTCCCAAAACCAAAAGCTCACCAAAACAGATCTCCAGTGCATAAAAATGCATATAAACAGCATAAGAAGCTTGTACACAGATAGGGGAATCCAACCCCGCAAACGGAACCCAAAACGGAGCTAAAACGAAGAAGTTATGCCAAAAACAGAGGCATGTCCGAACTTGCGTCCGACCTTGCAAGTTCGGACAGATGCCGAGAACAAATACCGCAGAGAAATCACAGTGTCCGAACTTCGATGTACGGACCGAAGTTCGGACAAATGCCGAGAACAAATACCGCAGAGAAATCACAGTGTTCGAACTTCGATGTTCGGACCGAAGTTCGGACAAATGCCGAGAACAAATACCGCAGAGAAATCACAGTGTCCGAACTTCGATGTTCGGACCGAAGTTTGGACAAAATCTTCGGAAACGTTACGAGGTGAAGTCCGAGCTTCGAAACTCAGAAAATTTGTAAAACAGGGGTGTCCGAACTTCGATGTTCAGACCGAAGTTCGGACGTCCCGAAATTCAGAAAACAGAAGCGGAAAAACAAGCCGTCCGAACTTCAACGTTCGGACCGAAGTTCGGACGGCATAAAACAGGCGATTTCCAGAACGAACAGACGCACAAAAGGACAACAAAATCCAATGCCAAACTCACACAAATGATCTGAATTGTAAATCAGTTCCCCCGGGGATTTAGCCCATCAATTAACAACGCAAAAGCAAGGAGAAAATGCAAACACCACACAAAATCAGTCAAGGAAACAGAAACGAAAACAGTCCCCGAGGGTGAACGAACAACCCCGATTCCATCCCCCACTTACCTCAATTCGCAGAGGAGATAGCACCAGCCTGAAGCAGAGCGAAGACCCGACACTCAGCAATCCCGAACAGCACAAACAGCCACTGAATTCGCAGAGAACAGCCCCCACAATCAGAAAACAAAATCAGAAACTGCTCCTCCCGCAACAACGATAACACTACCGAATTCACCAACGGACCTACCTGATTTGCAGAGGGGAAGAATCTGAACAGAAGCAACAGCAGAACCGACCACAAACGCAGCAAAGATCCACACGAAATCAGAAGCACAGCAATGGAGAAGACAGGAAGAGAGCAAAAAAAACTGTCGAGAGAATGAACGAGCGGTTTGCAAATGATCGTGAATTGTAATGAAATAAAATAATGACTTATCCCTCTTAATAAGTCTTACCAAATAAAAGGGAGGGGAATGACCTTCTTGCCCCCGCCTTTTAACTTAAACACTCCGGTGTCCCATCAGCTATCCAAAGTAACACATAACATAAGCAATGATATAAACCGAAATGTCATGAAATCTGAACCGTAAAATACGGAGTATTACACCCATCTCATTAAACTACCTTAAAACACTTATTTTTCTACCAAAATTTTGCCATAACCTCCCCATAAACCTAACATATCCCGAATCACCTACTTTAACCAATTTCATTCCTAATCTAACCACACCCTTACAAGGGTCCTGCCAGCACACAATGAATCCATCAACCTCATTCAAATTCCATTAAACACAATATACCACAATAGCTAGAAAACTTAGCACGTAAGCCCTTAATTCAAACAACCATCCACAATTTCCCTCAACTTCAACCAACTACTTTGTTTCACATAATTTGGGTTAATCATTTAATTTAACCTATCCCAATTTCCAAAGCAATCAAAGCAAGGTTTAAGGTAGATTTCTTACCTTAAGCTCACAATTCCTTCTTTTCTTTTCCAACCTTCTCCGTCTCTCTCTCATGCCCAAATCGGCCAAATGGGGGATGGAGTTGTCAAACTCCATCTGAACACCTAAATCACACAAAAAGGATGTAATTACACTTTTAAGCCTTTGGGATACATTAATTCAATGAAAGACTTAAATTGTCATAAGTTAGGGTTTACCTTTGGAGCTTTTTAAGAGGGGCCTTCACCCATGAATCAAAGGGGAAACTCCACCACCATTAGAGAGTTGAATTGAAGCTCAAAATCAAGAAGAAAACAAGGTGTGATAGAGGGCAAAATCGGCCAGCTTTACAAAATGAAGAAAAATGAGGTTTTTCATGGAGATTTTTACCTTGTTTGAAAGAGGAGACTCCAAGCTCCCTTTTGATATTTTCTCTTCAAATGGGGAAAACCCGTGGAGATGAAACTCATCCTTTTGAAATTCCAAAAGAGAGAAAGGTAGAGGACGATGAGGAGAGTTCAAATATGTAATTTGTTTTGCATTTGGAGCTTGGAGTTGGCTAGAGCATGAGGTAGAAGAGAGGAAGCCATTGGAGCTTGGTGGAGAGCTCAAAATCCGCAGAGAAGAGGGAAGGAGAGAGAATAGAGAAATAAGGGTGAGAGAGGTTTTATTTACTTTTTGCTTTTTACTTTATGCTTTTACTTTTCTTCTTTTTCTATTCTTAACTAGCTAGGTGACTATGTGTGTGTGAGAGGCTCAATTCAGTCATAAAAACTGGCCCCCACACTTACATATGCTGGAGCGTTTTTCGTCTTTTACAGAAAACGCCCGTCAATTTACCTGGTTTTAGCACTATTCACTAACTAGGCCCGTTTTCCGAAATTTTCTCGTTTCTTTAATTTTAGTGGTTATTAAGCTCCCATTAAGGTTTATTTATAGTTACTTAATGAACTATAATTTTTACGGGTTCGTTTGACCACTTAAAGTCACATTTTCGGGTTTTCTCGAAAAACATGCACTAAAGATTTATTAGTGTTTTTAATTCGTTTTATAGATCCGTTTTCTTCGGGAGTTGTTCCCATATATTATTTAGGCCTTATTAAGACTTAAGAATCCATATTACACTCAAACCGAAGTCTCATACCTCCTATGGTTATTTAACGCTTATTTAGCGTTTTTCGCTTTTTAAGTGTTTCTTCATTACTTTTGGGTTTATTTTTCCTCATCGATATTACCTAAGCATTATTAGGCTCTTAAATATGGATTGGAATAATCTTAATCACTTTGTTTAAGTTCGGGGTATTTCTTCAACGACTGATCGGTGAGTGGCATTTAATGAGGTGTTACGTCTTGTGGGCAATGTTTGTAGGCTTTTTAGGTGTCAAGATCAGAGTTTGGATTAGTGGAATGGATGGGACTAAATATCTCAGATCATTTTGAAATTTAAAATCAAGGAAGAAGCAGCCAACACAATAAATTATTTCGTACCCATCATAAGCATTCAAGTAACACAAATCAGTTGCATTTTCATTGATACGTTGAAACAGATAGTCAAAGGCAAAGAAATAGTAATGAAAAAACAAAATCTAAGCCTAGATCTAATGTTTCTCATAGCTCGCTCATGTGTTTAAGAGACTAAGAACTCTCAGGCAATGTGGGAGTCTATAAAGTGTATTGCTCATTGAATCATGTTTTGAACACTTGGTTCAGAGGAGACGGCCTGCACAGCTGTGAGAGTGACTCTCACTTTCTGAAGAACATCCCTTGCTGAGGTATCCAGACTGGTCTCCGACTTGTCGTGGACCGGTGAAAGACTTCTTGTAACACCCCAACTACGAACTAAACAATTAACTGAAATCGCAGCGGAAATAAACAACCTAAACGATAACAAAACGGGTTGGTGTTACACGCCGTTAGCCACCCATGTGGCTAACTAGGCAGAATACATACAAATGTACCGGTCTGATGATCAGACTCCCGAGCACAGAACTAATAACCATAAATACATCAGCATTTACCGAGTATAAATATTTACCAACCATTACTGAAAACTGCCACTGTAATGTAAACGTTTTCCAAAATATAACGCCACGGGAGCACAGGCGCAACCCGGGCCAAACATCCAAAATTTACCAACAGTATTTCATAACTCCTAAGAATCTAGAGCCACTCCGCCTCCTCGATCCTCATCCTGCAAATAAATATGGAGCCCCCAAAGGGGGTCAGCAACCCTTGGCTAGTATGGTTAACGTGCAGCCCATCAACTATCGGGATACACGCAACCAATTGTTATGATATCATGGCATTGATTTTTAACATACAACATATAAAGCATAGCAAGAAATATTGCATAGCACAATAACACATACATAGTGAGAACATTTCACTTTAGAAAACGAACCAAGTTGGTTAGTCGACATTGTAAGCCTAGAGAATGGTTTCACCCTCATATTAAGCTTGTTACATTAACTCGTTACCGTTCCATTAGTCGAACAAGTAACTTAACACATAGGCATGACGGATGTAGTGATCCATACACACCGAACACATAATTTCCCCCTAGCCCGATTGGACGTCAAGTAGGTAAGCTTTGGCTAAGCTAGTGGGTGGTCGAAATCCAAAAGGGAAAACAACCTTAACATAAGGAGAGAGCCGAATCTGATTCAAATGTCGACCCCCGTACATACACGTGTGACCGGAACGACCAGATTCCTCACTCCCCAGTTAACACTTGTTAGAAGTCCCATAATGGGAACTTAACACAATTACTCACAGATAAGTGTTTAAGTCTAGTTAGACATACAAGGGAAATGAGATATATTTCAGCGACACATACCACAACCAACTCATACATAGCCGTGGTTAAAAGGTTCCTTAGGTTGGAAACGTTATTACCATATACCGTTCTCTTATGTTTACGTAGTATTGGTTAACGAACAATTAGTACGCATTTGAGGTTACCGGTATCGGCACGCACACAATACAACAACAACAACAACGACTGTAAACTCATTTCATGATTTAATCTTATAAGGTCATAAACACACAGAAAACAAATAACACACAAGCCGGTATAAACCGGTAGGCAACAGACTGCAAGAAAACCATACCTTGGTCCTTGCTGCATACGAGTCCCACCAAACGTAGTTCCTAACATGATTAATAATGTTGGTTAATTCGCTTATTTAACTTCCGGTTTACTAAGCATTTTACTTGATTATATGACATGATTTAATACTTACACTTACCCTTGATTATCTTCATTATACCCCCTAGGGTTAACCACTTAAGCCACACTTTGTTTGTTTTTTTTAAAAAAAAAGTTTTGGGTCGACCGAACTTACCCAAGGTTGGTCCATTCCAGTAACTTCTGGGTTGAAAAATTTACATTACGACTGACCTTTCTAAGTCCGGTCCCAAGGTCGGTCCATTCCAGAAACATATTACCGTTAGAAATTTCTACTCCGATCGACCTTGCAAGTTCGGTCCACAAGGTCGGTCCATTCCAGAGACCTATTCCGTATACAAATTTTAAGCCCGACCGACCTTGCAAGTCTGGTCCCTAAGGTCGGTCCATTCCAGAAGGTTTTCTGGCTGGGTAAACTAGGCTCGACCGACCTTGCAGGTCCGGTCCCCAAGGCCGGTCTGCTCTAGACCCTTGTTAAAAAAACTGCATATTTGACTCCAAACTTCACCTTGCATATCCTAGTATGTTCTAACCTTATTTGGGCACTTCAACCACATCTTAAGGCCACCATTAAACTCCTTAAACCACTCACCAAAACCTCCTTAACCATTACACAATCTTACAAAATCTTTTACACTATAATGTTTTTCCTTAGACTTCTAAGTGGTGTTTCTTACCTATGATGGCAACTATCCCTAAGTGTTTCTTCATCACCAACAACATCATCTCCCAAGCATCTTTCACCATCCAAACTTCTTTTATACAACTACTTGAAATTTCCTCCACAAGTTTATACCTCCTCCTTACAAGACATTATTTTTTTTCTCCTTGCTTACCAATATTTGCACAAGTCCTAAACACAATTCCTCCATGTCTTTGGTGCATCCCAAAACACTCATTTTATTCCTAAATCCTTCTAGATAATACCTATGTCATTCTAAACTCAAAACACCTTAATTTATTTCCTTTCATCAATAGAATACATAGTCATTCCTAGTTCATCAAACCTCATCTAAACACCTTGAACTTCTTGAACATTAACCAAATTTGACATGGGTTTCCCTAGCACATTGTTACACCAAAACACATAGTTTTCACCTTTAAACACCCAAGAACATTTATTCACACAAGAATGTTCTCTACACATAACTAAACCTTAAACTACACTACATCACAATATAGTGCATAATTTAAATTGCTTGGCACTTTGGCCCTTAAATAACATGGCAGTTAGGCCCTTAAATTGCATAAACCATAAACACTGAATTTCCACATATATATTGCCTTTGACCTGCAAATACACCCAACATCATATATGCCGTTTAATAATCTCCTTGAGAATAGTTTTCTAGCTCATTTGTCATTGGCTCCTTAGGTAGTTTTAATAAGCAACATAAGCTCATTTTTCCTAAGACATTGAATTATATTGAGATAGTTCATTTACCTCTTTTCCTTCACAACTTCCACACTTGTTTTTCCTTGCTCTTGCTTGATCAAAAATCGGCAATGCTTTTGATTCCTTGTCAACCTTCTAATCAATATACAAGCAAGGCAATGAGCATTCAAGCTTCATGCTTCAGCTCATTTATAAACCCTAAGTTATATATTGTCATAAAACACTTAAATGCTTGTTTTCCCTTGGTAATGGAAGAGAGTTGGATTAACTAGCAAGATAGGACTCCACCAAGCCCTTTGAAGATTAGAATGAAGCTAAACCAAGGCAAAAGAAAACACAATTACAGGGCATGTTTTCGGTCAACACAAAAATGAGAGGAAATGTTGTTTTTCTTGGCTTTTCCTTACCTTGAAGCAAAGGTGATCAACAAGGCATGAAAAGATGAGCTTAAGCTCCTCCCATGGAGATTCCTCTTTGCACCGAAATGGAGCTTTTGGAATTTTGAGAAGACAAGATTGAAGAGCTTGAGGAGACTAAGAGAATGGTGGTCTTGGAATTTAATTTGGTTTATGGAGCTAGGAGATAATGGCAATGGAAGATGGAGATGGTGTGTGAGCTGTAGCAAAACCGATGGAGAGTGGAGGAAGAAGGTTGGAGACGGTGGGAATGAGTGGGAAAGGAAGAAATGAAAGTGAGGGGTTTACTTTACAAGATATTTACTTATATAAAGTAAATAGTACTTATTAGTCATCTTTTACTTACTTATTAAACTAACAAGAGTGGTGACTCACCACATAAAAACTGGCCCCCTTTTAGTACTTAGGAGGTTTCATGGTCTTTGTTGACCAATTTAAATACTCATATTGACCAATGTCTTAAACTAGCACTATTTGGGTACTATTCACAAATTAGCGCACATAAATGTGAAATTTTTGTTTTTCTATTGATTTAGACTTCCTAATGTGATAATAAGTAGTACACATATTAATTAAAGAGTAATGATGGACATTTATCCATTCAGAACCCATTTACAAGACAATTTATCAAAAATGTGCTTTAAGACTATTTAAAGCACATTTTATGTTTTAACTTGTTTTCAAGCTTGGTTTTCTTTGGTAATTGATTTAACATATTCATTAACATGTAAATAAGGTCTTGGTAAGCTCTTAGAGTCCTAACCAATGTTATCCCAAGCTTAGAGCACCTTTTTGCTCAAATTGCCATTATGGTATTTTATAGTGTTTTCTATGGTTTAAATTGTTCACCAATGTTTCTAAGGCACTTTTTAGCCTTATAATACCATATTTAAGTATTTAAACAATATATAAAGGTTTGGGGTATTTCAATCTACCCCCCTTAAAAGAACTTTGTCCCTAAAGTTCATACTTCCCTCGCATTCATAATATTAGAACACAGGGATACTTATAAAACAACACTTTCATAACAACATACTTTATATAAAACCGGACTCAAGGTCCAAGCAACATAACATCATTCAGATACAACGGTCTGTAACATAGCAGCATAGACAATGTATTACAATACATGTCGTACATACATACCGAAAAGGCTCTACCCCCCTTAAAAAGGGGTACGCCCTGTATCCTATACATACATATACTTAGAAGTAAACAAGGACGCGTACTTAGCCCTCATTTTATGTTTCAGCTCCCAGGTGGCCTCCTCGACGTCCTGGTTAGACCAGAGGACCTGCACCAGTCGTACTGACTTATGACGAGTGTCTCGAGTCTTAGTATCCAGAATCCATACGGGAGTCTCCACTGATCGCATGGTCGGCTCTAATGTTAGCCTTTCGGGCTGAAGTACATGAGACAGATGAGACATATATTTCTTCAACTGGGACACATGAAATACATCATGTACCTTGCCCAACTCAGCAGGTAAATCTAGCCTGTAAGCTACCGGGCCTATCCGCTCCGTCGCAACATAATGTCCCACATATTTCGGGCTCAACTTGTCTTTCTGGCCAAAACGAAATACTCCCTTCATAGGGGATACTCTAAGAAATACCTGATCACCCACGGTGAACTCTAGGTCACGTCTACGCACATTGGCGTATGATTTCTGCCTATCTTGAGCTTCCTTCATGTTAGCTCGGATCTGGCGTACTTCTGCTTGTACTTGCTCTAAATACTCAGGTCCTATAATGACCGTCTCACTCGACTCATCCCAGCATAATGACGTGCGGCATGGTCTACCGTATAAAGCCTGGAAGGGAGACATTTTGATCGATGCATGGTAACTGTTGTTGTAGCTAAACTCGATCAGATGTAACTTATCGATCCTGTTGGTCTGAAAGTCAAGTGCACATGCACGTAACATATCCTCAAGCGTCTGGATGATGCGCTCACTCTGACCATCTGTCTGTGGGTGGAACGTTGTACTTAGCTTCATCTCGGTACCAAGCGCTTCCCGTGTAGTTCTCCAGTACCTCGAGAGGAACCTGGTATCCCTATCAGACACGATAGTCTTTGGTACCCCATGATGTCGTACTATCTCTCAGTCGAAGAGCTCTGCTAGCTTTGCCACTTTCCTGGTGTCCTTCATTGGTATGAATCGGACTACCTTGGTCAGTCGGTCAACAACAACCCAAATCATATTCAGACCTCCCCTTGTAGGTGGAAGCCCTACTACGAAGTCCATGGAAATGTCATGGAACTTCCACTCAGGCACTAGCATTGGTTGTACCATACCACGAGGCCGTCGGTGCTCAAACTTGACCTTCTGGCAAGTGAGACACCTCAGCACATAATCATTTACATCCTTTTTCATTCCCGTCCACCAGAAATATCGTTTCATACTCTTGTACATCTTTGAAGCTCCGGGGTGAATCGAAGTAGTGGAACGATGGAATTCACTCAATATGCGCTCCTTCAACTCAGCGCTACTCCTCGGAATACACAGTCGGCCATTCAGCCTAATCAGGTCATCGTCCTGGAGTCTGAAATCATACTTCTGACCCTCAAATGTGCCATCAATAAGCTTCTACCTATTCTCCAACAGATACTGATCCGACATCTGAGCACTCCGCACCTCTTCAACCAAACTAGAATGAGAGACTAGCGAATGGAGAGAGCGTGCTCGGCGACTCAGTGCGTTAGCTACCACATTTGCCTTACCCTCTTTGTATTGTAGGTTGATGTCATAGTCATTCAGAAACTCGACCCACCTTCTTTGCCTCATGTTCAGCTCTTTCTGAGTGAACAAGTACTTCAAACTTTTATGATCCGAATATATTGTCATGCTCACCCCATACAAATGATGTTTCCATATCTTCAAAGCGAAGACGATGGCACCCAATTCTAAGTCGTGGGTAGGGTAGTTCTCTTCATGCTTCTTCAGCTGTCGGGAGGCGTAAGCTACGACCTTCCCGTGTTGCATCAATACACAAACCATACCTCTCCCTGATGCGTCACAATAGACCTCAAATCCATCTGGACCGTCTAGTATAGTCAGGACTGGTGCAGATGTCAGAGCATCCTTGAGACTCTGAAAAGAACTCTCACAGTCATCTGTCCACTCGAATGGTGCATCCTTCTTCATTAAGGAAGTCATCGTCTTCGAGACACTGGAGAAGTCCTTCACAAATCTCCTGTAATATCCTGCCAGACCAAGGAAGCTCTGGATGTCGGTAACTGTCTTCGGCCTAGGCCAGGTGCGCACTGCATCTATCTTTGCCGGATCAACAGCGATCCCGGCCTTAGATATCACATGACCAAGGAAGAAAACTTGGTTCAACCAGAACTCACACTTAGAAAACTTAGCATACAACTGATTCTTTCTCAGCGTTTGCAACACATTTCTTAGGTGGCTTTCGTGCTCACCCTTCGATTTTGAATACACAAGTATATCGTCGATGAAGACTACCACTGACTTGTCCAACTGATCTCGGAACAAGCGGTTCATTAAGTCCATAAACTTGGCTGGTGCATTGGATAAACCAAACGGCATAACGGTAAACTCATAGTGACTGTATCTGGTTCTGAATGCGGTCTTCTCAATGTCACCCTCTCGAATAACGATCTGATGGTAACCTGATCGTTAGTCGATCTTGAAGAATACTGATGCTCCTTTCAACTGGGAGGTTATTATATGAAAATAGTTATAAACTATAAGTTATAAGTTTTTGAATTCAAATATAGTTTATTAAAGAATTAATGGATTATATAATACAATGTATTATAATGGATGGTGGGAAAATAATACTACATAATAAATCATGCATGTATGCATGCAACTATAGGTTATATGCCTAAGTTCAATAATGGACAAGATTAAAGGAATATAGTGAATTAGGCTTAACAGTCGAAATATTAAGACCTACGAGTTTAATAATAAAGCCGACTGGTTTAGAGAAACCCGTAACAAATAACTGTTGAAATCCGGGGATGAACTGTCGGGGTTACATGTTATTCGGAAATACCGGATTTAGTTAGTCATGGAGACTGACTTAAGTTTCATTACAGTTTAGATCGTACTTCAGACAAAGGCGCCTGACGAGCTAGTGGACTACACTGTGCATCCTAGGTCTGAGGTGTACAGTATGTAAAGGGGTTTGATCCGGGATTGACCTGAGGAATCCCTCGGGCTCGGATTTGGTTGATATATAACTTGTGTGTTATGTGTGTGGTACGTGTATGTGATTATGTGTGTTACTGCATTAATTATTTATGCACGAGCGTCCTACGGGACTAACACTACGTTGACTATAGATCGACTTATATAAACATACATATGCGTTTAATGTGATGACATGATGGTTACTTAATATAATACCCTTAGTATTAATATTAAGTATATGGTAACCTAAGTAAAACACTTAGGTACGAGACACGACATTGTCGGTCTCTAGAGCATGGATCTCGAACATGAATATAACCTAGATTCCTTCTAGGTATGTGTGAGACCCATTGGGCAGCTAATTAATAAATTGTATTCTCCATAAAACTAAGAGTTTATCTTAAACATTATGAGAGAGTTGGTATGAGTTGAGGGGAGGAATCGCGGTAGTTTACGAACTACTTGGTTGTGCATTTGTGATCACTGAAGGGTACCCGATCGGGTTCCGCTCTAGGTATTACCCAACGAGCCCTATTTGGATCGTGGGTCAGGTGGCTACGGCTTTTATATGGACGCCTTACGAGGCAAAGTGAATAGTCAGGGGCCTCCGGACCTCTAGCGAAATGAGCACCTTTGTGTGTACGGGAGGACTACTGTCCATTGGTGAGGTTATCGGGTTGACCCAACATGACGCCCAACTGGTAATTAATTAAACATGATTTGGATGGATAGGGCCTTGAAGGCCAAATTAAATTAATTAAGGAAGACGTTCGCTACGGCGATTATACAGTACTATAATTCGATACGCTCGTTTATACAACTGTTGATCATTGTCGAAGCTGAAGTGCGGGAACAGGGTAGTTAGGGTTTACTTTAATTACCGCACATGGAATTTATTTGTGTAACAATAACAGTCTGTGGTTTGTATTATGGTACGGTTATGTATATTCGGGATTGGGTAGACGCTCACTTGTCGACGTTTATGGTTTATGGACTTAGTATGATGTATAGGAGTTATCTCGTTATCACAGCGGTTTAGCAGTTTATTTATTTTGGTTGTTGGATATAGTTCTGCTTCGTTACTCGCATGGGCGAGTAATGGCAGGTGACACCCGAGTGAGTATTGATGTTGTTATTTATCTTTCGCTGTAAGACATTTTATTTATTGCTACGTGAGGGATTATTACGTGTTTATCGAGAGAGGTGTTACATTGTTACTCTCGCTGTTATATTGTAAATATTACATATCTTTGTGACAGATTTGTCCAGCAATTCATTTGGTTGTTTTCCTGATTGTGTGTAATGTTATAACATGTGTTACATGAACATGGAAGTGTTTAAAGAGTCAAGGTAATGTATAAGACAAGGTTGGAAAGGTAATCCATGGATTATTACTCCTACCAATGTATTAGAGTTGATTGTAGCCCCTACCAATGTATTGGGTTTATTATTTGCTCCTACCAATGTATTGAAGCTAATCCATCATGATCTATCCTATGAGCTGATGATCTATAGGGGGTGTGCACACACTTAAGGGCATGGGGTGAGGTGGAATATGTATCCAAGGGTCGAGAGTGTCAATGCTCTATGTCGAAAGACCGATTGCCCGAGGACAAGTGGAAAATGTACTATGGTGAGAGAAGTTGTTCTTATGGTGGAACTTGGCATTCGTTGTACTCTTAATATTTATTATTTGGTGAGTGATAACTGATAATATCACCGAATGATTATTTATGCACCTTATGTAAAGGTAAGCAACAATGGTGCATTTCTGTGATTTTATGTGCTAACCTTGTCGTAGTTGTGTTATTCTTTATATTATATCCTTGCTATTATTGTAATGTATTCTTGGAGTTTTACAAAGTTAAAATGTATTTTACATGATGTGGTAGGAGTTACTCAGTGCTGCTGATTTTGGCTTTATGCCCTGTAGTCTTTTCTCTGTGATTACATGACTGACCACAGATACAGGAAGTGATGAAGCTTCTCCCTAGTCATGAAGTTGCACTAGAGTGTGGAGCTAAAAGGGGACTAGAGTAAAAAGTAAGAGGGCATGTAGTTATTTCTATAAAGTTTGAATGTAATAGGTTTAAACTCTTTTATGTTTTGATGTAAACTAGTAATTATGGTGCAAATTAAAGTTGGAAAAAGATGTTAGTCGATGTTAGCAGAGGTTGTATAAGTTTAGTAAATGATTTCAGATGTAAAGATAGAAGGATGTGGTTAGATTTTTGAATATATAAGAGTTTAAAAGTCTAACTTAATTTGGTATAGTAGTGGTAGTTAGCCTTAGCACTCACTAGTAAAACAAATTGAAGAAGTAAAAGTACTCATGTGTAGAATTTCTTGAGTTTATCCAAGTTAACTAGCTTGGGGAGTTCTTCCCTTGTGCTTGGCAGAACTAAGCTAGCGGCCCCATATGGAAGAGGCGAGGGATACCAAGGAATCTACAAAAGCGTTCTGTGATCTGGGCACATGGGTGAAGCTCACATTTCTAAAGGCTTTTTCAAGTTGCACCAAGTGCCAATGGTGGGGTACAAGTTTCTCATATCTTACCTTCCACTCGTTATTGATGTGACATACAACAAAAAATGAGTCTCCAAAAACTTCGACATCCTCCACCCCAAGCTTAACGCCATCTCAAGGCTAGGGATGCAGGCTTCGTATTCGGCCATATTATTGGTAACACCGTAACATAAATTAATGGCAGTGGGCAATTGCAAACCTTCTAGCGAAACAAGCAAGATACCAACCCCGTAACCATTTTTATTGGAGGCTCCATCAAAATATAATTTCCACACTCCCTTCTTTATGGCCATAACATGCTCATCGGGGATGTCATCACTGTAGAATGATTCTTCTGAGATTAGGTTATCAGCCAAATGTTCTACTATTACCGATCCTTTAATGGTTTTTGTTTACATAATTTAATGTCCAATTCTAATGACAAAAGAGACCAACGCGACAACCGGCCGGTCAAAAATGGCTTCTCTAACATGTATTTGATGGGATGCATCCGGGAAATCAAATGGATTTCATTGCCCAACATATAGTGTCGAAGCCTTTTCACTACCCACACAAACGCCGCCAAGTTTTGTCAATGGATGAGTAACGGGTTCAACATCTACCCACTTCTTGCTCAAATAATATATGGCATATTCTTGAGGTGGATCACCTTGGTTTTGAGTTAGCATGAGCCCCATGGAAAATTCATGAGCTGATATGTAAAGGATTAAGGGCTTTCCTTCAATTGGGAGTACCAGAACGGGTGGTTCTTGCAAATATTCTTTGATCGTTTCGAATGCCTATTGACTTTGATCATTCCACTCTTTTGGGGAATATTTCTTTAGAGGTCTGAGAATGGGATCACATATCTTGGTCACATTACGAATGAAACAACTAATGTACTACACTCACCCCAAGAAACTTTTGACATCCTTTTCAGTTTTTGGCGGTTGCATATCCTTGATTGCCGTAATTTTATCCGAGTCAACCTCGATGCCTTTTAGCGTTATCATGAAACCTAGCAACTTTCCTCTGATCACCCCAAAACTGCACTTCTCCAAATTCAAACACATTTTGTATAACCAGATTCGTTCGAAGAATTTCCTGAGGTTGACCAAGTGGTCAGTTCTTTGCTTTGCTTTCACGATCATGCCATCTACGTATACCTCCACTTCTTTATGCATCATATCATGAAGGATCGTAGTGACTGCCCTTTGATAGGTGGCACTTACATTTTTCAAACCGAACGACATCACATTCCAACAATAAGTTCCCCACTATGTGGTGAATGTTGTTTTATCCTGATCTTCCCTTGCCATTTCTACCGGATTATACCCTAAGAACCCATCCATGAAAGAGAAGAGCTCATGCCTTGAGGCTCCATCCACTATAACGTCGATATGCAGTAATGGGAAACTATCCTTTGGGCTGGCCTTGTTATGGTCTCAGTAATCAATGCAAACCCTTATTTTCGCATTTTTCTTTGTTACACCAACAATGTTAGCAAGCAAGAGCACGTACTTAATAACTTTGATGAAGCTTACCCAGAGAAATTTCTCTATTTCCTCCTTTACTTTAACCTGCAACTCAGACTTCAAGCGTCCTAACTTTTGAATTTTAGGTGATATGTTGGGGTAGGTCGGGATTTGATGCTCTACTATTTCAGGATCTATTCCTGGCGTGTCAGCATAACTCCAGACAAAGACATCTTTGAACTCCCTGAGCAAACTAGTCAGCTCAGCTCTTTCATTCTCAGTCAACGATACCCCCAGTTTCACCATTTGAGGGTTATCAGATGTCCCAAAGTTAACCTCGATAGTTTCCTCTATAGGTTTTTTCATAGAGATCCTTACCTCTAGTTCATTCAAGATTTCTTCATCATCAAGCTCTACAGAGATTCTTCGGGATTCATTGTGAGTGTGGCCAAATTCTTCGAGTGGGTTGGCCATTGGGGAAGCTTCTAGTGAGCTGACCTTGGCTTTCAAATCCTCTATCATGGAAACATACTTTGACTCCAAAGTCTCCAAGGCTATTGCATGTCTCGCCTCTAACATTGCAAGTTCATTGCTGAGACCAATTGAGTCAAACATGTTGGAGTCTTCAGGTTTCATTATGGATATTTCCTTCCCTAGTCACCTGATCCGATTTACCCCTAGTTGGTAAGGGTTCGTATAAGATTCAGGGTTGAATGCAGGGCAGTTCCTATCAAAATTATAGGGTTGGCCATAGAATGATCACACAAGCAAACAAGGGTCTCATACAGGTTCAACATGTCCTCACTTGACGACTTGGATCAACGGGTATGGATTGATCCGGAGAGGTGCTCAAGGCTTAGGCCTAGGTCACTGTGAAGGAATGATACTTGCACGTTATTCTCCTTAAGCTTCCCCACTTTATTCACATTTCTGTGAGGTGTGTGTCAAAGGTCGGGTCTTTGACTGACCAAACATTGGACTTGGTAAGGATACTGTTAGAGTGGTGCTAGGAGTTGACGCCCAGGTATTAAGGAGATGTGGTTAGACGGCGTCCTCCTCTTTTTCCCCACTTATTCACACCACCTGAGAAGGTGTGACTCTCAAACAGGGGTCGCCTAATGCGTGTCCCGGGGTGAAAACGGTTTGCACGGACCCTAACTCAAATATGATGCATAAGTATGAAAATTTAAAGTACGCACGAAAGTAAACAAACAACATAATAAAATCCGTAAATAAACAATTTCGAGTCAAGCCATATTTCTTAAATTTAACAAGTTTAAAATTAAGAGTTAGTCCCTAGCAGAGCTGTCATTCTATGAGCCTCGGTTTTTTTACCACTATCCTATGTTGATTCGGATATGATCGGGTTCTAGGTCCACATATAACTTAATATTAATAACTATGTCATAAAACATTAAGTATTAAAACCTAAGCTACCTCAATGGAACCTATATAGAGTCACCACCTAATTTTTACCTACAGTAAATTAGGAAATGTAGAGTTCAGGTTTGGGGGCTTGGTATTCATCTTTTTCAGGTTCAAATTACTTTCATTACCCTTCTAAGTCGTTTTTCCTCCACTTATGTCGTTTTACGGCTTTTTACGAAGTTGATTTAACTTAAGTGCGCGGTTTGAGATATTTTGTGTTTTTTTAACATTTTTGATGAAAATGAGAATTAAAATTACCTAAACTATGGTTTCAGAAGCCGAATTTGGTCAAATTTTAGTTCTGTCCATGGCCACGGACTTAATGTCCGAACCCACGGACCCTAGTTTAACCTTGCTGATCAGAAAAGTTGAAATTACAAGAAAATGAAATTTTGAAAAGTCCGGGGTCACGGACTGAGCGTCCGGGGTCACAGACTAGGTGTCCGTGGGCCCGAACATGAGTCAAGAAAACCTTGAAAAGTTAAATCCCGCCACCGTTCGAGGGCACGGACTAGCCACGGACGGTGGCGTTCATGAACTTCCTGGTGGTGTTTTTGGCTCAAATTTTATGGAGGTATAGCCTAAAATATTCTAAGCACGTTAGTAAATTATAAAATTAAAATTGACTTTTAATTATGACCGAAACTTAGTGAACAAGCTACACTATAGAAACAAAATCAAATAACAATTCGGAAGCCGGAAAAGGTCGGTTTGAACCCAAATTTAAACATAAGGTTAATGAAGTTGATGGGAGTCAGGAAAGTGAGCTCTAACCTGTTTAACCCTTGAAATCGATGAGATTCTTCACGTCGAGAACCTTTTGAAGCATCGTCGGAGTCGGTCCCGGATTGAGCTAGAACCCCGCTTCTGACCCTATTAAATTGATGATGTTATTCATGTCTTTGTGGTGGTTTGATGGTGGTTTGATGGTGGTTTGATGATTGTTGTGGTGGTGGAAGTAGAAAAACGTGTTTCGGTGATGATTTCGGTGAAACTTTAGTATTTAATCAAGGCTCGAAAGTTCAAAACGTGGGGAAGAGAGAATGGTTGGGTTCTTGGCTGCTCTACGGTTCTTCGAGTTCTAATTTTTTCAAGGGACAAGTTCATTTATATAGACATCACTAAAGATAGAGCAAACTCGGTAAAAACCGAAGTTTACTGGAATTTTGGTTAGGTAACTTCATACTGGAATCTGGCCATTAAATTTTAACCACATGTAGAGGAAGATATTTTGGATTTTTCTAAAGAGAAATTTGAATTTTTGGATAATGGAATATTTTAAAATTCAGTTTCTGAAATACCCCAAACCTTGATATGAAGTTTAAATATTAAACTATGATATTTAAAGGCTAAAAAGTTCCTTAGAAACATTAGTAAACAATTTAAACCATAGTAAACACAATAAAGTACTAAAAGACAGTTTGAGCAAAAACATGCTCTAAGCTTGGAATGAACTTGGTTAGGACCCAAAGAGCCTACCAAGACTTAATAATATGCAATTATAATTTGATAATGCTAATTAAGTCCTTAGGGAACATTGGTAGACAATTAAACCAAAGAAAACACAAGAAAACACCTTAAAGTCAATTTAAGCAAATACTTGCTCTGGACTTGGTGTAACCGTGTATAATACCTAAAGGTCATTCTTAGACCTTATGAACAAGCTAATGAACATTTTAAGTCAATTACTAAAGAAAACCAAGCTTGAAAACAAGCTAAAACACAAAATGTGCTTTAAGGAGCATAAAAGCACATTTTTGAAAAAATTGTCTTGGAAATGGGTTTTGAGTGGCTAAATGTCCATCATTACTCTTTAATAAACATGTGTACTACATAGTACCACATTAGGATGTCTAAATCAATGGGAAATCAAAAATTTCACAATTATGTGCCTTAATTTGTGAATAGTGCTCAAATAGTGCTAGTTTTGACTTAAGTCAACTTTGATTAGTTAAATGGTCAACAAAGACCATAAATATCTTGTAGAATGAAGGGGGCACGGTTTTTAGAGTGTGAGTCACCATACCAAGCCAGCCAACTAAAGAAAAGAAAAAGAAATAAAGTAAAGTTACTATTTACCTTTATAAGTCAAAATATGTTAACAAAGCGTAACTCTCACTCCTTTCATCATTTCCTCTTGCTCCCACCGTGTTATTCCTCCATTCTCCCAACCAATCTCGTTCTTTCTACAGCACCTCTCTTCTCCAACTTCAATTGCTCACCAAATGTTCAATATTGCTCCAAATCAAAAACTAAGCACATATTTGTCTTAGTTGAGTCAAGGCCTTCCATCCTCTCTTTTCAAAATTTCAAAAGCTCATGTTTGATTCCATGGAGAAACTCCATTGAAGGGGGAAAGTTATGTTTGAAGAGCTCTTTTGCTTCTTCTCTCATTCAAGGTAAGAAAAGTGAAAGAAAATCTAAGTTTCCTCTCATTTTGGTTCATGTCCAAAAATTCACCTCTTAATGGTGCCTTGTCTTGCTCTATTCTTAGCTTAATTCAAACTTCAAAGGACTAGGAGGAGTCCTATCTTGCCACTTATTCAAATTCTCTCTCAAAATCCAAAGGTAAACATCAATTTTAGTGTTTTAAGACACTTATGTAATCTAGGGTTTAATTATGAGTTTGAATATTGAACTTAAGGCTCATTACCCTTATATGTGTGTTGGTTAGAAGATTGACAAGTGATAAAAGTTCCTTGCCGATTTTCAATCAAGAAAGAACAAGAGAAAACAAGTGAGAAAGCTTGGAAAACAAGGAGGTAAATGACCTCTCTTAATGTGGTTTTGTGTACTAGGGAATTGAGCTATATTTACTTAATAAATAACCTAAAGAGCCAATGGGAAATGAGATAGAAAACTATCCACAAGGTGGACTAAAAGGACATGGGAGCATTGTTGTGTGTATTTGCAGGTTGAAGGCATATAAATGTGGAAATTCAGTGTTTAAGTTTATTGCAATTTAAGGGCCTAAGAGCCATGTTATTTAAGGGCCTAAGTGCCAAGAAATTTAAGTTTATGCACTATATTGTGATGTAGTGTAGTTTAAAGGTTCAGTTGTGTGTAAAGAACATTCTTGTGAAGATAAACGTCTTTGATGGTTAAAGGATGAAAAACCATGTGTTTGTGTGTAAGAATGTGTATTAAGAGATTGAGTGTGCTTGGTTGTCTAAAGGTGAAAACCTAAGTGTTTGGGTGTGAGAATGTACAAGAGAGGCTATGTCAAAATTTAGTTGATAAACAAAGGAGTTTATGTGTTGTAATGAGATTTTATGACCTAGAAGGTATAGGAATTGTTAAGTGTTAAGATGGTGAAATGAAGTGAATTAAGGTGTTCTTAAGTGTTAAGACGCCTTGGGCATAGTCTTGGAGATTTAGAGAACTAATGGATGGTTTCTAGATACACCAAGGTCATGGTGGAGATGTGGTAAAGTCTTGTGCAAACTTGGTAAACAAAAGAAGTATATTGCCTTGTGAAGGTTGGATTATGAACTTATGAGAAAGACTTGAGGAGTGTGTGTAAAGGGGATGAGTGTGATACAAAATGATGCTTTAGGAGTGGTTATCTTGTTGTGGAAGAACACTTTGGTTAGTTGAAGTTTTAAGTAAAAATTATAAGTTACAAGTGTAAGTAAAATGTTCTAAGTGTTAAGGATTTAGTAAAAGTTTGAGTAAAAGTTTAAGGAGTTTTTGGGATGATTAGATAGGGTTTTAGTGTGCCAAAAAGATGTTAAAACATGTGGGAAAACATGTGTAATTCATAGGAAAAGATTGGGGTGAATTTGGAGTTCAAAATGAGGAGAAAACCACTTTGAAAAATGGGGTCTGTTATGGACCGCCCCTAGAGACCGCCCCTGTGGGGAGGTCTAGTGGAATTATGCAGCCGTAGGAGCTTCTGTTGTGGACCACCCCTGGGACCTCCCCAGTGGGGCGGTCCAGACCAGAAAGAAAGAAAAAAATTTGTTTAAGGGTTCTAATGATGGGGGATTGAATGGTAATGGTTTTAGATGATGTTTAGGCCTTGTTTGGTGACATGTAAAGGCCTTAAAATGTGTAAACAAGTGTTAGGTTTGATGTGAGAGTTGTGAACTTAAGATCACAAGAGTAAAAATTAAGTGTAACGGGATGACGGGGTTAACTATGGGCTCATTAGATGTTAAACAACATATTACCCCAATGTTAATGAAAATAATTGTAATGTTACCAGTTGTTCAAGGATTGTTCGAGGAACATAGGAGGACACAATAGAGTGGACCTCGGTGACAGGTATGGTTTTCTTGCAACCTGTGTTCTACCGGATTACACCGGCTTGTATGCCAATGTGTTTTTCTGAATGTTGCCACTTTTTAAGACAAAATCATGTAATGGGTTTACAGTTGTTTAATTATGTGGCGTGTGTAGTTCCGATACCGTTTAGCTTTAAATATGTGATAAACTTAACTAACCGACTCTAGGATTACATAATAGATCGGTATTCGGATTTAACGACCCAAACCATGGGAATGTTCTAACCACGGCTATGCGTGAGATAGTTATGTGTTGTTTGTGCATGTTAGTATGTTCACTACCCTTGTGTGTGTCTAACTAGACCTAACCACCTATTTGTGAATTAATGTACTAAGTCCAATAATGAAACTTCTAACAAGTGCTAACCGGGGAGTGAGGAGTCCGGAGTATTCCGGCCACGCGTGTGTAGTATGGGGGTCGTTGTCATGTCAGGTTCGACTCTCTCTGTATGTTATGGTTGTATTCCCTTTTTGGTTCCAACCTTCCCTTTAGCTTAACCAAGGCTATTTTACTGACTCACGTCGGGCTCAGGGCCTACTATGTTTGTTCGGTGTGCTTGGATTACTATATTCGACGGACCTTGGGGTTAAGTTATCCGTTCACCTAACAGGACGGTAACGAGTTATGTAACGAGCTTAGCATGAGTTTGGCAGCATTCTCTAGGCTCACCAAGTGAACTAATTATGTTTGGGTTGGTTCCTAAAGAGAACTGTTCCCGTTATGTTATGTGTTATTGTTGTACTGCAATTCTTATTGCGATGTTATGTTGTATGTACGCTGAAACGTGAAATGAGTTGTTATGTGGATATGCGGATCATGGATATGAATCCAGGTTATTATAAGACGAATTTGAGTATAACCCGACTAGTGGGTAGTGTCGTCTATTAAGGAAATAGCTCCATTAGAGGAGAAACCCTCTAGGGTTACAGAACACAATGAGTGATCTAACGAGTATTGATGTATTGACTGTTTGGTTGAGCCCCATTATTGGGGGTATGTAATGTGGTTTATTGTTATAGTTTACACATGATTTAATATGGAAAAATTACAGTGCCCACCCACGATTTCGGGGTTTTACATTGCCCACCCACGAACTTTGATAATTAACACTGCCCACCCATCTAGTTTAACCAATTATCTTCCGTCACACATGTTTACAATTTCTGTTTAGGACTAACGGTTTGACCTATTAACCTCTCCTTGACCTACATACGTCTTATTTACCCAGTAGATTATGTTGAATTCATAAAATGTGTTTTGGGTTTGTATGGTGTCTTCGATACGCTTCCTACTCCTCACTCGCGACAGCTTCGTCTTTGATGGTTCGAATCCATAATCATCGCGCCTTCTGTCTAAGGTAATGAAAATTTGATTTGCATGCTACGATTCACGGTGTTGCTATCGCTGCTCTATTATGTCCTGAATCTAGGGTTCGAAACTGATTTTTTTCACTGTTGAATGCCCAGTGTCGCTGTTGAATCCCGATTTAGAGTCTGTCCTGTGTGCTTGGTTCGCCCCACATCATCTGGTTCTTTCACAATTGAATGTGGTTATGAATTTCGGGAGATTTCCCTCGTCTGTTGACTGTTCGCATGCGAGTCGTGTCCCTTTATCTGGTTTATTCATGTTTCACTGTTGAATTCCACTGTCGCTGCTCCAATCTGCACCCCGATTTGTCGCTGTCCCCGTGTGCTTGGTTCGCCTCAATTCATCTGGTGCATTCGCAGTTGAATGTGGTTATGAATTTCTGGAGCCCCGTCTGTGATTTTTTCGCTTGCGATTCTGTCCCGTTTATCTGGTTTTATTCTTCAGGAACTGAATTTGGGGAAGTACATCTCGCCTGTCCTTGACCCTGGATTTAGGGTTTCTGGGATTGGGAATTCTCATGGCGATTATGTCCCATTGTTGCTCTGTTGTTTGGCTTTGATGGTCGCTTCTCTTCCCCTGTCTTATTCACGTTCTATATTATGGTATCTGTTTTTTGGGAACAAAAAATTGTTTTGGAATGTTACCAAAACCTGCTGTATCCACGGGCTACCTGAAACATCTGTTGCTGCTTACTGGAACATTTGTTGTTCTATCCCTTTGTGTCCGGCTGAAATACATTATCAAAATGCATATGTTTTCTGTTTCTCTGATGTGGAACAGATTCTGTTATACGAAGCATTTGTATATGCTTTTATGCTAGTTCTGAATATCAATCAATGATGTTGTTTTGCTAAATGGCCTTTTATGTGTGGTTATGACTTCATGTGTACTTTATCTGTTAGAAGCGGCCTCATGTAATTGGCTCCGCGTGAATGCGTTGAAGCGGTTTGTTAGGGTTGCTCCATAGATATGACATGTGAAGAATTTTAACCCACTTACGAAGCAATGATGATGGCCATAAGGACCATCTAAGCTCACTTGTTATGATACACTTAAGTTGTATTCCGGCAGAATGTCGTCCTCTATGGGCACAATTTCAACTCAGAACGCATGTCTACTGAATAAGCTCGAGGAGATACAAAAGACAAGATTGCTGAGCTTCAGACGATGAATGATGGTTATATGAAGATAGTACTTGTCATAGGCATTGTGTTATTTTTTTTTCGGTTTTCATTAATGTAATGACATTAGACAAAGTAGTAAATAGTTGGAGTGTTTTTCAGTAATGTTGAAATAACAAAGTGGTATTTTGTAGTTACTCTTCTTGTTGTTATCAAATGCACCTTCACGGAATGGAAAGACTTGTTTGATTACTAAGTTCTGAAAGCTGTTTTGATGTAGCAGATGATTATAGTGCTAACCCATGCGATAATGGAAATATGATACAAACTCTGCAGTACAATATCTCACTATTGCTATTTTTTACGGATGACAACAATCTATGCTTACATTTGTGACATCATTCAGCAACACCAACGAAGGAAATCCTCTATGAAATGAAATTATATTCCCTGAAATTGCATGGAGGAACATTTACAAGACACTGCAAGCACATACTCTTTGCAACAGATACACATTTCCTCGCAACACAAGCATTTCAATAGAATCAACAAAGTACCACAGCAGATTTCGTCATTACATCATTACTTGTCATAGTACCAAAACACTACTCGAATATGGTTGGAATAATACATTACAAAAATAATGACAATGGCAACAGACAAGCAGTTATGTCACTACTTCCAAACGAAGCATAATAATCTTGCCTAACTACTTGTGTCCGCCTAGGACGTCAATATTTTGAGCAAAGGCAAAGCAGCTGCACAAATTGCATAAAACAACCTGCAAAAATCAACAAAGCAAAAGAATATCAGAAAATGGATACATTATTATCAAACAACAAACGTACACAAGCAATCGCATAGAAATAACAAATCAAAGCTTACATCACTAAGTGTTCCTCTTTTCTTGTTCGAACATATCATCTACAAATTCAAAACAGAATGAATTAAGAATAGCTATCAATTAATACATACAACAAATGAATGTAACAGAAGCATATAACAAAAGCACATTTCATTGTAATCCAGCGAGACAAAAACATATAAACGAAGAGGTTCCAGATCACAGAAGCATATAACAAATGCTTCGTATAACAGAATCTGTTCCACATCACAGAAACAGAAAACAAAATGCACTTTGATAACGTATTTCAGCGGACACAAAAAGGATTAGAACACAAAGTTCCAGTAAGCAGGCAGCAGATGTTCAGGTAGCCCGTAGAACGTGAAGACATAGGAATAGAGGCGACCATCAAAGCCAAACAACAGAGCAATGGGACATAATCGCCAGGGGAATTCCCAAATCCCAGAACACTGAATCCAGGGTCAAGGACAGGCGAGACGCATTTCCCCAAATCCAGTACATGAAGGAATAAAACCAGATAAACGGGACAGAATCGAGTGTGAATGAGAATGAATTACGGGACAGATTCGCATGCGAACAAAATCACAGATGAATTGGGGCAACATTTCAACGGGACGGCGACACCAAATCGGGTGCAGAGTTGGAGCAGCGACAGTGGAATTCAACAGCGAAAACGTGAATAAACAAGATAAACGGGACAGACTCGCAAGCGAACAAAATCACAGACGAGGGAGGGAAATCTCCCGACATTCATACCACATTCATGTGAATGAACCAGATGATGTGGGGCGAACCAAGCACACGGGACAGCTACAAATACGGTGTGCAGATTGGAGCAAGACAGTGGAATTCAACAGAAAACGTGAATAAACAGTAAACGGGACAGACTCGCACGCGAACAAATCACACACGAAGGAAATCTCCCGCATTCATAACCACATTCAATTTGTGAAATAACCAGACGATGTGAGTCGAACCAAGCACACGGGACAGCGAAACTCGGGAAAAGATGAGAGCAGCGACAGTGGGATTCAACAGAGATGAGAATGAATTACGGGTCTAACCAACAAAGACAAACATAAGTGAATTAAGGCTATGTTTGGTCAAGGGAGGAGGTTAATAGGTCAAACCGTAGTCCTAAACAGAAATTGTAACATGTGTGACGGAAGATAATGGTAATACTAGATGGGGTGGGCAGTGTTAATTATCAAAGTCGTTCGGGGTGGGCAATGTAAAACCGAAACCTCGTGGGGGGCACTGTAATTTTTCCTTTAAATATAATCAACCAAATGCTTAGACATCATTAGTTGTGTGTGGCCCGGTAGTATGCGGGCTGCACGATTATACCAGTAAAGGTGCTGAGCCCCTGGGGGGGCCACCCTTTCTTACTTTCCTTTCAGTACAAGGAGCTGGAAGCCGTTCGAGAGTAGGACGGGGTAGTTGGTTGTGCATGGGTAGCCATTAAATTGAGTGTATTGTAGGTGTAGTGAGACCAAAATTGTTGTCGGATTAGTTGTTAATATTCGGTACAGTGGAATTGCATTTGTATCTTAATTGTTGAAATGGAATGAGAGTGTAATGTGTAGTTGCTCGGGAATCTGGTCCATCAGACCGGTACATGTATATGTATTAGCCTTGTTAGCCACGTGGGTGGCTAACGGCGTGTAACACCATTGAGTTAAGTAATGTGATGAGTTAAGTTTCCGCTGCAGTTTGTTGTTAAGGTATGGTGTGTAGTTAGGGTGTTCCAAAAAGTGGTATCAGAGCGAATATCGCTCTGATGTGGTATTACCGAGCTTAGGAAATACCGAGTTAGGATTTTAGTACTTTGGGTTAAGGGTTGAGTGATAGGTGAGAGGATACGCTCGATAGTAGAGTACCAGTGAATACGGGAAAACTACAATAACCTTCCGCCCTCCACAATCCCTGTTTTATAACTTGGGAAAACAATGCCAGAGAGATGGAAAGTCCTCTCTATTGGGAATACCCGATCTGGCAGTTATTAAGTACCTCTGTGAGAACGGAGAACCTGTCATACGGTGGATCCTAAGAAGTGGGAATCCCGGAGACGGTTTCTGTCTGATCAATGTTAACCGTA
This sequence comes from Limonium bicolor, assembly GCA_023374045.1. Lineage (NCBI taxonomy): Eukaryota > Viridiplantae > Streptophyta > Magnoliopsida > Caryophyllales > Plumbaginaceae > Limonium > Limonium bicolor. The sequence goes on along the minus strand of CM041778.1, from coordinate 254,714,131 downwards.
TTAATAGCGAAGAATGAAGAATCCTATGCATAGGAGAATGGAATTTCCGGCAACCTGGGTCGACATGCCGAGCAGTCGAGGACAACCAGCTTGTAATGCACCAACCGTGCAACGGGCAAGAAGTGGAGTAATGAAACCTGAGACGGGTGTCTACAGGACTACAAATGTTAAATAATACACTAACGGTATACCAACCGACTAAGGAAACTACAACGTAGTACCCAAACAAGAGACAAGTCTCAGTAACCACGACAAATGCGTGGAACGGGATACGAAGAGGATACAGTACTAAGTAAAAAGGGGTCTCCAAGAATGGGGAACACCCTAGTTAATGATTATCATGTGAAGACAGTGAGAAGTCGCCCAGAGGATTAATTGTCAAGACTGTAAGAGCAAGTAATCTCCAACAAGGTCACTAATGACAGTGCGGGTGAAAACAATACCGCAACCAGTGTGTGTGTTGAACCGAAAACCAGTTAACATGGCGCACTTGCCATGGCAAGTGCTGTTATAATAGGACAGTTCGGGAATTTTTTTTTTACAACTACAAAGTGCTTAGTAAAGTACCATGAAGTTAAGTGAGATCGTCATAACTGTGGAAGGGCTTAACAGCCTAACCTTTGTAAATGGGAATACACCAGTCAGCAAGAAGCTAGACTTGGTTAAGCCAAGAAGACGTTGTGAAACCACGAGAATTTTTCTTTCAAACGCAAATTTATTTCACTCTTTTCTTTCAAACCATACTTATTTCTAACCTTCTTTTAAAACCAAACCAGAGGACCTACACCGGCCTCAGTGCCACACGGTAGGTAAGTTATACCCAGTTTACTTTTGAATAACCGGACGGAAACCGGTAAACCCATGGGTAGCAACCCGAGGGAATGGATGGAGTTCATAATGATACAACAGTGGATAGACTTTCCCTTGATTAAGTTCGGGAAGCACGGAATGCATATTATCATAGGATGATATAAGAGGAGTGGACAATAGAATACTTCACCGAGGCGTGTGACGGACACTACGAGTGTACCAAATGAAATGTGGGACGACCGCACTCGATAGGAGCTTGGGGCCTGACAGACCTACTTATGGGTTAGTCGGGTAAGTAGCAATGTATTAGTATGGTACCCCACATTTGTATACGAGTAGAGTCAGGAATACGGGAAGTAGTCGACTCCGTACTACGGTCAACAGTAAAGGTCAAACAAGAGCAATGAATTACCACGAAGGTTAGAGTAAAGAACTCAGTTAAGTTTTGAAATACCCCAAAACCTAGTTATGTTGTTTAAACACCTAAATAGGGTGTAACAAGACTAAAAAGAGTCTTAGAAACCTTACTAAACAAATTTAAACAAAAAGGAAACACAAATGTGCTTTAAAGTCAATAAGAGCTAAAATGTGCTCTAAGCTTGGGATAAACTTGAGTAAGGCCTAATGAGCTTACCAAGACTTCATTATATACTAATGAACTTATTAAACCAATTACCAAAGAAAACCAAGCTTGAAAACAAGTTAAAACACAAAATGTGCTTTAAGAAGTCTTAAAGCACGTTTTTGAAAAATTGTCTTGTAAATGAGTTTTGAATGGCTAAATGTCCATCATTACTCTTAAATATATTGTGTACTATATAGTATCACATTTGGGTGGCTATATTAGTGGGAAAAAAAATTTCACTTCTATGTGCCTTGTATAGGTGAATAGTACTTTTTATAAGTTAATTTATAACATATGTTGTATTAAGTAATTAAATTGACAAACAAAGAAAAACACCCTCATACTAATAAAGGGGGCCGGTTTTTATAAGTGTGGTGACTCACCACTCTCTAGTTAAGGTAATGAGTAATTAAAGCAAACTAAGTAAAACTACTTTTTACTTTATAACATAAATATCTTCTAAAAGCAACTTCTATCTTCATTCTCATTTCTTTCCTTCATTCCCACGGTTTGCAAACACCACTCATCTTCTCCCTTCTTCCTTGTTCTCTCTCGGTAATACCACTATCACCATTGAAGTTCCAACTTTGACCACTTGTTAAACCTAGCTCACTTGTCCAAATCAAAAACAAATACCACCAATCTCTTCCTCTCATCAAGCTCTCTCATTCCTATCTTCTCAAAACTCCTCTAGAGCTCCATTTCGGTGCCAAGGTGTTCCACCATTGAAGGAGCTTGAGCTTGGATTTCTACATATTTATTACTCTCCTTTGCTTCTAGGTAAGGAATCTCAACAAAAATCAAGTTTCCCTCTTGTTTTGTCATGTCCGAAAATACACATTGAAATAGCTCATTGTGTGACTTTGTTCTAGCTTCATTTCAACTCTTCATGGACTAGGTGGAGTCCTCTCTTGTTGTATATCCAAACTCTCTTCAAAGAACAAGGTAAAACAACTACATTAATGTTTTGAAACAATGTCAAATTAGGGTTTACAATGAGATGAAGCCTATAGCTTAAATACTCATTAAAGTTTGTATATTGTTTAGAACTTGTCAAGGAATCAAGTACTCCATTGGTTTCTAAAGGAAACAAGAAAGAGTGATTTTACAAAAGAGGTAAATCTACTAACCTAATGCTATTTTAATGCCTTAGGAGAAATGAGCTTATAATGCTTATTAAAACTATCTAAAGAGCCAATGGGGAATGACTAGTAAAGTGTTCTCAAGAGACTAGTAAAGGGCATATGTGTGTTGAGTGTATTTGCAGGTTAAAGGCATATTTATTGTGGAAATTCAGTGTTTATGATTTAAGCACTTAAGGGCCTAAGAGCCATGCATTTTAAGGGCCTAAGTGCCATGCAATTTAAGTTATGCACTATATTGTGTATGAGAGTGTTCTTGGTGATTTTGGATGTTCTTGTGTGTTTAAAGGAGAAGGTAAAGTGTTTAGGCATGGTAATGTTCTAGGGGAACCCATGTCAAAATTTAGGTAGGAAGTAAGAAGTTCTAAGTGGTTACATAAGTTTGGTGAGTTAGAAAGGATTTGAAGTAATGATATAAGGAGATAGTTGTGAGAGAAGATGCTTGGGAGATGATGTTAAGTTAAGGAGAAAGCATTTTGGGATAGTAGTTGCCTTAGGTATGAAACACCATCTAGGAACCTAGTATAAAATAACATAAGTGTTAAGGAATTTTTACAAGGAAATAAGTAAATGTTTTAAGGAATTAGAAAATGAGTTTCATGGATGTTGTATGTGGATGTAAGGTTGCCAAATGTTGCTAGGAAGCATTAAGAGGCCTTAGGAGAAGTTTGGTGAAGAATTGGCAAGTTTAGGTAAGTTTAGTAGGCGACCGACCCAGGGGCCGACCCAGTTTGTGGGTCGGTCGAGCCTCTGTAAAATGTTAGGAAAATGTTCGGTGACGGTCCGACCCAAAAGGGTGGGTCGGACATGGGTCGGTCGAGCCTCTGTAAAATGTTGGGAAAATGTTCGCACATGGACCGACCCAGAATGGTGGGTCGGACATGGGTCGGTCAAGGTAAAGTTTTTCAGACCCGAAGACCACTGGGAGGGTCCGACCCAGTTGTGGGTCGGACGGTGGGTCGGTCGGACCAAAACATGTAAAAAAAAAAAACAGAAATGAATGTGACTTATGTAGTTAACCCTAGAGTGTATAATGAAGGTAACCTAGGGTAAGATAGGCATTAAAACATGTCATACAATCATGTTAAATACTTAGTAAGTTTGAGTAAATAAATAATTAACCGACATTACTAATGTGTTTAGGATTCTCTCAAGGTGGAAATCGTCGAGGCAAGGACCAAGGTATGGTTTTCTTGCAGTCTGTTGCCTACCGGTTTACACCGGCTTGTGTGTTGTTTGTTTTCTGTGTGTTTATGACTTTGTAAGATTAAACCATGTAAAGAGTTTACAGTTGTTAAATATTATTATGTTGTTAATATGACTCTCTCTTCCCATGTGAGTGTCTAACAAGACTTGACCTATTATTGTGAATTGTTGTTGTGCTCAATGTTGAACTACTAACATGGGCTAACGGGGGAAGTGAGGAGTCCGGTCTGTTCCGGCCACGCGTGTGAGTATGGGAGTCGATGTCATAACCGGTTCGATTCTCTCTGTATGTTATGGTTAAGTTTCCAATTTGGTTTCTAACCTTCCCTTTAGCTTAACCAAGGCTATTTTACTGACTCACGTCGGGCCACAGGGGCATACTATATGTTTTGTTTCGGTGTGCTTGGATCACTATATCCGGGGCACCTTGTGTTAAGTTAACCGTTCAATCTAACCGGACGGTAACGAGTTATGTAACGAGCTAAGTATGAGCGTGGCAACATTCTCGAAGCTCTCAATGGGGACTAACTGTGTTGGTTCTCTTCCTAAAAGGATTTGTATGTTTGTGATGTGTGTTATGATGTGTACAATACCCTTGTTATGTTATATATGTATGTGTTGTGTGTTTAAAAATAAATATCATGTCATCCTGACAATTGGTTGCGCGTATCCCGGTAGTCGATGGGCTGCGCGTTAGCCATACCAGCAAAGGTGCTGACCCCCTCGGGGGCTCCATATTTTTATTGCAGGATGAGGATCGAAGAGGCAGAGTGGCTCTAGGTCCAAGAGAGTAGTTTACTTTTGAAGTATTTTGGATGTTAGCCCGGGTTGCGCTTGTGCACCCGTGGCGTGTTATATACTTGTTGGTGACGGTTTACAGTGAATCAAACAGTGAAGGATTTATGTAGATACTCGGTATTATATTGTATATATATATGGTTGTTAGTTCTATGCTCGGGAGTCTGATCATCAGACCGGTACAATTGTATTTATTCAGCCTTGTTAGCCACGTGGGTGGTTGACGGCGTTGTACACCAATCGTTTAGTTATTGTTTAGTTGTTTATTTCCGCTGCGATTCCAAGTATAGTTATGTGCGTAGTAGGGGTGTTACAAAAAGTGGTATCAGAGCGAGCGAAGTATCGCTCTGATGACTAGAATACCGAGCTTAGGGATATACCGAGTTAGGAAACCTAACTAAGTGAACAGATTTGGAAAGGTTAACCACTAACTAAGTGTGGAGATACCTTATTATCGGGAAGCGTTACAGTCGTTAGACCGATAAGTGTGCAAGCATAATGCTAATGAGATGTTCGTACAAATTCAGATGGCAGGTAGACCACGAGGAAGAGGCCGCGGGCGCGGTATTGGAGGTATGGGGGCCAGGATGAGGATACTACGGCACAAACCATGGCTGAGGCAGTTGCAGCCGCCGTAGCTCAGCTGGTACCCGACCTAGTTGCTGCTATACAGCAAGGGCGACAGCCTGGAGTTCAGCCACCACCACCACCGCCACGAGAGACCAATTGGGTCAAGGCGTTGGCTGATCTGAGGCCGCCTTCATTCAGTGGGGAGACCGATCCCCGTAAGCTCGAGGCATACATCTCCGAGATGGAGACCGCCTTCGAAACCCTAGCACCACCTGAGCAGATCAAGGTACGACTTGCTGCTTACTACCTGAAAGGCGCGGCACAAAACTGGTGGAAGCTTGTGCGCGAGGGTAGAGTTGTTGATCCGACATTCCAGTGGAGGGAGTACACGGCTCTTCTGCGAGCCAAATACTACCCTATACATGTGCAAGAGGCCAAGCGCCTGGAGTTGGACAACCTGAGGCAAGGGGATAAGATGACGGTAGATGAGTACTACTCAGCCTTCATCGGACTAATCCACCTGCTACCGGATCTGGGTTACTCAGACCGGATCCTTGTGAACCGTTTCTACAACGGACTGAACTATCGCCTACGCTACGGCATGGGGCCTACTGGATATACCACCTTGCAGGTAAAGGGATTACAGTGTAATGTGAATAAGTGTGTACAATGTGATAATGTGATGTGAATTTGTCTAGCGGGGCATAACTGACACCCTAAATATAGGAGTGCTATCATGCCGCTGCTATTGTGGAGATCACCGTCCGTCTGAGGGACGAGGAGAGTGCGCTAAGCGCAAGGCTCAGAACGAGGGCCAAGGCACGCAAGGGCAGTGGGGAGGGAAGAAGAAGAAATCATACCCCCAGTCCCAGAAAGGACAGCAACAGGGTGGCAAGGGCCAGGCCCAGACCACCACTGCTGATGAGCCTCTGCAGCTCACCTATGCGTATGCGGCCAAGCCCCTACGTTCTTACCCACCAAAGGGTAATTGTCTAAACCTGTGTGATGAGTTAGAGTATATGTTAATGAGTGTGTGAAACAAGTATTAATGGTGTATTGTGATAGCAGCTAGCACGGGCTCTGGACCGGAGCGCCACTATTACTGCAAGTGGTGCAACGGCGACCACCCCGGCAAGGACTGCAAGGGTAATGATGTTCAGTGCCGGTACTGTAAGAAGATGGGTCACCGCGACCATGAGTGCTGGTCGAACCCGAACGGTAGGAACTTCAGGCCCAAGGGGCAATTGAAGGGTAAGGCCACTGCGACCACCGATGGCCAGAAGACGGCGAACCAGCCACCCCCAGATCAGAGGTACACGGAGTCCCAGAAGGGGAAGGGGTCGGGGTCCAACAAGGCCACCCTGAATGTGGTGGACCGGTCTGAGGCGCCAGGGCCCTCTTCTAGACCAGGTACCGCCTAAGTTGTTGAATGTAATAAGTGTCTGCATACCGCATTTCATGCATGTGTGTGAGTGAGTTTAAATGAACGACCATGTGAGTAAATAATAAAGTATAGTGTGAGATTTACCTAACTAGAGTACTCTAAACTTTAAGGAACCTTCAATATATGTTATCCAATCCCACCCACACCGAACCCTGAAGAAACCACCATCAACATCACCGACTTTCCATTGGAGCAATGTCAGGTCATCCAGCCAGGTATGATACTTCTAAATGGATACCTGACACCGGAAGCACAAATCCACATCATCAGACGATGCGACGAACTTGGAGCAAAACCAGGAGGGTTTTACACACCCGAATACCCGAACGGAGCAAGGATGCAGTTGAAGATGATGTGCATGGGTAAGGACTGGAACCCTTACACCAAGTCATATCAAGAAGTTCGAGCTGAAGATGGAGCAACAGTATCAAGTATACCAGAGGAGTTCCACGCGGTCGTTAACCACGCCGTGGGAATTGCTCAGCAAGTTGAAACGGAATCAATTCCGTGTAAAAGCAGATTTATGCATTGTAAACTTCTACCAGAAAGGTGGACGGTTGGGTATGCACCAAGACAAGGACGAGTCACCCGAGTCTCTAAGTAAGGGAGTACCCGTGGTGTCTTGGTCCATTGGTGATACCGCAGTATTTGTGTATGGCGAGCAGAAGCGTGCTGACCTCGCAAAGAAGCTATTGCTAAAATCGGGAGATGTATTAATCATGGGTGGGCAATCAAGGATGCTATACCATGGCATCAGAAAGATCAAACTGAATACCGCACCGTCGGCAGTGATCAATGCCACACACATGAAACCCGGACGTTTGAATCTGACCTTCAGACAGTTTTAAACCTTGTATAATTATGTGACAAACCAGTATGTATTAAGGATGTTGTAAGTGTGGATCATGGCGACAGTATAAGCCAAAATGTTGTAAAAAGGAGTATGTTAATGAATAAAGTGGAGTTGTTTGAAACATATAAACCGTGTTGTTACCCAATACTTATTAGTTTGCCAATGAATTAGGCTGTGCACTCGGAACGGGAGGTATACTGAGTGTCTGCAATAAGGCAGAAGCCGGCAAGAGCGGCACAATCCTCACCGGTACCTTTCCAGTGAATGGCGTGGATGCATCGATCTTGTTCGACTCTGGAGCCTCACATACATTCATTTCGCTATCATTTGCGAAGAGGCTGGGGTTAGATGGTGAAGAGATGCCAGACTTCGTGGTTACTCTCCCGTCGAAGGAGCGGATCCGATGTACCCGCTACTACCGAGGTGCTATTGTTCGAATCAGGAGTGAAGAGTTTCCGATCGACTTGATAGAGTTCGACGGACTAGGCTTTGATGTGATTGTCGGGATGAACTGGTTGGAGCGGCACAAGGGCAGAATCCTGTGTGCCGAGCATCGACTGCTTCTTCGGAGTCCATCTGGGGTTACCATATCTTACCGCCAGAGGCCCAGGGAGCCTTCGACTCAGATCATCACCGCCATGGCTATGTATCGTGAGTTACGACGAGGGAGTGATGTATACCTCTGCTATGTCCAGGACATGGAGAGAGACCCTGAGTTTAGCCCAGATGTGCCGGTAGTGTCGGAGTTTCCTGATGTATTTCCTAAGGAACTGCCGGGCATGCCGCCAGCACGAGAGGTTGAGTTCGAGATTGATTTAGTTCCGGGCACCGGACCCATTGCGAAAGCACCTTACCGTATGGCTCCAGCAGAAATGACAGAGCTCAAAGAGCAGCTGAGAGACCTACTCGACAAGGGCTTTATCCGCCCTAGTGTGTCACCATGGGGAGCGCCGGTCCTCTTCGTGAAGAAGAAGGACGGTAGCCTCCGCCTATGTATTGATTATCGGGAGCTGAATGCTGTGACGGTGAAGAACCGTTACCCCTTACCACGCATCGACGATCTATTTGATCAGCTTAGGGGAGCATCAGTATTCTCCAAGATAGACCTACGTTCCGGATATCACCAGATTGCCATCCGTGACAGTGACATCGAAAAGACAGCTTTCAGAACTAGGTATGGGCACTATGAGTTCACCGTTATGCCGTTTGGCTTATCAAATGCACCAGCAAAGTTCATGGACTTAATGAACCGTTTGTTCCAAGATCAGTTGGACAAATCAGTGGTAGTCTTCATCGATGACATTCTTGTGTATTCTAAATCGAAAGGGTGAGCACGAAAGCCACCTGAGAGATGTGTTACAAACTTTGAGGAGAAATCAGTTGTATGCTAAATTTTCTAAGTGTGAATTTTGGTTGAACCAAGTATCATTCCTTGGACATGTGATATCTGAGGCCGATCGCGCTGTTGATCCGGCAAAGATAGATGCAGTGCGCACCTGCCTAGGCCGAAGACAGTACCGACATCAGGAGCTTTCCGGTCTGGCAGGTTACTATAGGAGATTTGTGAAGGACTTCTCCAGTGTCTCGAAGCCGATGACTTCCTTGATGAAGAAGGATGCACCATTCGAGTGGACAGTCGACTGTGAGAGGGCTTTCGCGAGTCTCAAGGATGTCTGACATCTGCACCGTTCTGACATTACCAGACGGTCCAGATGGTTTCGAGGTCTATTGCGGACGCATCAGGCAGGGGTATGGGTTGTGTGTTGATGCAACAAGGGAAGGTCGTGGCTTACGCCTCCCGACAGCTGAAGAGCATGAGGAGAAACTACCCTACCCACGACTTAGAGTTGGGGGCCATTGTCTTCGCACTGAAGATATGGCGACATCATTTGTATGGGGTAAGTGTGACGATTTATTCTGACCACAAGAGTTTAAAGTACTTGTTCACTCAGAAGGAGTTGAACATGAGGCAAAGAAGGTGGGTTGAATTCCTGAATGATTATGATGTCGATTTACAGTATAAAGAGGGTAAGGCAAATGTGGTAGCTGACGCATGAGTCGCCGAGCACACTCTCTCCATTCGCTAGTCTCTCATACTGGCTTGGTTGAAGAGGTGCGGAGTGCTCAGATGACGGATCAGTATATGATGGAGATCAGACAGAAGCTTACTGATGGCACATTCGAGGGTCAGAAGTACGACTTCAGACTCCACGATGATGACTTGATTAGGCTTAATGGCAGATTGTGTATACCCAGGAGTAGCGCTGAGCTGAAGGAGCGCATATTGAGTGAATTCCATTGTTCTACTACTTCGATTCACCCCGGAGCTTCAAAGATGTATAAAGGTATGAAAAGATACTTCTGGTGGGCTGGAATGAAAAAGGATGTAATGACTATGTGTTGAGGTGTCTCACTTGTCAGAAGGTCAAGTTTGAGCACCGACGGCCTGGTGGTATGGTGCAGCCAATGCCAGTGCCGGAGTGGAAGTTCCATGACATATCTATGGACTTCGTAGTAGGGCTTCCGCCTACAAGGGAGGTCTAAATATGATTTGGGTGGTAGTTGACCGACTGACCAAGGTGTCTCGATTCATTCCGATGAAGGACACCTGGAAAGTGGCAAAGTTGGCAGAATTATTCGATAAAGAGATTGTAAGACATCATGGTGTACCAAAGACGATAGTGTCTGACAGAGATACCAGATTCCTATCCAGATATTGGAAGTCTACACGAGAGGCACTTGGTACTGAACTGAAATTGAGCACGGCGTTTCACCCACAGACCGATGGTCAGAGTGAGCGCACCATACAGACACTTGAGGATATGCTACGTGCATGTGCACTTGACTTTCAGACCAGCTGGATTGATAAGTTACATCTGATCGAATTTAGCTACAACAACAGTTATCATGCATCGATCAAGATGTCTCCCTTCCAGGCATTGTACGGTAGACCATGCCGCACGCCATTATGCTGGGATGAGTCGAGTGAGACGGTCATTATAGGACCAGAGTATCTTGAGCAAGTTCAGGCAGAAGTTCGCCAGATCAGAGATAATATGAAAGCAGCTCAGGATAGACAAAAGTCGTACGCAGATGTGCGCCGACGTGACCTGGAGTTCGCCGTGGGCGATCAGGTATTTTTGAGAGTATCCCCATGAAGGGAGTGTTTCGTTTTGGCCAGAAAGGCAAGTTGAGCCCAAAATATGTGGGACCTTATATTGTGACGGAGCGGATCGGCCGGTAGCTTATAGACTTGATTTACCCGCCGAGCTGGGCAAGGTACATGATGTATTTCATGTGTCCCAGTTGAAGAAGTATATGTCTCATCCGTCTCATGTACTTCAGCCTGAAAGGCTAACTTTAGAGCCGACCATGCGATCAGTGGAGACTCCGGTACGGATTCTGGACACCAAGACTCGAGACACTCGCCATAAGTCTGTGAGACTGGTGAAGGTTCTCTGGTCTAACCAGGACGTTGAGGAGGCCACTTGGGAGCTGGAAGATAAGATGAAGGCGAAGTACCCGTCGTTGTTTACTTCTTAGTATTTGTATGTATAGGGTACGGGCGTACCCCTATTTAAGGGGGGTAGAGCCGTTTCGGTTATGTATATAACATGTATTTGAATACATTGTCTGTGTTGTATGTCATGTTGTATTGTCATGTTGTTAATGTTGCAGACCGCTGAGTCTGAATGATGTTGTGATGTTTTGTTGTTTGGACCACGTGTCCGGTATGATGTAAGATGTTGTTAATGTGATATAGAAGTGTTGTTAATATGTGTTCTCATGTTCTAATGTTTAATGTTAAGTGGAAGTATGAACTTTGGGGACAAAGTTCTTTTAAGGGGGGTAGATTGAAATACCCCAAACCTAGTTATGTTGTTTAAACACCTAAATAGGGTGTAACAAGACTAAAAAGAGTCTTAGAAACCTTACTAAACAAATTTAAACAAAAAGGAAACACAAATGTGCTTTAAAGTCAATAAGAGCTAAAATGTGCTCTAAGCTTGGGATAAACTTGAGTAAGGCCTAATGAGCTTACCAAGACTTCATTTATATACTAATGAACTTATTAAACCAATTACCAAAGAAACCAAGCTTGAAAACAAGTTAAAACACAAAATGTGCTTTAAGAAGTCTTAAAGCACGTTTTTGAAAAATTGTCTTGTAAATGAGTTTTGAATGGCTAAATGTCCATCATTACTCTTAAATATATATGTGTACTATATAGTATCACATTTGGGTGGCTATATTAGTGGGAAATCAAAAATTTCACTTCTATGTGCCTTGTATAGGTGAATAGTACTTTTTATAAGTTAATTTATAACATATGTTGTATTAAGTAATTAAATTGACAAACAAAGACTAAAACACCCTCATACTAATAAAGGGGGCCGGTTTTTATAAGTGTGGTGACTCACCACTCTCTAGTTAAGGTAATGAGTAATTAAAGCAAACTAAGTAAAACTACTTTTTACTTTATAAACATAAATATCTTCTAAAAGCAACTTCTATCTTCATTCTCATTCTTTCCTTCATTCCCACGGTTTGCAAACACCACTCATCTTCTCCCTTCTTCCTTGTTCTCTCTCGGTAATACCACTATCACCATGGAAGTTCCAACTTTGACCACTTGTTAAACCTAGCTCACTTGTCCAAATCAAAAACAAATACCACCAATCTCTTCCTCTCATCAAGCTCTTCATTCCTATCTTCTCAAAACTCCTAGAGCTCCATTTCGGTGCCAAGGTGTTCCACCATTGAAGGAGCTTGAGCTTGGATTTCTACATATTGTTACTCTCCTTTGCTTCTAGGTAAGGAATCTCAAACAAAAATCAAGTTTCCCTCTTGTTTTTGTCATGTCCGAAAATACACATTGAAATAGCTCATTGTGTGACTTTGTTCTAGCTTCATTTCAACTCTTCATGGACTAGGTGGAGTCCTCTCTTGTTGTATATCCAAACTCTCTTCAAAGAACAAGGTAAAACAACTACATTAATGTTTTTGAAACAATGTCAAATTAGGGTTTACAATGAGATGAAGCCTATAGCTTAAATACTCATTATAAAGTTTGTATATTGTTTAGAACTTGTCAAGGAATCAAGTACTCCATTGGTTTCTAAAGGAAACAAGAAAGAGTGATTTTACAAAAGAGGTAAATCTACTAACCTAATGCTATTTTAATGCCTTAGGAGAAATGAGCTTATAATGCTTATTAAAACTATCTAAAGAGCCAATGGGGAATGACTTAGTAAAGTGTTCTCAAGAGACTAGTAAAGGGCATATGTGTGTTGAGTGTATTTGCAGGTTAAAGGCATATTTATTGTGGAAATTCAGTGTTTATGATTTAAGCACTTTAAGGGCCTAAGAGCCATGCATTTTAAGGGCCTAAGTGCCATGCAATTTAAGTTATGCACTATATTGTGTATGAGAGTGTTCTTGGTGATTTTGGATGTTCTTGTGTGTTTAAAGGAGAAGGTAAAGTGTTTAGGCATGGTAATGTTCTAGGGGAACCCATGTCAAAATCTAGGTAGGAAGTAAGAAGTTCTAAGTGGTTACATAATTTTGGTGAGTTAGAAAGGATTTGAAGTAATGATATAAGGAGATAGTTGTGAGAGAAGATGCTTGGGAGATGATGTTAAGTTAAGGAGAAAGCATTTTGGGATAGTAGTTGCCTTAGGTATGAAACACCATCTAGGAACCTAGTTAAAATAACATAAGTGTTAAGGAATTTTTACAAGGAAATAAGTAAATGTTTTAAGGAATTAGAAAATGAGTTTCATGGATGTTGTATGTGGATGTAAGGTTGCCAAATGTTGCTAGGAAACATTAAGAGGCCTTAGGAGAATTTGGTGAAGAATTGGCAAGTTTAGGTAAGTTTAGTAGGCGACCGACCCAGGGGCCGACCCAGTTTGTGGGTCGGTCGAGCCTCTGTAAAATGTTAGGAAAATGTTCGGTGACGGTCCGACCCAAAAGGGTGGGTCGGACATGGGTCGGTCGAGCCTCTGTTAAATGTTGGGAAAATGTTCGCACATGGACCGACCCAGAATGGTGGGTCGGACATGGGTCAGTCAAGGTAAAGTTTTTCAGACCCGAAGACCACTGGGAGGGTCCGACCCAGTTGTGGGTCGGACGGTGGGTCGGTCGGACCAAAACATGAAAAAAAAACAGAAATGAATGTGACTTATGTAGTTAACCCTAGGGTGTATAAAAAGGTAACCTAGGGTAAGATAGGCATTAAAACATGTCATACAATCATGTTAAATACTTAGTAAGTTTGGAGTCAAATAAATAATTAACCGACATTACTAATGTGTTTAGGATTCTCTCAAGGTGGAAATCAAACGAGGCAAGGACCAAGGTATGGTTTTCTTGCAGTCTGTTGCCTACCGGTTTACACCGGCTTGTGTGTTGTTTGTTTTCTGTGTGTTTATGACTTTGTAAGATTAAACCATGTAAAGAGTTTACAGTTGTTAAATATTATTATGTTGTTAATTATGACTCTCTCTTCCCATGTGAGTGCCTAACAAGACTCGACCTATTATTGTGAATTGTTGTTGTGCTCAATGTTGAACTACTACATGGGCTAACGGGGGAAGTGAGGAGTCCGGTCTGTTCCGGCCACGCGTGTGAGTATGGGAGTCGATGTCATAACCGGTTCGATTCTCTCTGTATGTTATGGTTAAGTTTCCAATTTGGTTTCTAACCTTCCCTTTAGCTTAACCAAGGCTATTTTACTGACTCACGTCGGGCCACAGGGGCATACTATGTTTTGTTTCGGTGTGCTTGGATCACTATATCCGGGGCACCTTGTGTTAAGTTAACCGTTCAATCTAACCGGACGGTAACGAGTTATGTAACGAGCTAAGTATGAGCGTGGCAACATTCTCGAAGCTCTCAATGGGGACTAACTGTGTTGGTTCTCTTCCTAAAAGGATTTGTATGTTTGTGATGTGTGTTATGATGTGTACAATACCCTTGTTATGTTATATATGTATGTGTTGTGTGTTTAAAAATAAATATCATGTCATCCTGACAATTGGTTGCGCGTATCCCGGTAGTCGATGGGCTGCGCGTTAGCCATACCAGCAAAGGTGCTGACCCCCTCGGGGGCTCCATATTTTTATTGCAGGATGAGGATCGAAGAGGCAGAGTGGCTCTAGGTCCAAGAGAGTAGTTTACCTTTGAATTTTGGATGTTAGCCCGGGTTGCGCTTGTGCACCCGTGGCGTGTTATATACTTGTTGGTGACGGTTTACAGTGAATCAAACAGTGAAGGAATTATGTAGATACTCGGTATTATATTGTTATATATATGGTTGTTAGTTCTATGCTCGGGAGTCTGATCATCAGACCGGTACAATTGTATTTATTCAGCCTTGTCAGCCACGTGGGTGGTTGACGGCGTTGTAGCACCAATCGTTTAGTTATTGTTTAGTTGTTTATTTCCGCTGCGATTCCAAGTATAGTAATGTGCGTAGTAGGGGTGTTACAGTTATCAAGACTAAAGGAATTAGTGAATTTATTTCAAGGAAATGTTTAAGAGTCAGGAAGTGCGAAGTGCACCGACTAGTAAGTAAAGACACCGCATATGTCTTAAGAATCCTGAGGGATAAACATGATAGCTGGAACGGTGACCCAGCCTATGCATGGCAAGGCAGATGCCTAATATGGACTTGATAATGTACATTGAACGGGATGAAACTCCTAGAGTGATCACCTAGACTATCAAGGGATATCGATCTTCACAGAAGAGGGTAGTAAACCCAGTAACACCCAGGAGCAATCCTTGAAGGGTGTTTATTAAGCGTACCAATAAGTGCAAGCCAGATGTAATGGCATAACTCAGCAACACCCTGGAGCAATCCTTGAAGGGTGTTTGGATCAACAATGGTTAGACGAATTAACGCGACAGAAACGCAATGGTTGAAACTAACACTCAGTTTAAACATAAGTAGTCAGGAGGAAGTCTGACATCCTTGAAGGGGCATCCCATGAAAGGAAGTGTGATGCAACGACCTTGTCATGGAGCCCAATACAACCTTCAAACCATGTAATGTTATATAGGGAAGTAAATGTGTGTGAACGGCCTACAATGAGCAGAGCTCGGGGCAGTAAGGCTTATAAGCCACAGACAAAATGTGTTATGTAAATTTAATCAACTGCAGAAGTTCATGTTATACAAGTGAATAGAGTGGAGAACGAACCACTGCTGTAAGAGTAGGGATACCTCTCAATATTGTGAGACCGCGGAAGCGGTAGTTATGTGAACCAAGTTCAAGAAGTACGATAAGGATTGACCATGTTGCTATTACCCCAGAATGATTTGAATAGGAATAATACGAAAAGAAGTGTTTGTACCAGTTATGGAGACCGGAAGAGTAATAAGTTTAATAGCAACCCCCATAGGTGTGTGATGCTAAATGTAGAGCGAACAACGCTAAAGGAGCATAAAGACTCGAAAAATAGCGTATTCAACAATCAGCCAAATAAGTGGTGAAACATAGTGTAATGGCGGAGGCAGTATAAGTTGATGTTGTATAATGAGTAAGGATACGGTGCGCGATAAGCGACCGTTGTATAAGTATGGTTAAACGATAATATGGCAAATAAGCAGAGTTATGGGTTAGACTTAGTGGAGATACAACGGTAAGTGATAGCAAATAAACCAGGCAGTAAGCCAGTAGCCAGTATTATGAGATAAGAATCTTAGTGAAACATAGTGTGAATTCCATTGCGAGTCGCATAAGAGATTTACTGCCAAGAGTTTACGCCTTTGTACTCTGTATGACTGAGTGTTTTGGTATTGCACTTGCGCAGTAATGATCAAGTGAGATAGCTAGGAATTTGGGAAATGTTAATTTTGGTAGAAGTAGAAAGAGACCTATAACATTATAAGGACCGAGGCATAGGAAATGCAAGGTGGTGCCAAGAAAGAATACTTGTACAGGATCAAATGTGGAGGCATGATTAGCAAAAGTGATAGAAGTAACACAGAATGCCAAATACCGGTATGCAAAATACCTTTAGCGTTGGAAAAAACTGAGGGAGCACTACATATTAGGTAGTAGCTCGACCTCAACCGACAGTAAGTCGGAAGAAGCAAAGAGAATAGTCATGAAATAAATAGCAGCATACACAGTAAATTATCATGGAAGTGGATAGAAAGTTTGTAGCTCACCGAATTCGCTCACGGTAAGAGATACCACACGTCAGTTGAGAAACCATTATTACCAAGATAAAGGTGATAAATGGAAGATGTACAATACATTGAAGATAACAAACGGGGCAAACTAACCTCCAAAGTTATCCGAGTCATGCAGCAGAAACTAGTGAGCCAGTGATTCAAATGTTGAATGTGCATAGTGAACATAAGTGAATGGCTAATTGTTAATGCCTAGAAGCCTCACAGGCCAGAACTGAAACCGGTTATGAGTTAAATAAACTCCAATGAGAATTCTTGGTTTAGGGACTAAACCGCCAATATGGTTAAGATCCTCTAACCAAAACACATTGTATAACAGACCGCGTGGAAGTTAAAACACTTCACGGCGGTAAAACATTTTAAACCAATGTTCAGTGGTTTATTACGTGGGCGTAATCCCTTTTAAGGGGGGTAGAGCGCAAAACCGCTTAGTGTGTTTGTGAGCCTCGATTTTAAACCCTATACTATGTTGATTCGAGTTGATTAGGATCTAGTCGGGTTTTAGGTCCACTTACAACCTTAGATTAATAACTATGTCATATAACAAAAATTATTAAAACCTAAGCTAGCTCACTGGAACCTATTATGAGTCGCCACCTAATTTTTACCTAGATTAAATTAAATTAGGAAAGGAGAGTTCAGGTTCGGGGGCTTGGTATTCGACTTTATTAGGGTTCAAATTACTTTCATTACCCTTCCTAGGTCGTTTTTCCTCTACTTGGTTTATTTACGGCTTTCTACAAAGTTGTTTTTAACCTAGGTGCGCGCTTCTGTTTTTTTTTAATTTTTTATCGTTTTTTGACAGAAAATTAATGTGAAATTGAAAGTTACCTAAACTAGGGTTTCGGAGGTAGAATTAGGTCAAATTTTGTTTTCGTCCGTAGCCACGGACCTAATGTCTGTAACCACGGACCCTAGTTAACCTATGTGAAAATAAAAGTCGAATTAAACAGAAAACAAAATTTTGAAAAGTCCGGGGCCACAGACAGGATGTCCGTGGGCCCGGACATAGTTTAGCAAAACCTAAATTTTTAGAATTTTAAAATCCCGCCGCCGTCTGTGGGTGTCCGTGGCCACGGACAACCCGCCCGTGGTCCCGGACCATAGGTCCGAGGTCCCGGACAACCCACGGACGGGGGTTTTATGGTGGTTCCCGAAGGTGTTTTCGGCTCAAAATTTATGCACGTGTAGCCTGAAAGATGTACAATATGTTAGTAATCGAAAGATCACAGTTTGAGGTCGAATTATGTACGAAACTTGACGAACAAGTAACAAGGCAGAAACAAAAGTAATTAGCAATACAGAAGCGTAAAAAGGTTAGTTTGAACCCAAAATTTGACAGAGAGTTAATAAGGCTGTTGGAGAGTTAGAAAAGTAGAATTACAACCTGTTTTACCTTCGAATTCAGGAGGATTCTTCACGTCAGGATTCTTCGGAGGCTCCGATGGTGCCGGTTCCGGATTGAGTTCGACCCGAGCTTCGGTTGTTGATTGTTGAAGGTGTTCTTCACGTTTTGGAGGTGGTTTGGTTGATGTTTGATGATTGTTGATGTGTTGGGAGTTGAAAAATGTGTTTAGATGGTGATTTCGGGGGATTTTTGATGTGATTTTGGTGCTTGGATGTGTAAAAACGTGAAGAGAAAGAGACGGCTGCCTTCTTTGAGGGTCTAGGGTTCTTGAGGTTCTCATTTGATCATGGGATAAGGTTCCTTATATAGGCTTCCTTAAAGATAGAAAAATCCGGTAAAAACTGAGATTTACCGACGTTTTAGCTCAAGGGCTTCCAAAAGGAATTTGATTATGAAATTTTACCCATGGGTAAAGGATGATATTTCTGAATTTTCTAAAGTGGAATCGAATTTTTTGGATATTGGAATATTTTTAAATTCAATTTCTCGTCATATTCAATCAGAAATTGCTAGAAAAATATTGGAAATTCAAAAAATCAAAATTCCAACGCCATTATGCTTCAAATGTCATCCTCTGTCATGGGTTAAAATTTCAAAGCATTTGAATTGATTTGACCCTTATTTGGAGGAGAGAGAAAGCCTATCGGGGGCTTAGGAACCTTGAAAAATTACAAAAGTGCCCCTGGAGATGACTAAGCTGTCCCTAGTACTCTGAAATGTGCCGATCGAACCGGGAACCCTCGCTACTATCCTATTAGTAGAGACTCTCTTCCGGGGGGTTGAAATTTTGGGTATAACAGATTGCCCACCGTCAACTAGACTTTGTAATGGAAATGAAAAGGCTAGTTGATGCTTGAGTGATACCCCAAAATTTGGGATCTTAAAAGACCCCACGTGCAATTGAAATCCGTCAGGTTGTGTCGAGCTATTCTAAGGCGCTGACTACCTATGAGTAAAGTGGAAGGGATGTCAAGCAATTCTAAGGCGTTGACTACCTATAATGAATGAAATGATGTCAAGCTATTCTAAGGCGTTGACTACCTTAAAAGGAATGAAGTACGCCGAGCATTCTAAGGTGTCGGGAACCTGAAGTTGAATGGAGTACGCCGAGCATTATAAGGTGTCGGGAACCTGAGATTGAATGGAATACGCCGAGCATTATAAGGTGTCGGGAACCTGAGATTGAATGGAATACGCCGAGCATTATAAGGTGTCGGGAACCTGAGATTGAATGGGATACACCGAGCATTATAAGGTGTCGGGAACCTGAAGTTGAATGGATTACGCCGAGCATTATAAGGTGTCGGGAACCTGAGATTGAATGGAATACACCGAGCATTATAAGGTGTCGGGAACCTGAGATTAAATGGAATACACCGAGCATTATAAGGTGTCGGGAACCTGAAGTTTGAATGGAATACGCCGAGCATTATAAGGTGTCAGGAACCTGGAGTTGAAAGGTGATGATGATATGGGGATGATATGCTAATGATGCAAATTTGTCGAAAGCAAAAAATTGCTAGGAACATGCCAAACGGCGATGATGTAGGTTGGTTGAAAGCAAGAAATTGCTACGAATATGCCAAACATGGGATGATGCAGATTTGTTGAAAGCAAGAAATTGCTAGGAATATGCCAAACATGGCGATGTTTGAAGAAGAATTGTTCAAGACAAGAAATTGCAAACGAAGGTGCCAAACGTGGCAGTGTCTGAAGAAAATTATGTTTACTGAAAAGGAAAGTGAAATTATCATTTCCTGACTAAAGATTTCAGACTTGTAATTTACCTCCTAGGACATGAACATGCTACCGGTGGGGTGTGGTGTTTGATGCAGAGATCTTTTGAGTGGTGATCAGGGCATATATGTGCCTGTGGTGTGTGATGTGAAGGTAAGGGCTTACGTGAGCCTGTGTGGTGAAGTGGCATTTGTGTGGAGGTAAGGGCTTATGTGGGCCTGAGGTGTTTGGTGTGGCGGTAAGGGCTTATGTGGGCCTGAGGTATTTGGTGTGGAGGTAAGGGCTTATGTGTTCTTGTGGTGGGATGGTGGTGCTCAAGCTTTCACTAGTACAAAAATGGTCTATTTCTACGCCCCTATTTCGGGGGTTGTTTAACAACCGCAGAAATAGGGTCCATTTTTTTTAAAAAAAAATATCGGCCACCTATTTCGGCGGTTTAGAACTTACAACCGCCGAAATAGGTCTTTTAATATCACCCCTACCCAGACACTCGCATTTCACCCGACGGCCTTTCTCCCTCCCTCGTCGAGCTGTGCTGCGTGCGATTTCAGAGGCGATTGAGGAGCGATTCCGGTCCTTCCGCTGCCGCCGTGCTCGCCGCCGTCCTCACCGCCGTCCTGCCGCCGGTCGTGTGCCGTCCGCTTCATCCGGTGTTAACAGCAGCAGCAGCTTCATCCGAACAGAGGGAGAAGAACGAGGTAAATTTTCGATTTTGACCTAATTTATGGATTTATTGTGATTGTTGTTTAAATTGTGGTTGAATGTGAATGTGGATATGATTGTATTAGTGGAGTGTATGAAATTTGTGTATATATGTAGTATTGTAAAGTGAAATTATATGTGCACACAAGGTGCTCGACAAAATGTTTGAGTGAATAATTGTGGTTTTTTTGCTCATTTTGTGTGGTTGTGCCTTTGTTTTTGATTTTGATTTTTCATTAATTTTCTTTTATTCTTGTTTTATTTCTACTTTGTGTAATTATACATCAAATTTGATTAGTGAGGATTACACTTGCTTTCGTTTTAGACTTTTAATATTTGTTCGGATTGTTTTGTTTTTCGTTTTTGATTTTGCGTTTTGCTTTTCGTTTTTAATTGCTTGAATATGAGGAACTAACATTGCTTTGAGTATTAGTGGTGTTATTGTATAATGAGGAAGAGATTGAGTTGTTTTAGTGTTAATAAAATGATGATTAAAGGGCTTGGAAGCCAAGGGGAAATAGATGAGTTTGTGCAGAATTTTAATGTATGTTAGTGCTTAAGGTTGTTGTGGATATTAGAAATGAGTTGGTGAGCTGAAATTGTGTGTGGGCAATGCTAAAATTATAGGGGAAACTCTGTCAAAATTGTCCTAGAAATTAGATGACTTAAGGTTTACATAATTCTTTTTTTTTAGGTTTCAAATTTAATTATGTAGGTTAATAGTATGTAGTTCGTTTATCTTTTCTCTTAATTCAATTAGGATATGTTTACATGCTAAGTTTTATTTTTTACTTTGTTTAATTATACGTCAAATTTGATTAGTTAGGATTACGCTTGCTTTCGTTTAGACTTTTAGTATTTATTCTGTTTTTATGCTTTTTGTTTTTGATTTTACGGTTTGCTTTGTTTATTTTATTTATTTTGTCATTACTTGAATTGGTTTAGTATTAAGTTACAAAATTCTTTTTTTAGCTTTCAAATTTAATTCTGTAGGTTTAATAGTATGTACTTCATTTATCTTTTCTCTTAGTTCAATTAGGATATATTTACTTGATAAGTTTTAATAATTTGTTTCAATTTTATTTGCGTTTTATTTTTTCTCGAGTGGATTAATTAATTTTATAGTTTTATTTTTGTGTTTATTTTTGTTTTTTACTCATTTTGTGTGGTTATGCCTTTGTAGGGGGAAATCACTAAATGGGCTCACCCGATTGAAGTCGTACGGGGATGAATACAATTCATTTGTGAACCCGTAATATACTCAACTTACATCTTCATCTTTTTAGCTTATTATATATATTTTGCAATCCTAATTACGAATAATTAACATACATAAACTAATGAGTTTATATTCTATCTATAGAGAAGTGCTTAAGATTTCCCCGTTCATTGCACGGTATATTGACAGCGGAGTGGAAGAACCGGTAATATAATCTAACTTATCTTTTTGTCTTTTATACTTTGTATTTCCACAAAATATTGAAATTTGGTTTGATAAATAAATTTGGTATTAGTTTGATTTGTTTATTTACTCATTTTGTGTGGTTACGTCTTTGTAGGGGGGAATCACCGTTGCTGTTTCCTTCTCTGTGTACAAGTAAGCTACTAAACTCTGCTTTTTGTTTGATCATTGAGATTATGTATTCAGATAATATAGGTGCTAGTATATAATTTAGGTTGAAACCTTAGAGTTAGAGTAGCTAGCTTATTTAATATGCATACAGTCACGCTTCATTAACCGTACCGTTTTGTATTTCAAATAAAGTATGGAGCGTGACTGGATGTACGGTGAGCGAGGGGATCACTATCGCAACATGTTGAAAGAGTTTTGCAAAGCGGCAGTGCAGCACAAGGACATGACAAAGGCGGAGAAAATACCTTGTCCTTGTGTTGACTGCGGTGTCTTAAGGAAATTTTCAAACATTGTGGAAATTGAATTCCATCTGAAGACTCGCGGTTTCATGCCACACTATAAGAGATGGATTTTTCATGGAGAAAGTGTTGAACATAATGTCGGGTCCTCGTACATTAATGAAAGGGAGAGGATGAGAACAGACCACACATTTGATTTTGTCGAGTCGGAACCGATCCCAAATGCTTCCGGAGTCAATGACAGTGAACCGACTTATCATGATGAGCAAATAATGGAGATGCTTGATAACGTTGAGAATAATTTTGTTGATCGACCGGATGAGTATCAAAGGTTGTTGGACGCATCCAAGACGGCATTGTATCCTACGTGCACTAAGTACACGAAATTGACGGCTATATTGAATTTGTTCAACCTGAAGGGAAGATATGGATTGAGTGACAAAGGTTTCTCGGCATTCCTCGAGCTGATTCATGATATGCTACCGGATGAGAATGGTCTCCCTACCACCACCTATGAGGCAAAGAAATGGGTATGTCCAATGGGAGTAGAGTACAAAAAAATTCACGCGTGTCCAAACAACTGTGTGTTGTACAGGGGTGAATACGCACATCTGGACACTTGCCCGAAATGTCAGCTGTCCCGGTATAAGCATAAAGATGGTGAGTACTCCTCCGTTCAAAAAAAAAGCCCTCCAGCTAAATTACTGTGGTATTTGCCGATTATACCCAGATTCAAACGGTTGTTTGCGAATCCAAAAGATGCAAAGAATTTACGATGGCACGCAGAGGGTAGAAAGAGTGATGAGAAATTAAGACATCCAGCAGATGGACCTCAGTGGAGAAACATCAATAGACGGTTCAAAGAACATTTTGGAGGTGAAGATAGGAATTTGAGGCTTGGGCTATGTACTGACGGGATGAACCCGTACGGCACATTAAGCAGTCAACACAGTACTTGGCCCGTTTTACTAGTGATCTACAATTTGCCTTCGTGGTTGTGTATGAAACGCAGGTACATAATGTTATCTCTTTTGATATCTGGCCCCAAGCAGCCAGGTAATAATATTGATGTATACCTCGCCCCATTGATGATTTGAAGTTGCTGTGGAATGAGGGAACCGTTGTGTATGATGCTTATGCAAGGGAAAATTTCACGCTCAAGGCGTTGTTGTTCTGTACGGTCAACGATTTCCCTGCATATGGGAACTTGTCTGGATACACTGTGAAAGGAACATTTGCATGTCCGGTGTGCGAGGATGACACATGTTCGGACCGTTTACAAAATTGTGGTAAGAATGTTTACATGTGTCATCGACGTTTTCTACCTGAAGATCACCCTTATCGTAAGAAGAAGAAACTGTTCAATGGTGAGGCCGAGACTCGAGTGGCCCGTCTACCTTTGACCTCTGAGGAAGTGTATGCAAAGGTTAAGGACATTGTGAACGTCTTTGGAAACACATCGAAACCGGCAAAGAACATTTGGAAAAAATGCTCTATCTTCTGGGATTTACCGTATTGGCGTCACCTGCCTGTCAGACACTGTTTGGATTTCATGCACATCGTAAAGAATGTTGGTGAGGCAGTGAGTGGGACTTTGCTCAACATACCCGGCAAAACGAAAGACGGATTGAAAGTGAGAAAAGACATGCAAGTCATGGGTATAAGGAAAGAATTACACCCACAGGAGAATGAGAGACGAATATACCTACCTCCTGCATGCTACACACTTTCAAAGAATGAGAAGATCAGCTTCTGTAAATGTCTACACTCGGTAAAAGTACCATCTGGATATTCTTCAAACTGGAAGAATATTGTATCAATGAAGGATTTGAAACTGTTAGGCATGAAATCTCACGATTATCATGTATTGATGTTACATCTTCTGCCAGTAGCCATCCGTGGGATATTGCCAAATGATGTCAGAAATGCGTTAACCAGATTGTGTTTCTTCTTCAATGCTGTCTGCTGCAAGGTAATTGATGTAAACTCTCTCGATGATCTACAACGTGAAATAGTGGTAACATTATGTCAATTAGAGATGTATTTCCCACCATCATTCTTTGACATAATGGTGCACTTGATAGTCCACATTGTTCAAGAGATCCAATTTTGTGGTCCGGTCTACTTACGCTACATGTACCCTTTTGAACGATACATGGGTATTCTAAAGGGTAGAATGAGGAATAGATATCGACCAGAAGGGAGCATAATTGAAGCAACGGTGACTGAGGAAGTCACAGAATTTGTGACTGATTATCTGAATGAAGCAGAATCAATCGGTATCCCAAAACCAAGACACTACGGCAGATATAAAGGCAAAGGTGTCATTGGAAGAAAGATTGTGCAAGTACCAAGTCAACTGATTCATCAAGCACATCTGTTTGTGTTACAACACCTTGAGGCTGTTGAACCCTTCTTTGATACTCATATGAATGAGTTGAGACAACAAAATCCTACCAGAAACCATCTTTGGCTTACGAAAGAACAAAACCGACTGTTTGTCCAATGGTTCAAATATTATGTCTTTGAAAAAGCGTCATCAAATTCAGAAGTTCTCAATGAGGAAATCAGATTTTTGGCAATAGGACCTGAACCTAATGTTGTATCATTTGAGGGATATGACATTAGTGGGTATACTTATTACACTGCACGCCAAGATGCTAAATCAATAAACCAGAACAGTGGAGTAAAAATAGAAGCGGCATTCAATGAGTACCACATCGGTAACCAGTCTCAACCAGTGAGGAGCTCCAGTTGGTATTACGGTGTTATCGAGGACATTTGGGAGCTAGACTACCATATTGATTCGTTTTTAGTGTTCCGTTGCAAATGGGTGGACAACCGACGTGGAATCCAAAACGATGGAGGTCTTACCTTGGTTGATCTCACACGTGCCAGTTTTAAGGATGATCAGTTTGTTATGGGAAAAGATTGTGACCAAGTGTGGTATGTTCAGGATCCAAAAGACTTCAGATGGTCTGTTGTTCTTCCAGGTAGAAGACCAGTTCAGATTGAAAATGAAAATGAGGATGATGATGATGAGAATGAGACGATTGAAGGAACAACATTGTTTCCTACGGGGTTGCGGGATTTAAATGTTGATACTCAAAACGACTTGATTTATGCACGATCAGACCATGACGAGGGTTTTTGGGTTGATAACACCAAAACATAGAAGTATTTATGGTAATGTTATGTTAACTATTTTTCTTGACTTGTTCAACATTTGTCATTACATTATAAATTCATTCAATTAATTTGACTAACTTATCTTTACTGCAGTGGCTGATCACCCTATGGACCAGCCCGTTGAAGAAGCTGATCCTCATCAGCAGAGACCAGCAAAACGGGTCACACGAGGAGGAAAGAAGGGGAAGAGAACTCACCCACCGGAGGATGAGGCTTGTCCATCACAGCAGGTGACAGAGCCACCAGCTTCCTCCTCCTCCGGACAGAAGGTGAAGAAGAGAGGTGCCACCCGTGCACTGAAGGCAATTAAAGGCCCCCCCACGAAGCCTTTGCAGTTCAATGAGTTCAACCAGCCATACGGTAATTGGAAGAATGATTATACTGCATATGCTGGCCACCTGGTCAAGACTTACTGCGACATAAATCACAATTGGAAGCAAGTGCCACAATCATTGAAGGACACTATGTTTGGGATTCTTCAGGTGTGTTATTTTTTTATAATATGTTATATAATTTTAGAGTTTCTCGTTACTTGTGTTACTAAATGACTAATAATTGTTTATGTAGAGTCGTTTCTGCATTGATCCTTCTCTTAAGGAGGATATACTGAAAAAAATGGGGCGACAGTTCCGCGACCATAGGAAGGCCCTCTCTGACAAGTACTTTCATGGTGCTGCGTATCAAGACCCTGAATCGGATGATGCAGAAAGAGGCGATGAACTGCCACCCTGGGAGGCGTACGAGGGCATCACTGAGGAGCAGTGGACCCGGTTTGTGGAGTATCGTCACACGCCAGAGTACCAGGTAGAGCTAATATTCAACGCTGTCTTTTATACATTTTGGCTTTTATTTGCTTATTTGTATCTTACACGTTACATATGTATTTGTAGGCGGTTCGTGCAAAACAGCAGGCAAATGCGAAGAAAAATCTATACCCACATCACTTAGGTGGTAAAAGCATTGCCGAACGCGTACCAGAGTGGGAGCAAAAGGGCTTGCTTCCACAGGATGTGGCTCCTAGCGACAGAAGGATGAAGGTGTGGGAGTTGAGTCGAGTGCCAAAAAACTCGACGCCGGAAAATCCTCAGTACGATGATGCCACGAGAGAGATTATAAATCAAATGGTATCTAATTTCGGTTCATAAGTTTAATATTTGTTTGTGTACCTGTATATTAATGAATTTTGTTAATTTTGTGTTTTATAGGAAGAGTTAAACTCTCAAGTTACTGAGGGTTCTTGGGCTCCGAACAGACAATATGATCCCCTTTCTCGTGCTCTTGGAAAGGTGGATCATCCTGGTCGCGCTATTGGTTTTGGTGGACAAGTTGGTATCCGCCAAGCTTTTGGTAATCCGGGGTCTAGGAAAGGCTCACAAGGAAGGATGATCAGCTATGAGGAACATTTGAAGGTTACTGCTGAGATGGAGCAGAGGCTTATGCAGAATGTTCAGCATTTGGTTGCAGAGGAGATGACAAAAATACGCTCACAGATGTGCAGTAGTCAGGAGGTGACTAGACCAGCCCATGCACCATCAGCTGATAGGGAGGAGGGCACACCAGTACGGCAGAGTAGTGTGCAGTCGATAGATCCATATCCACATGCATCTATTAAGGTTTAGTCACATTAACTTAGAAAATAAATTATTTATTATCATCTATTTACTTCGATTGTGTTCGTTTAACCCTTCTTTACTTAATGTTCAGGAACCCTGTTTATGCACGCTGTTCATACCGATGGGAGGTGCGGATATTATGGTGGCGTGGGGTAAATTGTTTCCCTCATCTGGTACAGACACCGTCGGCGGTGAACCACTACGGCAGGGGTATGTCCGGGTGCTTGTAGATGATTATGTGACAGAGTATGCTGATGTTGCTATACCGGTACCTCTGGGACAGAGAAACATACTTCGCTCTGTTCAAACAGCTACAATCCAATGGCCGGGTACATGGGTCAAAATCTCGGGCCAGGTAAACACAATTAACGCTTACTCTAAAATTATAATTATCCGATGTTTCAATTAGTATATGGTTTAGAGTGAGTCACTTAAACTTAATTAATCAACAAATTAGGAAAATGTCAAGTCGAAAAAAACTTCTAAAGGAAAAGGAAAAAGTGTTGCCACACCAGCTCTCACGGGGGCATCCTCCAACTTCATGATGAGACCTGCTTTAGTAGAGAAGAACATATTGGAGGGGTTGTCACAGAACATGAGACTTCTGCACTCGTCCTTGTTGATGACGTCACCTCAGAGTGATAGGATCCAAGTGGAGGATAGCCAGGGTCTTTTTCACCATCACGAACCCGAAGGACGGACGCATACGTTCGATATATATATGTCCGACTTCGTTGATGTATTCAAGAGAGACTGGTTAAATGTGTCGATTCTGAAGTCAGCTAGCATGTGAGCGATCTCATACCTTTTCCTATATTAATGAAATACTTGAATTATTTTTTGTACTTTAACGCCGTTCACTGATGTTGTTGTCTTTATGGTGCAGGCATGTGCATTCCAAGGCGATACGAGATCATCAGACTGACAGCTTCGGATTCCTATGCCCTGATACTTGCAGTGAAGTGACTATGTTAATGGATCCTGAAAGTCTTTTGCGGTACGTGACGAACGCAATATATGAATGTGCAGACAAGTCATACATTATGCTACCATATTATCAAGGGTAAGTCATACTTCCATATCTTATTACGTTTTATTTATAAGTTATGTTATCCGTGTTATGATTTCAATTGTATTCATCACGTGAGCAGTCGTCATTGGTCGTTGTTGGTTTTGGTCATGAAATACCCGAGAGTCTTACAGTTCGACTCACTTGGTACGAGTGCCAAGAAGCCAGCGATAGCAGCGGCTCTAAAGAGGTGAGCTATTTAAATTATACTACAATTGTCATAACTTAATAAATTGTTTCGTTAAATTTGATTAAATTGTGTATTACATTTAAAATATTTATTTTGTATAGTGGCTTCCAAGCTGCACTGCGTGCATTGCAAAAGACACCGAAGAACATCCCTTGGACTACAGTGAAGGTAGTTTTACTTATTTTGTGCAAATAGTTAACATGTTAATAGTAGACCTGCAAGTATGACTGATAACGTAATGTGTGAATGTATAGTGTCCAGTACAGCCTGGTGGATCAGAATGCGGTTACTATGTTATGAGGTTTATGCATGACTTAGTAGCATCATCCAAGTTTTTGCCAGAAAAATCATTGGACATGGTATTAAACTATCTTTGAAAGTCTTGGTTTATATGTATTTTTATTCTTTGTCATTCTTTGTGTAGTGTCTCACTAACTATTCATTTTTGTTTGTTCAAGGCTTTCGAAGAAATCGTGGGCATTGGAAGTTATGAAAATAGGCACATATCTGAAATCCTCGAGGAATGGGCAGAATTTATCTCCATCGACGTACTTAGTTGATTCCTCTTAAGTTGTTTGCGTTGAACATTACTTGTGTTATTATATGTATTTCATTAGATTGAAACGTAGTGAATTGTATATTGTAATGGAGTGTGGTGTGGAGAGTGCATGTGGTGAAGTGTACAACTAATCCTTTTTTTGTTATGAATTTTCTTGCGTTTTTGCATTTATTGATGCGTGCCGATGATTATGGCCGCTTTATGGGTTTATAGTATGCTACCGAGGCGCCCCACTGTGGTGGCAGCATTATACAATGCATTTACAGGTTTGCTTAATTTTGTGGTGTATTTGGGTGCAATAATAAGCTGGAAAGGAAAAAACAAAAAAAAAGACTGTCTATTTCGGCGGTTCCTACTAAAGAACCGCCGAAATAGACCAGCTCCATTTGACCGTCTTCGTTTGACCTGGCCACCTATTTCGGCGGTTCTTTAGTAGGAACCGCCGAAATAGGTGGCCAGGTCAAACGAAGACGGTCAAATGGAGCTGGTCTATTTCGGCGGTTCTTTAGTAGGAACCGCCGAAATAGACCGAAATAGGGTAAAATACCTATGTCTGCGGTGCTCATTTCTGCGGTTGTAAACCGCAGAAATAGGCCCTTTACAACCGCAGAAATAGGCTGTTTTCCTACTAGTGTTTGGGTTTCAATTGGTGTTGTCATGGCAATTGTTGGAACCAACGATTGCCCCCAGTATTTTTCCTTAGGACAATCTGAGCTAGGGTTCATGGCAATCGATCGTTCCGATCGATTGCCCCAAGTATTTTCTTTGATTAAGCGTGCAAATAAGTCTCATCCTCATAGGGTCAAGGCTTATGCATTGATGTGGTGCTTCCTAACCTACACACGACGTGTTTGGTGTTTGCACTCATTTCTCGCTCATGGTCATATCTTTTAGACCATTGAATTTGACATTTGATGGATTTACGCATTTGATCTGTTACTTTCACGTGATTGGATACACAACTACCAAGTCGGAAGTCTTTGAGGCTTATAACGTGGCCATGGGGTGTGATGAAAGACAACGGGACCATGGAGGGATGTTTGAGGTATGTGGAGCTTAAAGGGGTGACCAAAGCTGCACTTTGCGTCTTCTCTCGGATTCATCTTCCTTGTCTTGAAGTCATCTAGCTGCTTTCTGTTGACGTTGTTTTCTGGACTTGGACTTTTGAAGTCGTCCTTTACACCATTTCTCTTCTCCTTGTCATTTGGATTTCTTCGAGGCACTTCGGGTTTGCCTATTGTTTTACCCTTTCTTGGCTTTGCCTTCGGGGTTCTTGTGTTTCCCGGTTTTGGGCTTCGAGAGCTGTTTTGATGTGAGCTCTTTTGATCCTGTGTCACTCTGGGACCATTTGTGGATCGGTTTGTCATGCTGATAGCGGCATCGCTTCTTTGGACTGATGAGAGGGTTATCTGAGAGTCGGACTCCTTGCTTCTTTTGGTCACCGGGTCGGACATTCATCATTGGCTGGGTTATTTTGTGGAGTTCATAATATCGAAAAGGGATATATGAAAGGCTCAGCGGGGGTGCCTAGGGTTTAATGACAGGGTTTACAAGCTTTTGGCTATGTGGTGTTGTACCTAGGTGCTTCGTCATTCCTGATAGTTGTATATTCGTTCTTTATTACTTTTCACAGGTCTAAGCGTAAATTTACAAATTATCTCCTTCGGTCGGAGTTATGCCGTTTACCTCACCTTTGGATGTGGTCTCACCAGAGTCGTGTAAAAATGACACGCTCGTTCGCTCATGGTTTTTCCGCTCAAGACACTCTCGTGAATTTCACTCAGAGACTGGTTCACACGCTTAAAAGAAAGATGAAAGATGACGAACCTAAACTCAGATTGCCCCCAGTATTGATTTGGGGTTAACGACAACAATTTAAAAGATATGGATTTAGAACCGCTTTGAGGGTTATTTGGATGTTTTGGGATAAGCTGTGGGGTTTGGTAAGGCATGTTCAAAACTTCAGAAACAAAATACAAGTCTTTGTATTCCATTGTCGGGAGATAACTAATTTATGAACCATTTTCTCAAAAGAAACTTGTGTGAAACAAAACCTTCTTTTTTTTGTGTTATCATTTAGACTTGAAAAAGTCATCCATTTGTGGACATGAGGAAGAAGATGATTTAACAAGATCGATGCTTCTTATTAGTTGTTTGAAAACGGTCATTCTTTGAAAAATATGAGAGGTGCATTTGAAAGATGAGTGTTATGGCAGGTTATGCAGTAGAATGCATGGGAACCCTAAAATTTCTGTTGAATCCAAATCCTGCTGAACCGTCTGAAGTCGGCATGCTGAAGACTCGAGCTCTTGACCGCCGGGATGTCGCTAAGATGATTGTGATCGTCCTCTTCTTGGACTCTTAGTAGGCTCCTAGGAATGCCTATGGATGACGCATGAGACACTTGGGCCTGGATGTGAGGCACATGAGTTGAAACGGTTTCATGAATGTGGATTAGGCACTCGGGCCTGGATGATTTTCATGGATGTGGATAGGCACTCGGGCCTGGATGAATTGAAAGTGAGACACACATGCCAGAACGATTCATAAGCGGATTGGCACTCGGGCCGGAATGAGAATGCGGCACTAGGGCCAGAACATGTTGTGAGACTGTGGAACTTGGGCCGGAATGTTTAGAATATGTGGCACTTGGGCTAGAAAGTATTGGAAAGTGTGGCGCTTGGGCCGAAAAGTGTTTGAGGATGTGGCGCTTGGGCCAGAATGTGTTTGGGAAGGTGGCACTTGGGTCGGAATGATTTGGGAATGTGGCTCATGGGCCGAAATGATTTGGGGTTGAAGTAAGACATATGGGCCAGAGGGACTTCTTGACTAGAATGGATGTGTGGGCCTGAATGCCCTTATTCTGGTAGTGATACATACAGGCTGAAGGAAGCCACATGAACTGTGAATGGGCCACTGGGCCGAGAGAGAAACTTTGAAGTCTAAGATTTGTTTGATGAATGAGTTACGAAAAACTATCTTGAATTCGAATGGGTTGAAACCTAAACAAATGGTTTTGAGTGGGCCTAAAGGGTATGACACCTAGATCTAGGACTTTGGGCCAGGGCCCGAACAAAAAGTTTACCTAGACTAGAATAGACCATGGGCCGAAATGGAAAAGCCTGATTGATTTTCATGTCTTATGGCCTGCTTTAGGTAGATTTGTTTTTCATGGGCCTGGAACTAAATTGATAATTCAAATTGGGCCGGAAGAGAAATCACCTAAGTCTAGGCTTTTGGGCCGAAGCCCAAACGACTCACATATTAAACCAAACAGGGCCTCTGGGCTGCAAACAAACAAAGCTGCCAATTCGGGTTGGGCTAGGTTGATGTAGGAGATGTTCCTACCAATCTCTAGCTGGGTAGTGGGCCGATCATACAAGCAAACAAGGCCCACACAAATCCAACATGTCCTCACTAGACGCTTAAACCAAAACGGGTATGGATCGATCCGGAGAGGTGCTTGGGGCATAGGCCCAGGTCACCACAAAGGAATAGGGCTTGCACGCTATTCTTTTTGGGCTTCCCCACTCTTTTCACATCACCTGAAGGTGTGCGTCTACGGTCGGGTCTTTGACAGACCAAACAATTGGCTAGGTAAGGGCACTGCCAGGAAAACACTTGGGGCTAAGGCCCAGGTATTAAGGGGATGTGGTTAGACGACATCCTCCACTTTTCCCCCGCTTATTCACATCACCTAAAAGGTGTGAGTCCCTGACAGGGGACCCTCAAACGGGTCCCGGGGTGAAATCGGTTTGCGTGGACCCTCGCTCTCATATGATGCAAAGGTGCAAAAAAATTAAAGTGCGCACGAAAGTAAACAAACAAAGTAATAAAGCCATAAATAAACAATTTTTCGAGTTAAGCCCTCTTTCTTGAAATTAAACAAGTTAATATTAAGAAATTTGTCCCCAGCAGAGTCGTCAGTCTGTGAGCCTTGATTTTAAACCCTATCCTATGTTGATTCGAGTTGATTAGGATCTAGTCGGGTTTTAGGTCCACTTATAACCTAAGATTAATAACTATGTCATATACAAAAATATTAAAACCTAAGCTACTCACTGGACCTATTATAGTCGCCACCTAATTTTTACCTAGATTAAATTAAATTAGGAAAGGAGAGTTCGGGTTCGGGGGCTTGGTATTCGACTTTATTAGGGTTCAAATTACTTTCATTACCCTTCCTAGGTCGTTTTTCCTCTACTTGGTTTATTTACGGTTTTCTACAAAGTTGTTTTTAACCTAGGTGCGCGCTTTTGTTTTTTTTTATTTTTTTACGTTTTTTGAGAGAAAATTAAAGTGAAATTGAAAGTTACCTAAACTAGGGTTCCGGAGGCAGAATTAGGTCAAATTTTGTTTTCGTCCGTAGCCACGGACCTAATGTCCGTAACCACTGACCCTAGTTAACCTATGTGAAAATAAAAGTCGAATTAAACAGAAAACAAAAATTTGAAAAGTCCGGGGCCACGGACAGGATGTCTGTGGGCCCGGACATAGTTTCGTAAAACCTAAATTTTTAGAATTTTAAAATCCCGCCACCGTCCGTGGGTGTCCGTGGTCCCGGACCATAGGTCCGAGGTCCCGGACAACCCATGGACGGGGGTTTTATGGTGGTTCCCGAAGGTGTTTTCGGCTCAAAATTTATGCACGTGTAGCCTGAAAGATGTATAATATGTTAGTAATCGAAAGATCACAGTTTGAGGTCGAATTATGTACGAAACTTGATGAACAAGTAACAAGGCAGAAACAAAAGTAATTAGCAATACAGAAGCGTAAAAAGGTTAGTTTGAACCCAAAATTTGACAGAGAGTTAATAAGGTGGTAGAGAGTTAGAAAAGTAGAATTACAACCTGTTTTACCTTCGAATTCAGGAGGATTCTTCACGTCGGGATTCTTCGGAGGCTCCGATGGTGCCGGTTCCGGATTGAGTTCGACCCGAGCTTCTGGTTGTTGATTGTTGAAGGTGTTCTTCACGTTTTGGAGGTGGTTTGGTTGATGTTTGATGATTGTTGATGTGTTGGGAGTTGAAAAATGTGTTTAGATGGTGATTTCGGGGGATTTTTGATGTGATTTTGGTGCTTGGATGTGTAAAAACGTGAAGAGAAAGAGACGGCTGCCTTCTTTGAGGGTCTAGGGTTCTTGAGGTTCTCATTTGATCATGGGATGAGGTTCCTTATATAGGCTTCCTTAAAGATAGAAAAATCCGGTAAAAACCGAGATTTACCGACGTTTTAGCTCAAGGGCTTCCAAAAGGAATTTGATTATGAAATTTTACCCATGGGTAAAGGATGATATTTCTGAATTTTCTAAAGTGGAATCGAATTTTTTGGATATTGGAATATTTTTAAATTCAATTTCTCGTCAGATTCAATCAGAAATTGCTAGAAAAATATTGGAAATTCAAAAAATCAAAATTCCAACGCCATTATGCTTCAAATGTCATCCTCTATCATGGGTTAAAATTTCAAAGCATTTTGAATTTATTTGACCCTTATTTGGAGAGAGAGAAAGCCTATCGGGGCTTAGGAGCCTTGAAAAATTACGAAAGTGCCCCTGGAGATGACTAAGCTGTCCCTAGTACTCTGAAATGTGCCGATCGAACCGGGAACCC
This sequence comes from Limonium bicolor, assembly GCA_023374045.1. Classification (NCBI taxonomy): domain Eukaryota; kingdom Viridiplantae; phylum Streptophyta; class Magnoliopsida; order Caryophyllales; family Plumbaginaceae; genus Limonium; species Limonium bicolor. The sequence goes on along the minus strand of CM041778.1, from coordinate 254,679,529 downwards.
TCGCTACTATCCTATTAGTAGAGACTCTCTTCCGGGGGTTGAAATTTGGGTATAACAATGTTTTACCGTACAAGTGTACGCTTTGTGCATAGCGTAAAATAATCTGTTTGGATGATTGGATCGTGCGTTACATAAACATACGCATCCATTCATGGTCTAGTTATGGTAATTGTGCACAAAGATGCGAATACCATTGTGATAAGTGTGTTTACTTTGTTAACTATTGTGCAAGAGTATAAGTGTAAGGGAGTTGAGAGACTCCCGGGGGGAACAAAAAACCTCGACAGTAAATGTTCACATAATACTAAATGTAAAACCATGTATTGTATTTTGATAAAATATATATATATATATATATACAGTATAGCGATTCATGAAGGGGTATGAAACCTACATTGAACTAGTGAGAATTAAATCCCTAGGGAATTGGATTAAAGTGAATGGAGATAACTGATAGACGGAGTTCTATCCTTTGGAGATGTAATGATTATAGAATGACAAAAAAATAGAAAATTGGAAATGAGTGTATTATTTGATGCTTGAAAATAAAGTGGGAGGTGGAACTTGATTTGCATGTGATCAAGGGAAGCTGAACACAAATTGGGTGGAAGGATAGATCAACACGAATGCTGATCACATCGAGGTTGGATGATTCTTGAAGCTCCCTATAAGTGGTCACAAATAACCACGCTAAGAAAAGATGCATAGAGCATAAATTGGACTTGGAGTTGTATTGCGTTTTCAAAAAGGATTTTCAATTGGTATTTTCAAAACCTTCGATTGATACTTTAAATAAAGAAAGTTCTCTTATACTTAACCTCGTAAAGAATATTTTTGTAGTACTTGCTCGTGAGCTGAGGACGTATGAGCCTTTGTCTTCGGTCCAGTGACATGGGAAGTATATATGTTAAAGATTAAGTGATTGTTTTGATCTCCCGAAGGAATCTGCGGGATCACGGTGTATATAAAAGGTATTTTTGATTGCTATACATGCTAAGACATGTTGTGTGGTATGTGTAATAAATATTATTTTAACCTTGAGTCTTAATGTGGTTGAGTTCTGAATTTGGTTATGTTACCCGGGCCTATAAGTCCGAATGTTGTTATGTTATCCAGACCTGAGAGTCTGAGGGTTGTTATGTAAGTACAAATGTTGTTAAGATACCTGGACCATTGAGTCCGAGGTTATTATGTAAGTATGTTATGTTATGTATGGATGTGAATGTGTTACCAGGACCGTTAAGTTCGAGGTTGTGATGTAACGTGTTTGGTTATGGAAGTTTTATCGTGTAAGTGATACCCGGATTCTATGGAAGGATACAAGGGAATTGTGAACTTCGAGGACGAAATTCTTTAAGGGGGGTAGATTGAATTACCCCAAACCTTGATATGAATTTTAAATATTAAACTATGATATTTAAAGGCCAAAAAGTGCCTTAGAAACATTAGTGAACAATTTAAACCATAGTAAGCACAATAAAGTACTAAAAGACAGTTTGAGCAAAAACATGCTCTAAGCTTGGAATGAACTTGGTTAGGACCGAAAGAGCCTACCAAGACTTAATAATATGCAATTATAATTTGATAATGCTAATTAAGTCCTTAGGGAACATTGGTAGACAATTAAACCAAAGAAAACACAAGAAAACACCATAAAGTCAATTTAAGCAAATACTTGCTATGGACTTGGTGTAACCTTGTATAATACCTAAAGGTCATTCTTAGACATTATGAACATGCTAATGAACTTGTTAAGTCAATTACTAAAGAAAACCAAGCTTGAATACAAGCTAAAACACAAAATGAGCTTTAAGGAGCATAAAAGCACATTTTTGAAAAAATTGTCTTGGAAATGGGTTTTGAGTGGCTAAATGTCCATCATTACTCTTTAATCAACATGTGTACTACTTAGTATCACATTAGGAAGTCTAAATAAATGGGAAATCAAAAATTTCACAATTATGTGCCTTAATTTGTGAATAGTGCTTAAATAGTGCTAGTTTTGACTTAAGTCAACATTGATTAGTTAAATGGTCAACAAAGACCATAAATATCTTGTAGAATGAAGGGGGCACGGTTTTTATAATGTGAGTCACCATACCAAGCCAGCCAACTAAAGAAAAGATAAAGAAATAAAGTAAAGTTACTATTTACCTTTATAAGTCAAAATATCTTAACAAAGCATACCTCTCACTCCTTTCTCCATTTCCTCTTGCTCCCACCGTGTTCTTCCTCCATTCTCCCAACCAATCTCGTTCTTGCTACAGCACCTCTCTTCTCCAACTTCAATTGCTCACCAAATGTTCAATATTGCTCCAAATCAAAAACTAAGCACATATTTGTCTTAGTTGAGTCAAGGCCTTTCATCCTCTTTTCAAAATTTCAAAAGCTCATGTTTGATTCCATGGAGAAACTCCATTGAAGGGGGAAAGTTCTGTTTGAAGAGCTCTTTTGCTTCTTCTCTCATTCAAGGTAAGAAAAGTGAAAGAAAATCTAAGTTTCCTCTCATTTTGTTTCATGTCCGAAAATTCACCTCTTAATGGTGCCTTGTCTTGCTCTCTTCTTAGCTTAATTCAAACTTCAAAGGACTAGGAGGAGTCCTATCTTGCCACTTATTCAAGTTCTCTCTCAAATTCCAAAGGTAAACATCAATTTTAGTGTTTTAAGACACTTATGTAAATCTAGGGTTTAATTATGAGTTTGAATATTGAACTTAATGCTCATTACCCTTATATGTGTGTGTGTTTGAAGATTGACAACTGATAAAAGTTCCTTGCTGATGAGTGTGAAATATGAATGGTTTTAGTGATCTTTAATGCCTAATGTTTATACGTACATCGATAATATTCCACACTTATCTTCCGTTTTCCTTTGGTTTGTTGTTTGGTAAGGTTTGATACCTTTTTCTATGATTAAATGCAGAGAAAAGCCAAGGAAACAGTAGATTAACTCACAAGGGAGATGATGCAACAAACGGGGGTCGAATTGGAGTCCGAACGATGAATTTAGAGGATTTTGAAGGAATGTCCGAGCTTGTGTCCGAACTTCCAAGTTCGGACGCAAGTCGAGGGTTTGTGTGCTGCGCCTGATGGAATGTCCGAACTTCAGTCCGAGTTTCGAAGTTCGGACATAGTTAAGAAAAGCCGGAGGTCTGATGTACGGAGCATGTCCGAACTTGTGTCCGACATCCAAGTTCGGACACAAGTCGAAACTTTCTGACTTGAAGCGCTCAGAACACTGTGTCCGAACATTGAAGTCCGGACCAATGTTCAACGGGACAAAAAATTCAGCATAAACTCGGCGTTTTGAAGGGAAAAAGAGAGAGGAAAGTCTATTTAACTGACCTAATCAGAGGAGAAAGGCATTGATTCATCATCGATCATTACAACACACACTCTCACGCTGATAAACGAGGTTCTCTCCATTCATCCACACCAATTGCATCAGTTCACCTTCATTCACATTCATTCACATTCATCAAGCTTATCACCATCGTTCTGGAGGAGCATCGTCAGAAGGGAGTGAAGCCATCATCTTCAACCTTACACCTGCATTCATCGATCTGGATAGTCGTTCAACAGAAGGGTTTTTCTTCCTTTAGATGATTTCTATGTTGATTGTATTTATCTGTTTCTTTGCAATGTCGGGCTAGTAGGGATTTAACTCTGGGGTAGGGTTTGTTCAAGATGGATTCAATGTAGTTAAAGATTCTGCAGTTTGATTATGAGATTGTGATGGATTGGATTGTTCCAGGTTAATGATTATCAATTTTCTTCTCTATTAATTTCGCGAGTTATAGAGTTGTTTTGCGAAACCTATTAAGATCAGACAAGGTGATTAATAGGGAGTTCGAATTAACCTGGGAATTGGGGAAGGATTAGTCGGATAGATAATCTTTCCTACGAATGCTAACAATTCTTTGTGCTTATTCCACCTATATGTGTTTTGCCAACTGCTAGATTAGAGTTGTCACGTTCTGATAGGTGAGCTCTTCAATGAACTAGGATTTAGCATTGAAGAGATAGAAAGAATTGGCCTTTCCGTTTCTCATAATTAAATTGTAGGAGTTACTAGATTCAACCAGAAAAGAACAACCCGAACCCGCAGTTCCACTCATATTATCAAACTCATCATTCATTTTTATCGATTGCTTAATTCAATTCTGATTTGCATTTACTTGATTCACTTCCAAAAACAATTCACAACCCCCCTGAGTTTCCAGTTTTCTTAGGATTTAGGATAGGACTTAGGCTTATTTATTCAAGTCCCACGGTTCGATACTTGGTTGCTTAACTTTCTATACTATAGTGACCGGGATTTTTGCAACCTGACAGACTTATTGATTATTATTTTCTAGATTGATTTGTTTAGTTTTAGTAGATCAATTTACCTGTTTGCAAAATGGCGCCGTTGCCGGGGACTTGACTTTGTCAAGTCCTTTGCCTTGGTTGTCAATTGTTTTTTTATTTATTTGATTTGTTTTGTGTAACTGTGCAGGTGTTTGGTGAATGCACGGTACTCGATCTCGAGGTCCACCAAGATTCAACTTAGACCTAGAGATCAACCGTACAGCTCGAAGAGCGAGAAGAGCACTCACCTTCACCATGGCTGCTAACGGACCAGCCAATGCCAATGCTGAGCAGGCCACTTTGGGAAGAATAAATCGGCTGCCAGCTGCTCCTAGAAGAGGACCAGTGACTCTACCGAACCTCACAGCAGAATTAACAACAGAATGACAAAAGTTGAAACCAAGCCATCCAAACAAACGCTGTCAGGAATCATCCAGCAGGGACCTTCTCAGGCGCAGACCCGGCTGATGCACTCGACCATGTCCATCGATTCTTAGTCCATCTGGATTCGTTGGGGATGTCTCAGGGGCTTGAGGAGTATGCTCGGCTGTGCTTATTTCAGCACAGTCTATCAGGGGAAGCCTCGAAGTGGTTCCACCGTCTACCACCAGGTATCATCACTACCTGGGAGCTGTTGACGGAGAGGTTTTACGAGAAGTATATCCCTATCTCCCGGACCAGACAAATAATCGCTGACCTGACCGCTTTCAGACAGTCCGGCGGTGAGACAATCTGTGAAGCTTGGGATAGATTCAAGGAGCTGCTCCGCCAGTGCCCGCATCACGGTCAGAACATGACATCCTTGGCCCAGGGGTTCTTCCAAGGGCTGAGAGATGAGCACAGAGCCGAGGTTAGAGCCGCACTGGGTGGAAACCTGCTGGCTAAAAGCGGAGAGGAATTTATGTCAGCCATGGAGTCCTACTGCGAGGAGCTCCGCCAGTGGAGCAACAGTGGTGGAAGGGTCTTCACAGTTGGGCAGACCTCCTCTCGGACTCCAGATCCTATGATGGAGCAGATTGCTGCTGAGCAGGCCCATCTGAGTACCACAGTGGGCAATATGGCGAAGATGCTCGAGCGGCTCACTCTGGGACAGACATCTGTGCAAGCCGTCAAGCAGGTGTCTACTGGTCCAAATGAGGTATGCTGTTCTCAGGTGGAGACAACCATGATTATGAAGACTGCCCGATGGTTGCTGAGATGAGGCAGACTGAGGAGGTAAATGTAATTGGCCAGTACAACAGGCAGCCTTGGATGCAGAACCAGCATCCAAACCTGAGGTACGGCAACCCAAATAACGCCCTCAACTCACAACAGATGCAACCTCAGAGGGCAAGTCAGGGAGCACCACCTGGTTTTGTTAGGCCCCCATACAATCAGTTTAGGCCACAGCAGTCTCCAGCTCAGCCATCGTCACTGAGTTCGAACAATGCTAATTTAAAGGAGATGATGGATAAACTGATGGCCTCTCAAGAGCATCAAACAGTGATAAATCAGAATCTGGCAGCTGGCCAGCAAAAGCTTGAGAACGCTATGGTGGAGATGCAAGGAACTATGAGTCAGTTGACTCAGTTCCTCCTGTAGCAGAGACCGTCTGGCTCACTGCCTTCCCAAACAGACCCCAATCCTAAAGCTCAGTTGAAGGCAGTGACAGTCTCGGAAACCGTGGTAGTTGAGGACTGCTCAGATTCTGAAGAGGTGGCAGCCGTTACCTTAAGAAGTGGTAAGCAGTTAATAAATAGAAGTCAGTGGCTGAGGACCAAGCTGACGAGGAGACTGGTCGCCCTTCCTCTAGCACTGGTGCACCGTCAGGGCCCCCAGCCCCTCCTGAGGTAGTTGTTGAGGAGACCCAGGCTCCTATCTCTTCCCCTTCTCATTTTTGACTGCTAAAAACTCCAAGGGTAAGGTGGTTCCGAAGGAACTTCCTTTCCCTAATAGATTAAAAGAGAAAGAACTTGATGATCAATTTGGGAAATTTTTTAGTGTATTTTCGAAGCTTACAATTAATATTCCCTTAATTGATGCTATCAAGAAGATGCCTAACTATGCTCGCTTTGTGAAGGATTGATTTCTAACAAGCGAGGGTTCAAAGAAAAGGAGATTGTTCAGCTGACAGAGACGTGCTCTGCAGCCATCCAGCAGAAGCTCCCTCCAAAGTGTGGAGATCCAGGGAACCCATCATCCCTTGCACCATAGGAGACATGGACTGTGGGTACGGACTCTGCGACCTTGGAGCAAGCATCAATTTAATGCCATATTCCATGTTTAGGAAGCTTCATGCTGGTGAGCTGTCCCAATCAACTTTAATCTGCAATTAGCTGATCGTTCGTCAATCAAACCTCGTGGTATGGTTGAGAACGTTGTGGTAGGTGTTGGTAACTTCTTCTTCCCTGCTGATTTTGTTATTCTTGATATGGATGAGGATGTGAAGTGCCATTAATTTTGGGTAGACCATTCCTGCGAACTGCTAAAACTGTCATTGATGTTGACAAAGGAAAAATCACCATTAAATTTAATAATGAGGAGCTTAGTTTTGATATCACCAAGATGATGAGAACAAATGCTTCTTCTCATGCTGTACTTTCTATTGATGTCGACTATACTGATGATTATGATGCATTTGTCGCTGAAAGTACTGATGACTCTTCCTTCCTGTTTGAGAATTCTGATCTGTTAGAACAGGTGTTATGCCATTCGATTGAGGATGACAAGGAGAGCACTGAGGTAGCTACTGTTGTCCAGCAGCTTAACCAGGGACGAACCTATTTTCGCCCTCATGCTCCTCCTGTGGAGCCACTGGACAGGCCTACTCAGAGGCTCATTCCCTCAGTAGAGAAGCCCCCCACTCTTGAATTAAAAACTCTTCCTTCAAATCTTAAATATGCTTTCTTGGCAGAGGGTGGCGCCCTGCCAGTTATTATTTCTTCTTCTTTGTCTGTTTCGCAGGAAAGCAGACTTCTGGAGGTATTAGGAAGACACAAGGGAGCATTGGGGTGGTCAGTGGCAGACATAAAAGGGATTAGTCCAGGGTTCTGCACTCACCGGATCTACATGGAAGATAGTATCAAACCAGTGAGGCAGCCCCAAAGGAGATTGAACCCCAACCATGAAGGAAGTAGTGAAAGCTGAGGTTTTAAATCTCTTGGATGCGGGCATCATCTACCCCATCTCTGACAGCCGCTGGGTTTCTCCCGTGCAAGTCGTCCCCAAGAAAGGAGGAATTGTGGCGGTGCCCAATGATAAGGGAGAACTGGTGCCTCAAAGACAGACCACTGGCTGGAGGATGTGCATAGACTACAGACGTTTGAACGAGGCCACAAGAAAGGACCATTTCCCGCTGCCGTTCATCGATCAGATGTTGGAGCGACTGGCTGGGCAGGAGTACTACTGTTTCCTTGATGGATACAGCGGTTACTTCCAGATTCCCATCGCGCCAGAGGATCAGGAGAAGACCACCTTCACCTGCCCTTATGGCACGTTTGCCTATAGGAGGATGCCATTTGGTCTCTGCACTTGCCGATTTTCAATCAAGAAAGAACAAGAGAAAACAAGTGAGAAAGCTTGGAAAACAAGGAGGTAAATGACCTCTCTTAATGTGGTTTTGTGTACTAGGGAATTGAGCTATATTACTTAATAAATAACCTAAAGAGCCAATCGGAAATGAGCTAGAAAATATCCACAAGGTGGACTAAAGGACATGGGAGCATTGTTGTGTGTATTTGCAGGTTGAAGGCATATAAATGTGGAAATTCAATGTTTAAGTTTATTGCAATTTAGGGCCTAAGAGCCATGTTATTTAAAAACCTAAGTGCCAAGCAATTTAAGTTTATGCACTATATTGTGATGTAGTGTAGTTTAAAAGTTTAGTTGTGTGTAAAGAACATTCTTGTGAAGATAAACGTCTTTGATGGTTAAAGATGAAAAACCATGGTTTGTGTGTAAGAATGTGTATTAAGAGATTGAGTGTGCTTGGTTGTCTAAAGGTGAAAACCTAAGTGTTTGGGTGTGAGAATGTACAAGAGAGGCTATGTCAAAATTTAGTTGATAAACAAAGGAGTTTACGTGTTGTAATGATATTTTATGACCTAGAAGGTACTAGGAATTGTTAAGTGTTAAGATGGTGAAATGAAGTGAATTAAGGTGTTCTTAAGTGTTAAGACGCCTTGGGCATAGTCTTGGAGATTTAGAGAACTAATGGATGGTTCTAGATACACCAAGGTCATGGTGGAGATGTGGTAAAGTCTTGTGCAAACTTGGTAAACAAAAGAAGTATAATGCCTTGTGAAGGTTTAATTATGAACTTATGGGAAAGACTTGAGGAGTGTGTGTAAAGGGGATGAGTGTGATGCAAATGATGCTATAGGAGTGGTTATCTTATTGTGGAAGAACACTTTGGTTAGTTGAAGTTTTAAGTAAAAATTATAAGTTACAAGTGTAAGTAAATGTTCTAAGTGTTAAGGATTTTGTAAAAGTTTGAGTAAAAGTTTAAGGAGTTTTGGGATGATTAGAGAGGGTTTTAGTGTGCCAAAAGATGTTAAACATGTGGGAAAACATGTGTAATTCATAGGAAAAGATTGGGGTGAATTTGGAGTTCAAAATGAGGAGAAAAGCACTTTGAAAAATGGGGTCTGTTATGGACCGCCCCTAGGGACCGCCCTTGTGGGGAGGTCCAGTGGAATTATGCAGCCGTAGGAGCTTCTGTTGTGGACCGCCCCTGGGACCTCCCTAGTGGGGCGGTCCAGACCAGAAGAATGAAAGAAAAAAATTTGTTTAAGGGTCTAATGATGGGGGATTGAATGGTAATGGTTTTAGATGATGTTTAGGCCGTTTGGTGACATGGAAAGGCCTTAAAATGTGTAAACAAGTGTTAGGTTGATGTGAGAGTTGTGAGCTTAAGATCACAAGAGTAAAAAATTAAGTGTAACGGGATGACGGGGTTAACTATGGGCTCATTAGACGTTTAAAAACATTTTACCCAATGTTAGTGAAAATAATTGTAATGTTACCAGTTGTTCAAGGATTGTTCGAGGAACATAGGAGGACACAATAGAGTGGACCTCGGAGACAGGTATGGTTTTCTTGCAACCTGTGTTCTACCGGATTACACCGGCTTGTATGCAAATGTGTTTTTTTAATGTTGCCACCTTTTAAGATAAAATCATGTAATGAGTTACAGTTGTTTAATTATGTGGCGTGCGTAGTTCCGATACCGTTTATCTTTAAATATGTGCTAAACTTAACTAACCGACTCTAGGATACATAATAGATCGGTATTCGGATTTAACGACCCAAACCATGGGAACGTTCTAACCACGGCTATGCGTGAGTTAGTTATGTGTTGTTTGTGCATGTTAGTATGTTCACTACCCTTGTGTGTGTCTAACTAAACCTAACCACCTATTTGTGAATTAATGTGCTAAGTCCAATAATGAGACTTCTAACAAGTGCTAACCGGGGAGTGAGGAGTCCGGAGTGTTCCGGCCACGCGTGTGTAGTATGGGGGTCGTTGTCTTGTCAGGTTCGACTCTCTCTGTATGTTATGGTTGTTATCCCTTTTTGGTACCAACCTTCCTTTAGCTTAACAAGGCTATTTTACTGACTCACGTCGGGCTCAGGAGCATACTATGTTTGTTCGGTGGCTTGGATTACTATATTCGACGCACCTTGGGGTTAAGTTATCCGTTCATCTAATAGGACGGTAACGAGTTATGTAACGAGCTTAGCATGAGTTTGGCAGCATTCTCTATAGGCTCTCCAAGTGAACTAATTATGTTTGGGTTGGTTCCTAAAGAGAACCGTTCCCGTTATGTTATGTTTATTGTTGTACTGCAATTCTTATTGCGATGTTATGTTGTATGTACGCTGAAACGTGAAATGAGTTTATGTGGAGTAGTGCGGATCATGGATATGAATCCAGGTTATTATAAGACGAATTTGAGTATAACCCGACTAGTGGGTAGTGTCGTCTATTAAGGAAATAGCCCATTAGAGGAGAAACCCTCTAGGGTTACAGAACACAATGAGTGATTTAACGAGTATTGATGTATTGACTGTTTGTTGAGCCCCATTATTGTGGGGTATGTAATGTGTTATGTGTTTATAGTTTACATGCATGATTTAAATATAATCAACCGCATGCTTAGACGACAATTAGTTGTGCGTGGACCGGTAGTATGCGGGCTGCACGATTACCATACCAGCAAAGGTGCTGAGCCCCCTGGGGGGGGCACCCTTTCTTTACTTTCTATAGTCAAGGAGCTGGAAGCCGTTCGAGAGTAGGACGGGGTAGTTGGTTGTACATGGGTAGCCATTTAAATTGAGTGTGTATTATAGGTGTAGTGAGACTGAAATTGTTGTCGGCATTAGTTTGTAAATACTCTGTACAGTTGGAATGCATATGTATATTAATTGTTGGAAATGGAATGAGAATGTAATGTGTAGTTGCTCGGGAATCTGGTCCATCAGACCGATACAATGTATATGTATTAGCCTTGTTAGCCACGTGGGTGGCTAACGGCGTGTAACACCATTGAGTTAAGTAATGTGATGAGTTAAGTTTCACTGCAGTTGTTGTTAAGCGTATGGTTGTAGTTGGGGTGTTACAGTTTCTTGTCAGATTCGCTCAGAAATTACTAGGAAATTTTGGAACGTTAAAATTGCAAAATTCTAAACCCAATATGCTCTAAATGTCATCCTTTATCTTAGTTAAAATTTTAAAGCATTCTGAGTTGTTTGAGTTGTTTTTGAAGGAGAGAGAAGCTTACGAGGTGGCTTAGGAGCCTTGAAAATTAGGAAAATGCCCCTCATGATGACCAAGTTGTCACTTATGCCTTGAAACACCGCTGAACAACCTGAGATTTTATGCACTTTGATCAAACTGCCCTTGTGTTTTGATGTTCCCTTTCATGGGGGTCAAAAATTTGGGTACAACCATATGGATACTTGTTTTATTCTAAAGGAACGTGTTTACATTCGGTGTCATTACATCCAAACACAAATGACCTACGTGAAAAGCTACATTACAAATTGGGGCATGAAAAACCACCCTCATCTTTTTCTTTTTTCGTCCAGGCAAAGTGTCTAGATATCTTGTTATCTTATCTTTAAAGGGCCATAAATTCTTCTGATTTCACCAAGTTGCATCTTCCATTGCTTGGCCCTTTCAATGGACCCAAAACTCATCAAACGGTTCGATATTATCCTCGTATCCGATGATCAAGGATTTCATCATCGTTCCTTATGTATTCCATCTCCACGGCTGGTAGGGCTCTAGCTCTTTCCACGTGAACTTTGTTGACATCCTCAACGAACGAATTCAAGTAACTAACATGGAAAATCGGGTGAGATTTCAGTCTTTCGGGGACATCCAACTAGTAGGCAAAGTTACTCACCCGGCGGATCACCTCGAATGGTCCATCAAAGCATTGGACCAAACCCTTATGTCGGGGACGCTTGTACTGCTTCAAGATATAGGGTGTCAATTTCAGCATCACTTTGTTACCAACTTTGAACTTGAGGGGTCATTGCTTTCTACAAACCTTTTTATTCAGTTCCGAGCCAACTCTAAGCTCTCTATGGCTTCCATCAACATCGTTGATGGTCATGTACGAACCGATAAGCCGCTAGGCACTCACCCGTGGCCGCCTGCTTCGTAGTCTCGGCCAAGGTCAGAGGTTTCAAGCCCATAACTAACTTGAAAGGACTTCGCTCCATTGCCAAGCTTTAGTGAAAGTTATAGCACATCTACGCGGTATAGAGAAAGTAAACCGAGTTTCTTTGGGAACCCATGACACAATGCCGAGGGTTTTCCTCCAAGAGTGTGTTCACCCTTTCAGTCTAGCCATCCGTCTATGGATGATTCACAACTGAGAATTTCATCTCAGAGCCCATGAGGCAAAAGAGCATTACCCAAAACTATCCCAAGACTATCATATCGAGATCACTTATCATATCACGGGGGAGTCCAAAGTACTTAACAACATGGGCACAAAACAACCTTGTTCTCATGTCAGTAGAGAAGTTTGAGGGTGCTAGTATGAGCACAACATACTTGAGAAAATGGTCCACAACCACAAGGACTGAGGTTTTCCCTTCCACACTAGGGAAATCTGAGACAAAGTCCAAGGAAATTGACTCCCACAGTTTGTCTGGGATGGGCAGCGGGTTTAGGAGTCTGTAACCTTCTTTCTTTCCACCTTATCTTGTTGTCACACCAAGCCGGACCTTAGATAGTCATCAATGTCAACTTTCAACCTTGGCTAATCGAATCTTCGTTTAATCAAGGCTAGGGTTCGTTTCGTTCCTGTATGGTATGCCCACTTAGCATCATGGAGTTCTTGCAACAACTTAGAGCGAATCCTACTAGAAAGGACCACCACCACGCACCTCTGCACATCAAGTAACATAACGTTGAGCATGTGGAAATGCTTGGAGTTCCCCTACCACACCTTATCACAAATTTGTTGGTATGAGGGGGTAGTCTTCGCCGCTTCCCGAATTCGACCCACCAAGTTGGCTTCAGCTCGAGACACCGACTGAATCACCGTAAGGCACCACCGACTCAAGGCATCAGGGAAAATATTGTGTGACCCCGGCTTATGAATCCATTCTGTTATAACCCAAGATTTGGTTATTTTATTTCGTCACAATTTAACTTTAAGTTGGTTCAATCTTAATTCAGGACATGGAAGTCCTTTGGATTAAAGACAAGGGCGAGGTGGTCCTTTTCGTTTTGGATTTTGGTAAGGGATTTTTATTGATATTTGGGTGATATTAATAAATATCTTTTACATTCTAATTAGTCTTTCACCCACTACCTAATCGTGTTCTCACGACTCCACTAACTCCGTCAGTTTTGAAAATCCTCAGACGCTCCTTCCTTCTCTATGCTCTCTTCTCTGTTCTCTCTCTTCCAAAGTACGTTCAATCCAGTGCCCAAGTTCTGTTGTTGTGTTCTTGCAATTCGAGTTCTGCTGCGGATTCTTCTCGCTGTTGCGCTCCGGGTCAGGTTAAGGTAAGGGCGTCGGTTGTTCTTGTGTAAATTCTGCAATTGGGAAGCCCACTCTCTTCTGATTAAGGTTTCTTAAGTCTGATTGTCAGGATCGTCAATCCTTCTGCGTGGCTGTGTTTGGACTCCCCTCTGCGATTCCTTTGCTATTGATTCAGGTACGGATTGTGATTTCGTGGGCAATGGCAGTTTCTGATTTGGGAATTTGGTTCTGATTTTGGTCTGTTCTTCAGTTGTGTTGTCCGGGTGTATTGTCATTCTGCATTGGGGAATTCTGCGTTGGTCTGGACTCTGCTATCCAGTTTGGGTTTCGTCTGCTGATAATTCGAGGTAGGTGGCTTATGGATTCGGCTTGTGTGTTCAGCCTTGGGGAGTTGCGTTCCGATTATGAGTTTAAATGTGTTTTGCCTTGCAATTATGGTTGCGAATTGTCTGTTTGATGGTGTTTTAATGCTTACAAACCCCCAAGGTTGTTTTCTGAAAACCTATGTTGTTTTGATAGTGTTTTGATGCTTCTGTTCTGTGTGAAAATCGCCTCTGTTCTCTGTATTTGTCGGCGTGTCCGAACTTCTGTCCGACCGTTGAAGTTCGGACATGCCCTTCTGCGCTTAAACTTTCTGAAGTTTTCGCTGGGTCCGAACTTCTGTCCGAGCTTTGAAGTTCGGACACAGCCTTCTGCATTCTCTGATTTTGGCTTCGACTTGTGTCCGAACATTGATGTCCGGACACAAGTTCGGACTCTACACGTTCTGGTTTCCGAAGATCATCCGAACATCTGCCCGAGCTTGGATGTTCGGACACCTCTATCTCTTCTTCTGTTTTGAAGTTCGACCTGTGTCCGAACTTCGTAGTTCGGACACATGTTCGGACATCTGTCTGATTTCGACTTCTGAATCTCGACTTGTGTCCGAACATTGATGTCCGGACACAAGTTCGGACATGTCTCTGTTTTGACAATAACTTGCTCGTTTGAGCTCCGTTTTGACTTCCGTTTGCGGGGTTGGATTCCCCTTCTGATTTCCAAGCTATCTATGGGCTTTCTGGTGCCTTTGGTGCACATATGCTTATTTGTATTTAAGCTTCTGTTTTGGGACCTAGTTATCTCTGTCTGAGCCTTTGGATGGCTGGTTACGCTGTCTCGTAGCGCGCTATGTAGGATCCTTCTGTTCACGGGTGATGTTCCCCGTTCTGTTCACGGGTGTTTACACCTGTTCTGTTTACGAGTGAGGTTTCCTCGTTCTGTTCACGAGCTGGTTGCTCGTTCTGTCTGTATGCTGTGATCGCTAGTGTCCCACTCTGTTTTCCGCTTCTGTCTGCTTCTGCTCTGTTTAGTCCCTTAAGGAATGGACTTCAGTTTCTGGTTTCTGACATGTTTATGGATTCTTTGACTCCTTCTGATTTGTCAATATTCTGTAAATGTTTTGAGCATGCTGGTTGATGAAGTTGGTCATCTACTGGGCATAGTTGTGTGCTCATTCCCCTACTTCTAACGCTTTTGCAGATTGATTAGCGAGGATCGTCTCCCCTCAGCTTCTGGAGTTTAGTTGCTTCGTATTTAGTTTCATTTGAGACCTTTGTAGTGAATTTGAGCCTTTGGGCATATTTCATTAGCTTCCGCTTTTGACATTCGTTTAGTGGGTTTTGTAATGACTTTTGGGGATGTTCTAACATCTCTTTGGTTATACTTTATTTAAGTATTTGTTTGGGCCTTATTGTTTATCTGTGTAAGTTGCTTATTAGAGCCTTGCGTTATTATGTAATAATACACGGCGTGTAATACCCCTAACTCCTAGGCCAGTGTTTGGGGTGTTACATTTAGTGGTATCAGAGCTCTGGGTTCTAATCTACTGGGATTTTAAGTTAGCCAGTCAGTCAGAAATGTCAGTGTTAGTGTCTGAGTTTAACTGCTTGCTGTTGGACTTTCAGAATGCCGCCAAGAAGAGCAAATAACCCTCCAGGGAATGTGGCTGATGCTGTTCAGCAGTTCATGACGCAGCTCATGCAGACCATGGCTGCAGGAGGTGGTCCAGCTGGAGGAGGACCAGCTGGCGGAGCAGGCCCAGCTGGGGCAGATGCTGGTGGGAGGAACGTGAAGGCGCTTCAGGAGTTCATGAAGCTGAAGCTGCCATCGTTCGATGGGGCAGGAGACCCCCAGGTGGCCAGTCATTGGCTGTCAGAGGTGGAGGACTTTGCTACGAGTCATGGGCTCAGAGGAGGAACAGAAGGTCGACTTCGCCACCTTTCTGTTCAAGGCCGAAGCCAAGGAGTGGTGGAGGTCAGTTATGGGGAAGTTCCCACAGCCTTGGACGTGGGAGCAGTTCACTGGGGAGTTCAACAAACAGTTCTACCCCGACGTCTACAAGGATCAGCGCATTCTGGAGTATAACCGACTACGCCAGGGTCGGGACATGAGCGTTGAGGAGTACGTTCGTAAGTTCATCAGTCTGTCTAAGTTTGCACCTGAGCCTGACGAGCATAGGAAGGCCAGGAAGTTTGAGAGTGGCTTGAGGCCAGACATCCGTTCTGCTGTGACGCCCCTGCGTCACAAGACCTTCAGGGACGTTGCTGATGTCGCCCTGTTGGTAGAGGCCGACTTGAGAGGTCGCCAGTCTGGAGGGAAGGACCAGAAGAGGAAGCAGAGGTCCGATGAGAGCGATAGGAGGGATCAGTCTGCTTCTCAGAAGAAGCAGTCCACTGGAGACCGAGCTGGAGACCGCTCTGGGGACCGTTCGCGAGACAGAGGTGGTTCGTCTTCATCAGCTCCCGCTCCGAAGTGCCGGGTCTGCGGCAAGTTTCATAGAGGCCAGGACTGCTACAGGAAGTCTGGAGCCTGCTTCAAGTGTGGGTCCTTGGAGCATAGGATTGCTGATTACCCTCAGGCTGAGAGGAGCAGGGGTAGTTCTGGAGGTAGAGCCGTTGAGTCTGCTTCAGGGTCCAGAGATCGAGACCGGGCTGAGCAGAAGAAGCCCCAGGGCCAGGCCAGAGTGTACGCGATGGCTGAAGAGAGAGACCGATCGACTGACAGAGTTGTCACAGGTATTCTCCAGCTGTCTTCTCGTTCTGTTTTCTGTTTGTTTGACTCTGGAGCCACCCACTCTTTTATTTCTGCTGAGTTGGTGGGTGAGCTCGGTTTGCCTGTTGTGCCTCTGGGTGTTGAGCTGTGTGTGCATAGTCCATTGGTTAGGGACTCTTCTATGCTTTTGAATTCTGTCTGTAAAGCTAGTCCTGTGTTAGTCAAGAATAGGATTTTGTGTGCTGATCTCATCCCGATGGAGATGACTAGTTTTGATGTGATTCTGGGCATGGATTGGCTTGCTGCGCACCATGCCCACATCGATTGTGCCGCTTCGAGAGTCACTTTTGAGGAGCCGGGCCAGCCCCGTTTGATTGTAGCAGGGAATGGACTCCCGTGCTCGCCGCCAGTCATATCAGCGATGCAGGCGTTCCGCTTTCTGAGGAAAGGATGCCAGGGATATCTGTGCTACATCCCTGGGTTCGCAAGGATGCGAAGATGGAGGACATTCCAGTAGTCAGAGATTTCCCAGATGTGTTCCAGGATGACGTACCTGGGCTTCCCCCTGTTAGAGAGGTGGAGTTCTCGATCGAGCTCGCACCTGAGACTCAGCCGATTTCGAAGGCCCCATACCGGATGGCGCCTGCTGAGCTTAAGGAGTTGAAGGTCCAGTTGCAGGAGCTGCTGGATAAGGGCTTCATTCGCCCGAGTGTGTCGCCTTGGGGAGCGCCAGTGCTATTTGTAAAGAAGAAGGACGGTAGCATGCGGTTGTGCATTGACTACAGGGAGCTCAACAAGGTTACCATTAAGAATAGGTATCCTCTCCCGCGCATAGATGACTTGTTCGACCAGTTAGCAGGAGCTAAGGTGTTTTCGAAGATCGATCTGAGGTCGGGATATCATCAGTTGAGGATTAAGGCAGACGACGTGCCTAAGTCCGCTTTCAGGACTCGTTATGGACATTACGAGTTTCTAGTGATGCCATTCGGGCTGACGAATGCGCCTTCTGTATTTATGGATATGATGAACCGGGTGTTCAAGCCGTTTTTGGACCAGTTTGTTGTAGTATTTATTGATGACATCTTGGTGTATTCCAAGAGTGCTGAGGAGCACGAGGAGCATTTGAGGACCGTTCTCCAGACCCTGAGGGAGAAGAGTTGTACGCGAAGCTGAAGAAGTGTGAGTTCTGGTTGGATCAGGTGGTGTTCTTGGGACATGTGGTCTCTAAGGATGGTATCTCCGTGGATCCGGAGAAGATTAGGGCTATTACTGAGTGGGCCAGGCCTACTAATGTTGGAGATATTCGTAGCTTCCTTGGATTGGCGGGCTACTACCCGCAAGTTTGTGGAGGGCTTCTCCAAGTTGGTGATTCCGTTGACTCGTCTGCTTCAGAAGGATGTGAAGTTCGAGTGGAGCGATGCCTGTGAGCAGTGTTTTCTGGAGCTGAAGAGGAGGTTGACTACTGCGCCGATCTTGACTCTTCCAGAGGGGACCGAGGGCCTGGAGGTTTTCTGTGATGCGTCCCATAGGGGACTTGGGTGTGTTCTGATGCAGCAGGGGAAAGTGGTTGCATATGGCTCTCGTCAGCTTAAGCCATATGAGAAGAACTATCCGACCCACGACCTGGAGTTAGCTGCTGTGGTGTTTGCTCTGAAGATTTGGAGGCACTATCTGTATGGAGCAGCGTGCAAAGTTTATACGGACCATAAGAGCCTCAAGTATCTGTTCACTCAGAAGGAGTTGAACTTGAGGCAGAGGAGGTGGCTGGAGTTACTGCACGATTATGATCTGGAGATCCTCTACCATCCTGGTAGAGCGAACGTTGTGGCTGATGCGCTCAGTAGGAGGGGTCCGTCTGGGACCGTCTGTGCTTTGTCTGGTGTGCAGAGGTCTGCTCTGGAGTTGCAGCGTATGGGTATCTGGGTCGTCCGACCAAAGAGATCTGGGATGTTAGCAGCATTACAGATTCAGCCTACCTTGATCGACAGGATCAAGGCCAGTCAGGAGCTTGATGTCAGTTTGGGTAAGATCAGAGATGAGTTAGCAGCGGGTCAGGAGTCTGAGTTCAGGGTTTCAGAGGATGGCTGTCTGAGGTTCCGAGACCGCGTCTGTGTGCCTGCTGACGATGCTTTGAGACGTGAGATCATGCAGGAGGCTCATGGAGCTCCTTACTCGGTGCACCCAGGAGGTGTGAAGATGTACCAGGACTTACGTGAGACATTTTGGTGGAGCAACATGAAGAGGGACATTTCTGACTTTGTATCCAGATGTCGGACCTGTCAGCAGGTCAAGGCAGAGCATCAGAGACCGGCTGGTTTGCTTCAGCCTCTTCCCGTTCCGGAGTGGAAGTGGGAGGCGTCGGTATGGACTTTGTCATGGGACTGCCTAAGACTCCGAGGGGTTTTGATGCACTTTGGGTCATTGTGGACCGGCTCACGAAGAGCGCTCACTTCCTACCAGTCAGGAAGACCTTCAGTTTGCATCGCTTGGCTCAGCTGTACGTGGATGAGATTGTGCGTCTACATGGGGTTCCTGCTTCGATTGTGTCTGATAGAGATCCGAGGTTTGTGTCCAGATTCTGGCAGAGTTTGCATCAGGCTATGGGGACGAAGTTGTCTTTCAGTTCAGCTTACCATCCTCAGTCAGACGGTCAGACAGAGAGGACGAATCATGTCCTTGAGGACATACTCAGAGCATGTGTGTTGGACTTTGGGGGCAGTTGGGATCAGCATGTTGCATGATTGAGTTCGCCTATAATAACAGCTTTCAGACCAGTATCGGGATGGCTCCGTTTGAGGCCTTGTATGGCAGGAGGTGCAGATCACCCATCTGTTGGGATGATCTGAAGGAGAGAGCTGTGATCGGTCCAGACTTGGTTCAGGATGCTGTGGGCAAGATTCATTCTATCAGGGAGGGAGCGTCTGCTTGTGGCTCAGAGTCGTCAGAAGAGTTACGCCGATCAGAGGAGACGACCTCTAGAGTTTGAGGTGGGCGACCATGTGTATCTGAAGGTTTCTCCGGTTCGTGGAGTTGTCCAGTTTGGGAAGAGAGGCAAGCTTAGCCCTCGTTTTGTGGGTCCTTTTGAGATCCTAGAGAAGATCGGACCGGTTGCCTATCGCCTGGCTTTGCCTCCATCTTTAGCAGCAGTGCACAGTGTGTTCCACGTTTCTATGCTGAGGAAGTATATTCCGGACCCATCTCATGTAATCGACTTCAGTCCGCTTCAGTTGAGGGAGGACTTCACGTTTGAGGCAGTTCCTTCGAGGATTCTAGCCCGAGATGTTCGTAAGCTCAGGAGCAAGACCATGCCCTTGGTGAAGGTGCAGTGGTCGGGTCAGTCAGAGGAGGAGTCGACCTGGGAGGTCGAAAGTGAAGTACGTTCTAAGTTCCCCGCCCTTTTCGAGCAGTAGGTATGTGTTTTAATTTCGAGGACGAAATTCTTTTAAGGGGGAGGTGATGTTATAACCCAGATTTGGTTACTTTATTTCGTCGCAATTTAACTTTAAGTTGGTTCAATCTTAATTCAGGACATGGAAGTCCTTTGGATTAAAGACAAGGGCGAGGTGGTCCTTTTCATTTTGGATTTTGGTAAGGGATTTTTATTGATATTTGGGTGATATTAATAAATATCTTTTACATTCTAATTAGTCTTTCACCCCACTACCTAATCGCGTTCTCACGACTCCACTAACTCCGTCAGTTTTGAAAATCCTCAGACGCTCCTTCCTTCTCTGTGCTCTCTTCTCTGTTCTCTCTCTTCCAAAGTACGTTCAATCTAGTGCCCAAGTTCTGCTGTTGTGTTCTACAATTCGAGTTCTGCTGCGGATTCTTCTCGCCGTTGCGCTCGGGTCAGGTTAAGGTAAGGGCGTCGGTTGTTCTTGTGTAAATTCTGCAATTGGGAAGCCCACTCTCTTCTGATTAAGGTTTCTTAAGTCTGATTGTCAGGATCGTCAATCCTTCTACGTGGCTGTGTTCGGACTCCCCTCTGCGATTCCTTTGCTATTGATTCAGGTACGGATTGTGATTTCGTGGGCAATGGCAGTTTCTGATTTGGGAATTTGGTTCTGATTTTGGTCTGTTCTTCAGTTGTGTTGTCCGGGTGTATTGTCGTTCTGTATTGGGGAATTCTCTCTGTTGTCTGGACTCTGCTATCCAGTTTGGGTTTCGTCTGCTGATAATTCGAGGTAGGTGGCTTATGGATTCGGCTTGTGTGTTCAGCCTTGGGGAGTTGCGTTCCGGTTCTGAGTTTAAATGTGTTTTTGTGCCTTGCAATTGTGGTTGCGAATTGTCTGTTTGATGGTGTTTTTAATGCTTACAAACCCCAAGGTGTTTTCTGAAAACCTATGTTGTTTTGATAGTGTTTTGTGCTTCTGTTCTGTGTGAAATCGCCTCTGTTCTCTGTATTTGTCGGCGTGGTCCGAACTTCTGTCCAACCGTTGAAGTTCGGACATGCCCTTCTGCGCTTAAACTTTCTGAAGTTTTTGCTGGGTCCGAACTTCTGTCCGAGCTTTGAAGTTCGGACACAGCCTTCTGCATTCTCTGATTTGGCTGACTTTGTCCGACTTGTGTCCGAAGGTGGACTCAAAGTTCGGAGACAAGATCGTGGTGAAGTTGAGTGAGCGGAGTTTGGATGTTTCAAGACACCTCTAGAAAGTTCGGTGTGAATTTGACAATGTCCGACTCGTATCGGTAGAGTAGGTCGATCTGATGATTTCGACCGAAAAAGGGGAAGATGGTCGAAAAGGGAACAGTAGTTGGTTGGACTGTTGGGAAGAGGGATTTTCAAACGAGCGGTGGGGGAGTGTTGTAAGAACCTACATAGTTATGCATCAGGGCTGAGGGGAAAACATGGTTGGAAATCTCGATGAGAAGGCTTGTGCAAAGCGGAGTTATCATTTTTAAAGAGAACGGAGGAGATTCTAATTGTAATAAAAGAATTGTGACCAACCAATGGAAAACCGTAAAACACAGAGGAGTGAGGTTTGTGTAGAGGGGAAGGGGAGGGGTTGAATGCTTTCCCGATAGGTTCACGGAGTGTTACAAAGGATGGGGCGGGGGAGAGAGAGTCGGAACCAAGCAGATGGTAAAGGACGCGTGTGGATGGTGGGGAAAAATACCTAACGGATACTTACCCTTCTACCACTTCCGGCACCAGAGAAGGCCTAACGACGATGGGAATAAGAGCGTGAATTTAGAAGGGTTGGGGACTTAAAGAAAGAGAGAAGAGTGGAGGCAGTAGTTGAAGATGGAAGCGATCGTTATGCGATCGTGTGGTATTAAATAGAAACAATATGGAAATAATTAAAGGATTAGTCTTTAACTAATACTGTATTTAGTTTAGTGAGAGGAGAATTTATAAGTATGTTTTAATAACTTGAAATGAGTTTATAAATAGATTTCAAGTTCAAAATTAAATGAATAACGTTAAAATCAAGGAAGGATCTAGATTCAAATTTAGAGAGATAAATAAATACTATTTTGGCTAAAGTAAAATAGAAGAGGGCTAACTGATCGTTAGTGAAGGAGAGGAGAATTATCTAATAATTAGATAAAAGGAATAAATACATAATAGCTGATAATGAGTAGGAAGAGGAAAATATTTTAGAGAGAAGTAAATCAATTTGTATTCTTGAACATAATATTATCTGAAATGAACGTAAATATACCTATGTATAATGCTTTTCTCTGGCCTTTTATTATCTTACCAATAACTCCTTGACTATATGCTAATTTAATCCTACCCAAAATTCATGGGTATTTCAATCCATCCAATTCAAACAGTCATAAAATAATACAAACAACATTTGTATATCGAACATATCGAAATAATCACAGTACATGTACAATGTACAATCGCCGTAGCGTACGGTTTCCATAGTTAATTTTACCTTGGCCTTAAAGGCCCCATCCAAACCATGTTTAAATTTAATTACCAGTTGGGTGTCATGTTAAGACAACCCGATAACCTCACCATGGACAGTAGTCCTCCCCTACACACAAAGGTGCTCATTTCGCCAGAGGTCCGGAGGCCCCTGACTATTCACTTTTGTCTCGTAAGACGTCCATAAAAAGGCCGTAGCCACCTGATCCACGATCCAAATAGGGCTCGTTGGGTAATAAACCTGGAGCGGAACCCGATCGGGAACCCTCAGTGATCACAATGCGCAACCAGTAGTTCGTAAAACCCGGGATTCCTCACTTCAACTCATACCATCTCTCTCTCATAATGTTTAAGATATGCTCTTAGTCTTATGGAGAATATAATTATTAATTAGCTGCCCAATGGGTCTCATGCATACCCAGAAGTAATCTAGGTCATATTCAAGTTCGAGATCCATGCTCTAGAGACCGACAGTCGTGACTCGTCCCTAAGTGTTTTACTTAGGTTTCCATATACTTAATATTAATCTATGGTATTAGATCAAGTAACCGTCATGTTATCACATTAACGTATATGTATGTTTATATAAGTCGATCTATAGTCGACGTAGTGTTAGTCCCGTAGGACGCTCGTGCATAAATAATTAATGCAGTAACACTTAATCACATACATGTATCCACACACATAACACACAAGTTATATCAACCAAATCCGAGCCCAAGGAGTTTCCTTAGGACAACTCGGATCAAACCCCTTTACATACCGTTCACCAAGACCTAGGATGCGCAGTGTAGACCCTAGCTCGTCAAGCGCCTCCATCTGAAGTATGATCTAAACGGTAATAAAACTATAAGTCAGTCTCCATGACTAACTACATCCGGTCTATTTCCGAATAACAAGTAACCCCGACAGTTCATCCCCGGATTTTCCACAGTTATTTGTTACGGTTTTCTCTAAACCGGTCGGCTTTGTTACTAAAATTCATATGTCAAAATATTTCGACTGTTAAGTTTAATTCATTATATTTCTTTAATCTTCTCCACCATTTAATTTAGGTATATAACCTATAGCTGCATGTATGCATGCATGACTTATTATATTGTATTGTTTTTCATACTGTATCATTTTCCCACCATCCATCATAATACATTATATTATATTATCCATTATCTTAGCAAATTATATTTGCATTCAAAAACTCATAACTTATAGTTTGTAACTATTTTTTTTAAATAACCACCCCCATTATATTATATGGTCTCCAACCATAATATATATCCATCCTTATATACATTTTTCTTGTATATGTATATATGTACCATATAGGTAAATTCCATGATTATAAAACTCTTATATTACATGTTACATTTCATCATCTTATATTAGATGATTATTCCCATTAGTTGTATATATTATACAACTTATATAAGATTATTATCCTAATATTATGTAACATTTTATGTTGTATATTTACAAACTCCTAAGGTTTAATCAATAAATACCTGGTTATAATCTTATTTATTTATAGTTTGTCACATTATTTAATGTGAATATCCTTACTTATTTTCCATTAAAACCATTACACCATATAATTGTTATATTTATAACATTGTAGACCTTAGTCTAAAATTCATATCCCATCTCTTAATAATTCGGTACAACCCTTATCTTTATTTTAATTTCATTTTGACCACATAACATTATGTAATGTTATAATACTATACTAATATCATATAATATGATATTTTTATTCCCTTTAATTTATAACCTATACTTTTTATACAAAACTATAATATATTGCCGCATGGGCACCATATCAAAACCTTATTCTTTTTCATATTCCATAGTTTTCCTTTATTTACAAATCACCCCATAATTTATACCATGTTATATATACCAATATATATAACATTTTAAACCTTAATATAAATATAAACCCATGGTTATATTATATTCTAATTTCCGAACAGACCTCAATATATATTCTATAATTGCCATTTGGCCCACTTTATAACATATAGTTTTATTATATCAATTAAAACATATATTATACATATATCTTATTAAATACTCTTATATAATTCTAAAAATCACCAAATTTCACCAAGGGTTATAATTACCCTTACTAACCATATACTTTCGGTATTTGCTAATCCACCACATATATTTATCCAAAGTGTCATAATGACATAATAACTATATATTATACATATATAGTTTATTTTAATTCCAAAATCAACCCAATAAATTCCTAAAAATTCCTAATAGCCCATGGATGTTTATAATACCATTATACACCCTTATTTTTGGTAATAACATATATACCACATATGTTATAAAATTGTTACAATAAAAACTTATCTTATTATAAAACCTTAAATAAGTTATTTAACTTATCTAATTTGGTCAAAACCTACCATATGGTCAAGGTTGACCACCTTAATATTGCATTGACCATTAATCTCCACATATTACGGTTTATACCCTTATCTTTCAGAAATTAATATTTAACCCCAAAACTTTACAAAATCTTATAATTTTTTTATTACTCATTTAAACCTCTAATTTTTGGCTTAATTATTATATAGCCCCTAAATTGAATTTAATTACACTTTAACCCCTTATAATAGCGGTAATGCATATATACCCACCTAAACTTAAATAAAACCTTATAAATGCATAAATAAATGGCCTAAAGTACATGGCCTTATTACAAACATTAGCTTATAAAATAAATTACACATAAATGCCCAAAAATGCATTAACTCTCGGCCTTACCACACATCTTTTCCTTATTTACCAATTTTCCACATAATGTCTTAAATTTGACAATTATGCTAATTAATTAGTTATAAAATTTACTAAACCATTCTTTAATCACCTAAGGTCAAAATAAGACCTTAATTAACCCATTCACTCACAGCATAAATATATACATATGTATAACACATATTAATATACCAAGTGAAGGTTTAAGTGATTTATACCTTGTTTTTGCCTAGTTTAGGCCTTGTTTGCCACGGCTGTTTGGAGATTAATTTTCCACAGCTTAGTTTACATGTTTTAAAACAGCAATTAAGGCATGATTAGTCTCCAAGCAAGATCTAACCATAAGAAGTGTTTAATGTATATATTCAAGGTAAAATTTACCTAGAATACCAAGGTACCAATGTTCTTAGGCCTGTATTTACAGTATGTAAATAGCATCAAAACAGCTACTAAAACCAAGCTTTAACTGGTATAACTCAGATTAGAAGATGGCTAATTTTTACCTTGTTTAAAATGCCTAAAATGGTGTTTTTGGCTTGGATCTGGCTATACCTTGAAGCTCTTGATATACCAACTGAATAAGTATGTTAATAAGAAGATTATAAGCCTAGGAACAAAATTTCACAAACCGGATTTGAAGGGATCAAAAGATAAGTGCTTAAAGCACATTTTTATACCTAAGACAAGATTAGATTTTCTCCACCTTCTTCCCTTGTTACAGCCGAGATATGCCCTCTTTTTAACCTCCAAAACAACCTAGAATCATGAGTGTAAATGGCTGTTGCTTTGCTCCATGGAAAGAGGAAAGAATTGTGAAGAAAATGACATAAAATGGCTTAATAAGCTTACCTATGTCAATTGTTGTTCTCCTCTGTCTTTGGTGTGTTCTTACCGTAATGGAAAGCAAAAGAGAGGATTTAAGAGCCTTGGTGTCGGCTGGGAAGCAAGGCAATGAGAGAAATAAGTGAGTTTTGCTTTTAAGTCCATTATTGTTACTTTATGGAATAGTAATTTGATGACTCATTAGATTGGCTAGCTAATTGATTAGAGAATGATTAATGGGTGGGTTTGACAATCATATGAGGTCGGCAATGAAGGGCATGGTCAATGGATGACATTTGACCATAGTTAATAATAGGTAATTAAATGTTATTTTTTGGGTACTATTCATACTAAATTGCCCATTTTGATTTTATTTTTAAACTTTGATTAGACTTTATAATATAGTCTATCATGTCACATTAATGTTATAAAAAATATAATTTAGTCTTTACAGTGACAAAAAGTCATTATCTTGGAGCTCATACACAAAACGTGCTTTAAGTGTTTTTAGTGTACATTTTGTGTCACAATGTGTTTCTGAGCTCTATTTTCTTTGAGAAGTTTTCATTGTGTTCCTTACATGATATTTGATCATGGAATCCAATTTTATATCATTTAGAGGTCATTAGACCTTTAAGGTTTTCTTAGAGCACATTTTTGCCCTACTTGACCTTGAAGCATGAAAATGCTTGTTTCTTTGTGTTGAAGTGTTGTCCAATGATTTAGTGTGTTTAGTTTATGTGTTAATATGCTTAGAACAAATTTTTAGGTCCTAAGTAGTTCATTTGGTATTTATTTACCCTAAACAGTCAAAGGTGCAATATCTTGCTTTGTGTTGACCACTGTTGTTTCTCAGTTGACTTTTAAGGCATGTTTAGGCCTTAATTAATGTGATTAGGTGTTTAATACATATTTTATTAGTTTGGGGGTATTTCAATCTACCCCCCTTAAAAAGACTTCGTCCGAAGTCGCTTATCAAATAGGTATGTATATAAATATATAACTACCCATCATTCCCATAATGTATATCTATGTGATATATCATTTACACACATCGTATTGCGCTTATACAGCACATAGCCATCACCTTGTGGCGTTAGTTCAATCATATATGGATATAGGTGATCCATCAGCACCATTATTTCCTATCATTCTACAAACCTGATAACCTCCCCCCGAGGTGTCCATCATACCATCGTTCCACATTCCATATCTAATGATTCATTTCGTATCTAGGCGATACCATATGTAATCATTCTGCCAGCAATATAAATATATTTATCACAAGTAACATAAGAAAGGTATTAGACACATGGGTGTAAACACAAACATTCAAACAGGTATCTCATAAATACACACACAAGTGCACATCACACGCCACACAAACCAACAACGTACTCCCCCCGCGTACCAACATAACCAACAAAATCTCGTAAGACCCGCACACCACCAAATTCACTGTATGTCATGCATACGAAACAACAAATAAACAAACCTCGTATGCCCCGCATACCACCAACTACTGTATGCCCCCGCATACGATACAACAAAACTTAGTGCACACACGTGCACAACCAAGAGGCTCTACCCCCCTTAAAAGGGTTATGCCCCCGTACCCACAAGTATACAACAACCGCTCAACAAGGAGCGCTGGATACTTGGCTCTCATAAGTTCTCCAACTCGTGGATTATCCTCATATCAGAGAGACGGGTATGACTCTAGCCCTTCTAGGCTCCACAATACTTAATGGGCCCACTCACTCCGTATGAGGTGCAGACCATGAACATAGGCTTTTTGCCTCTTTCCATTGCTGTGTATCCTCTTGTTTGGATCACTAGCATACATGTGTGTGTCTTCTCTCACTGATATTCAGCTTGAGGTGTAATATGACATTGGCTATTGTTAGTAATTAGTGCTCTTGCACTGTCTTTGTAATACTAAGACGTACCAACCTACATGTCCACGGAGATAAAGCTTGTCATCCGTGTCACCTGGTGGTTTTGTTCTGGAGTAACACACTGTTGTAGTTCTTGATACACAAAACTCGTGTTGATACCATTGCATCTTTTTATTCCCGTAGATTAATAAATGCACAAGTGCAATACCAAAACACTCAGTCCTACAGAGTGCATAGGCGTAAACTCTCAGCAACTATGATCTAATGAGTCCAATAGATAAGATGAGCGAATATCATATGAGGTAACATTCAAAGTCCATTGTTCCTTGCTTAAGTCTCTGCTAGTATATTAGCTTATCTCATCATTGCGTAGTCACGGGTTTCTGTCCACATTATCTGGTAGATTTCCTCTGGATTGCAAGAGTTTACTCGATCCTTATGAGGATTCTACATAATTATTCCATATGGGTTTTCACGTCCCTATACTTAGTGTTCTCGTCCTTGAAAGGTTTCCTTGTCTTCACTGTATACCGTCTACTGCTCTGTGTTGAAAGTTCTTGATTCCTCTAGCCCGTTGGTTTAATTGCGGCTCTTCTCGTCCATCTTCGAGGTAACCTGTATCACTGTCCTTAGTACGGAGTTGACTACTTCTCGTGTCCTAACACTACTTGTCTACTTGCATGGGTACCGTACTGATACATTACTACTTACCTAACTAACTCATGAATAAGTCTGTCAGGCCCACATGCTCCTATTGAAGTGTGGTCGTCCCATGTCTCGTTTAGTAAACTGGTAATGTCTGTCACACCACGGGTATTGTGAAGTATTATGTTTGTCAATCTCCCTTTGATGGATATCCTCTCTTTTTTGTTGTTTATTAGTTCATGTTATCGGTTATCTTGTTGTAAGTGCTATTGCCCAGTGGCATGGTGTAAGTAAATCTGTGCTATATTTAGCAAAATTGGTTCTCTTATCTCGATCTCATTGAGTGCACACTTATTCCTTTCCTCCCTATTTATCATGATCGTATCTCATCCATAGTTCATATTCATTCCCTCATCTGTTAATTGGATGTATAGAAGATTGCATAATAGCTTGAGCAACTGGCTCTTCACTTCCCAACCATCCTCACTGACGGTGGTGCACCTACAAAGGGTTATGCTTGTCCATAAGGACTAAACATTCATCACTAGTAGTGATTAGCATTAATGCGGGTATACACTGATGGTATTTGGCAATAAGCATGTCTGAAAATTCTCGAACAGTTAAACTGGTGTGGTTTACAATCACAGTGGTTGTATAATTTCTCCAGTTGCATAGGTTTCTAATCTTAAGGTTGTATGAAAAATGTGAGAAAAAGTTTTTTTTTGGTATATACATAATAAAAACTAAAAAGTAGTAGTTGCAGTTGCAGTTGCAGCACTTGCTCTGTCAAGTGCACAAGGCAGATGGAAATTTCAGTGGTTTACTTGTCGTAGCGCTTGCAATAGCAAGTGCACCATGCAGGTGGAAATTCTGGTTCAGCAATTATCAGTCTCATTGACTCTGCGTCGTCTAGTATGGGCTACATGATAATGTAAGCATTAACGTTCTATTCATATATATATCCGTCAAGGTTCCAAGGTACTCGCATCGAGTCCACATAACTAGTCTCAAAAGTCATACACAAAAAGGCGAGTGGTCAATGACACACCCCCACATACTTATAACATATCTCTGTCTAACATCCAAGGTAAGTACATAAAACAGTAAGCAAAAGTCTTCCACCAGCGGTCTCATGGAGTTCAGGGTACTCATGCCCTATCTACTCCCTTGCCTTTCTGGGCTCCAGCATCAGTAGATGTCTGGCCATCCTGACCGCCTCGTGGTACTCCCGATCCTCCAGCTGAGGTATTCTGAGTATTCCTTGGTGGCCTATAGTTACGGCTCTCAGGGTTCATCCAACACTCAAACTCCCGGTGGCCCTCTTTCTTGCAGCACCGACACTCAACTTTGCGGCCATTGCAGTCGACCCAGGATGGTCCTTCCCACAACGCTTACAATAGAAATGACACTGGGGCTGTCCGGTGCCTGATGGTGGTATTTAGTTTAAGTTAAAATCTGATAATATACAGGTTAAGGTTACAATTTAATTTAAGAGGTAGGTGTTCTCACCCTTAGGAGGTGCAGGTCTCAAAGGCTGAGCATCTATAGCTGGGCCGGTCAACCGAAGGACGGGCTCTTTCCCCTTCGTTCCCTGGTGACCCTGCTGCCCTTTCTTCTTGAAAAATTTCCTGTTTAAGGTTTCGGGACAGCATTCATAAGGTATTAATATGATAACACTTTAGAATGGGATAAGTCCTTACTTTCCCTTCTTCTGGCTATCGCCTGGAGAGATGCTCCTCCACCCTCAGACTCTCCCTCAGGGTTCTTTCTCTTCTTAGCCCCGAGAGTCTCTTCCCGAGTCTAGAGCATTAGCTCCGTCCTCGAGGTAGCGTCATAACACTCCTGGAATCTCATTGGTAAGTTCTCACAAAGTTAATCGGTAATGTAGTAAGTAAAGAATTTATGGCTTCCATGTTAATACCTGGATGGTAGTGTAGAGGGTAGCACCCATCGCCATCTGGATGCGAAACAACAATCCCCCCAGAACTTCTCGACCTTCACGGTCTCTGAGTAATCAACACCAGGGATGAAGTCCAGCAGACCAATGAATCGAGCGTAGTACTCATCCACGGTCAGACCTCCCTGGGATAATGTCTCGAACTCATGGCGCTTCTTCTGCTTGAGATGCGTCGGGTAGTACTTCCCCCTCAGCAACTCGACAAAGGCAGCCCATGAAAAGTCGGGTATAGCCAGGTGATGGTCTTTGACCAACCTCCACCAAGTGCTGGCTGCATCCTTCAGATGGAAAGCAGCAATGACGACCTTCTGTCGGCAGGTACTTGCAACGCTTCGTAGGCCTTCTCATGTTCAACAATGAAACGTTCTAAGGCTACGGGGTCTGGCTCCCCTGAATATATAGGTGGTCGGGTCTCAGTAACTGACTTCAGCCAGTTCGTCTATTTGGGCTATGGCGGGTGGGCTGGTGCTCCTCCAATCTGAGTACCAAGCTGTGCGAGAACGACAACAATCGTCTCAGCAACTCCTGGAATCACGGGGTCACCGCCTCCACCTCTACCAGTACCACACCCTCTAGTTCCTCCAGACATCTGTAGTACAGTATGTCACATAAATACTCGGTAATTTACCGTACACAACCAGTAGATATTGAATTACCTTTAAGGCCAATATATCACGCAATTGCGTTACTAATCACAATATCTTTTTAAGACGAGTCGTCTCGTACCTCACAAACGTTTCCTAAAATTTCCCAAGTCCTAAGCTCATTGTTGATAAGCGAGAAATACATCTACTTTTAGGGCTTTAATTCTTCCTATTTTTATAGCAATTTGTGTCGTATTTCTCACTTATCATACGATTTTCCTAGATTTATGTTTTGATATGAATTGATATATTTTATGTGTTAAATGTAGGAAAAAGCCATGTAAATGGATAGATGATCTCATGAGCTTTCCAACGCAACAAACGGCGAGTAAAACGGACTTATAACGAAGAATCTAGAGCCGGTCAAAAATGGCAACACAAATATACACGTCCACATGTTGACATCACAAAGAGGCGGACAAGAGGAAGCGGTGACCGCCTGATAAGGCGCGGACACGAGAAGGCTGCGACCGCCTGATACGAGGCGGACAACACAGGAGGCGCAACCGCCTGATAAGTAGCGGACAAGAGAGGCGCAGACACAAGAGGTGTCCGCCTGTATTCGAGCGGACGCACAAGCGGACTGGGCAAGCAGACGAGATTAAATCCGACGCGGAGGAGTTGTTCTTCGCGGCGATTTCTTCCTTCTTCGCGGCGCCGCACTCGAACTGCTCTTCATTAATTGCAGACTCCTTCGGCGCCCACCTTAATTTGTGCACGCGTGACGCCGCCTCTGTGATTGCTGCTGCCCACGATCTGCTCACCAACTCCACCGCCATTTATCACACCGACTGCACCGTCCTGACTGCTCTCTTGTCTGCTTCCCATTTCTTCTGCCTATAAAAACCAACGCCCATCCTCAGTATTAGGCATCCCTTCTTAAATCCAAAGCTCATCAGTTCACATACGCTTACCACGTACACTCACCACGCTCGATCTCCACACGACCACATCCATTTCTCTTCTCACATTTTCTCCATTTTTATTTGTCTTTCTCCACATTTTCTCCAGTTTATTGTTTTCCACCACACCACATCTCTATCATTAATTAGTATTGTTATTACGGACGCGTGGATACAGAGGCGGAGCTAGGATTCAGAGTCGACTTGCTAGCTGGAGTTTTCTCTACCCTTTCTTTATTTTGTTAAAGCGTTTGTTATATAATAGTTATGTTTAATTAATAAACTTAAGCCCTCCCAGGTTTAGGATGCGAGCCTTATTTTATATATTATGTTATGTGAAGCTTTCCACTATGATTTTATCTAAAGTAGTAGTTTAATTCCAATTCTTCAATGCTTATAATTCTCTGATCAATTATAAAGCAATATTTGTAGTTTTCTAATCAACATGCGAGAGCTGAGATAGATAACAAGAAGTGGGAAGATAAACCTGATTAACAGCTAGAAGCCTGATCCGGCCTATAGGTTAATTAGTCTCAAATGGAAGCTGTTTTTATGCGATTGGTTGTGTCCGGATTAGAGCATTAGTCTGTGCTAGTTCTAGCAACTGGTTAGGGTTCGTTAGATTTAGTCGTCAACGAATTATTTATAGTTTCTGAGTTTATTACTTAGTGGTAAAGTTTTATTAATAAATTGATAAAATAGGTGAGCAGAACAACCTGGGATGTTTCTTAAAACACAAAAAGATTTATAATTTCTATTTTTATTTTATTTTATTATTATTTTAATTATTTTGTTTTAAGTTAAGTTTTGTAATTATTTCTTCTCCTTAAAAAATGATAAAATCGATTTATTAGAAGTCTCAGTAAATTTAATCCACTTTCAGTTATCCACAGCGAGGTCCCCAAGAGTACGACAACCCCACGAATCCACATATCCCGCAAAACGATTAGGTACACTGCCTAAGTGGTAGAAGTAGTCACATATTTCTCCAACAAGTTTTGGCGCCGTTGCCGGGGACCTCCAGCACGGTTAATTGATAGTTTTTAAATATTATTGAGATTTCTATTTTATTTACTTTTATTTTTATTTCTGCTTTATTTTTATCTTACTTACAAAAAAAAATTTAATATTATTTCTTGTATCTCTGTTTTATTTTGTTTTTGTGTTTCTTTTCTATTTTTATTTTCTATTCTACTTGGTATTTTTGTTTTTGTTTTTGTAGGATAATTACTGACAATGGAGAGCAGCCACGATGAGGTGAGAAGATTATTGATCAATTTGGAATGGACACAAATGCAAGAGGAGATATCCTCATATCAAAGATTGGTCAAGGATTATCAACCACCTCAACAATTAAATCGAGAGCCGTATTGGTGGGAAGTCGACCAGGCTAATGCACAGTACAACGAACTCAGTTGGGGTATTACTACTTCAATCAGAACGAGCAACAATCTACACAAGGGCCAGATGAATTCCTCCCAAGTATGGTCGAGCCACCAGAAGAAATTCCAGTGGTGACTCCAAGGAGTGAAGAGCAAACTGAGCCAGATATTCATGACCCAGCAAGTTCTGATGAGGAAATAATGAAACTTCTCAAGACATTTTTCTCCGACGCCGAGCTGGAGCAGATGTTTGAGAGTTACAATCTTCCTCCATCTCCATCCCCAACACAGGAGGAGCAACTAAAATTT
The DNA here is from genome assembly GCA_023374045.1 of Limonium bicolor. Lineage (NCBI taxonomy): Eukaryota > Viridiplantae > Streptophyta > Magnoliopsida > Caryophyllales > Plumbaginaceae > Limonium > Limonium bicolor. The sequence continues at coordinate 254,645,954 of CM041778.1, read as the reverse complement.
GAAGATACTGTGTCTGAGCTGGTCAACCAGCTGGAAGAGCGCTATCCTGTTGAGCCTCACCAACCGGAAGAGGAAATTTACATCCTCGAATCTGAGAGGAAGGAACACCACTACCACCGGTCTCTCATCAACTCCCATCCTGCCTCCATAAGCCTCAACAACGGGAGGGGGATGTTTACATCCTCCAATTTGAGGAAATGAAGCCAATCACACCTGGTCTCCTGTTAAAACTATGCTACCGGCAGTACCTCCTCAAACACCAGGTTTTGTGGAGTATTCATTTTCCAATTATATATGCCGAAGCAACATTTTGTTTTGATCCAGGTGGTTTGCTTTCTATTACTAACTTCGTTTTCCTGGCGAAGGTATTGTCTACTTTTATTTTTGATCCAGGATAACGAAGCAGGAGTCTAGCCAAAGACTAAAACTACGGGCAGCTTACTGGGAGGCAACCCAGTGGTTAAACTTTATTATCCTATTATTATTATATTATTTTAATTTGTACCCCACATTATTTCTATATTATGCGTTTCAAAAAAAAAATTTAACAAAAATTTTCAATTAATAGGGGAGCGTATGGTTTTATTTTATTTTTATTTATAATTTTATTTTTATTTTAATTTTTAACAAAAAGAAGTGGAAATGGTGTCTATGCTTTCATGCAACGCTTTTTAGCGTTTCTTTGGTAGTGTGCAGGTGAAATTCTTATCATGGACTGAAGAACTCAAGGCTGGACACTTGCTTGGCAAGTGTGAGGAACTACTACCACCATTGTTCGCACTAAGTGTGAGGAAGGACCGCCATGACACGTGCGCAAGTGTGAGGACTACTACGCAATGTTATTTTAATCAATCTACGATATCGGGGAGTCTCAGTTTCTTTATTTTAAATGTTTTTGTCCAGTCTATCACGCTTAATGATTATTATATATCAGTCCATGAATGTCCTGAATGAAATTCTTCATGAGTCTGGCATATTTTGAAAGGTCTTTCTTGATTATTTTATGAACAATGAGGACATTGCTCCTCTTAAGTGTGAGGAAGTTTAGACCTTTCCCTGAAAATATGCCAGTTGCACTTAATGCCACACATGTTTTTAATTGTCTTCTTGCATTGAGGGAATCATTGCTCTGAGTGCTTATAAATGTTGAATTCTTGGGTGAAAATTTTTGCATAAATTTTGAAGTGAAGCCAGGTGACCACCTCAAGAATCTTTCTGCTTTAGGTTGTTTGAAATTGGTGGATTAAGTTGATTGGGGAAACTGAATTAGTTTATCTTGGGATTTTGGAAATGATATGAAAGTTTGGAATGAAAGGATAAGGCAAGGTACTCCGCTGATCAAAAATTTTCCTAACAAAAGCAGGCCTCGTCTATCCGGTTATTAAGTCCTAGGGGTGCCTTAACACCTATCTACCTAAGGTCTCGTGATCTGGGATAGTTGGCCCAACACCGTTACAAGGATAGAGAGAAAAGTCTGGGTTACGAAAAAACTCTGCAATTCGCAATTATTCAATTGTGTTGTATATATTTCTTGAAGAAGAATGTTGTTGCATAAAAAGAGTTAATTGCAGTTTAATTTGTTTTTGATCATGAGTATGTGGTGTTGAAAGGTATCGCGGAATAAGGCGTTACTTCACCCCTTGTCATCCAAAGGTTAAAGGAAAGAAATGGTGGAAGATCCCAAGTTAATCTACATTCAGATTTTATAGTCTAACTTATCCATGCTTTAAAAATTTCTTTTTCACTGTTTGCGAAAACCTACAACCAGGAGCAGAACTATTCTTTTGATTGTCACTTTGCTTGCTCTGTTTTGCATCTGTTTAATCCTGAGGTTGATACTACGGCCTTAGAGATATATTTATTCTCTATTTGCTTGAGGACAAGCAAAAGTTAAGTGTGAGGAATTTTGATAAGCGAGAAATACATCTACTTTTAGGGCTTTAATTCTTCCTATTTTTATAGCAATTTGTGTCGTATTTCTCACTTATCATATACGATTTTCCTAGATTATGTTTTGTATATATGAATTGATAATTTTATGTGTTAAATGTAGGAAAAAGCCATGTAAATGGATAGATGATCTCATGAGCTTTCCAACGCAACAAACGGCGAGTAAAACGGACTTATAACGAAGAATCTAGAGCCCGGTCAAAAATGGCAACACAAATATACACGTCCACATGTTGACATCACAAAGAGGCGGACAAGAGGAAGCGGCGACCGCCTGATAAGGCGCGGACACGAGAAGGCTGCGACCGCCTGATACGAGGCGGACAACACAGGAGGCGCAACCGCCTGATAAGTAGCGGACAAGAGAGGCGCAGACACAAGAGGTGTCCGCCTGTATTCGAGCGGACGCACAAGCGGACTGGGCAAGCAGACGAGATTAAATCCGACGTGGAGTCGTTCTTCGCGGTTTCTTCCTTCTTCGCGGCGCCGCACTCGAACTGCTCTTCATTAATTGCAGACTCCTTCGGCGCCCACCTTAATTGTGCACGCGTGACGCCGCCTCTGTGATTGCTGCTGCCCACGATCTGCTCACCAACTCCACCGCCATTTAATCACACCGACTGCACCGTCCTGACTGCTCTCTTGTCTGCTTCCCATTTCTTCTGCCTATAAAAACCAACGCCCATCCTCAGTATTAGGCATCCCTTCTTAAAATCCAAAGCTCATCAGTTCACATACGCTTACCACGTACACTCACCACGCTCGATCTCCACACGACCACATCCATTTCTCTTCTCCACATTTTCTCCATTTTTATTTGTTTTTCCACCACACCACATCTCTATCATTAATTAGTATTGTTATTACGGACGACGTGGATATAGAGGCGGAGCTAGGATTCAGAGTCGACTTGCTAGCTGGAGTTTTCTCTACCCTTTCTCTTATTTTGTTAAAGCGTTGTTTATATATAGTTATGTTTAATTAATAAACTTAAGCCCTCCCAGGTTTGGGATGCGAGCCTATTTTATATATTTATGTTATGTGAAGCTTTCCACTATGATTTTATCTAAAGTAGTAGTTTAATTCCAGTTCTTCATCTGCTTTAATTCTCTGATCAATTATTAAAGCAATATTTGTAGTTTTCTAATCAACATGCGAGAGCTGAGATAGATAACAAGACGTGGGAAGATAAACCTGATTAACAGCTAGAAGCCTGATCCGGCCTATAGGTTAATTAGTCTCAAATGGAAGCTGTTCTTTATGCGATTGGTTGTGTCCGGATTAGAGCATTAGTCTGCTGCTAGTTCTAACAACTGGTTAGGTATCGTTAGATTTAGTCGTCAACGAATTATTTATAGTTTCTGAGTTTATTACTTAAGTGGTAAAGTTTATATTAAATAATTGATAAAATAGGTGAGCAGAACAACCTGGGATGTTTTCTTAAAAACACAAAAAGATTTATAATTTCTATTTTTATTTTATTTTATTATTATTTTAATTATTTTGTTTAAGTTAAGTTTGTAATTATTTCTTCTCCTTAAAAAATGATAAAATCGATTTATTAGAAGTCTCAGTAAATTTAATCCACTTTCAGTTATCCACAGCGAGGTCCCCAAGAGTACGACAACCCCACGAATCCACTATCCCGCAAAACGATTAGGTACACTGCCTAAGTGGTAGAAGTAGTCACATATTTCTCCAACAATTGTCTCTGATACCACTTTTGTAACACCCCTCTCCTTAATCACGTAATAATCTCTTTCGTAGCAATAAATAAAACGTCTTACAGCGGAAGAAATAATAACAATAACAATACTCACTCGGGTGTCACCGGCCATTACTCGCCCACGCGAGTAACGAAGCCAAACTATATCCAACAACCACATAAACAAACTGCTAACCGCCGTGATAACGAGAATATTCCTATACATCATACTAAGTCCATATTCATAAACACCGACAAGTGAGCATCTACCCAATCCCAAATATACATCATTGTACCATAATACATTTACCAGTCTGACATCGTTATACAAACAAACTTCATGTGCGGTAATTATAGTAAACTCTAATTACTCTGTCCCCGCACTTCGGCTTCGGCGATAATCAACAACCTGCATAATGGTGTAGTATCAGTGATAGACGCTGAGTATGCCGGGACTGGACCCTAATGGTCACTTAGTCATTTTAACCATCTTATTATTAGATTGGCTTCATGCTTTACCATTTTACAGTTATAATCAATACTGTAATATATATGTATAATATACATAATCCTCCATCCAAACATTCATAAACACTTAACCATCCATCCAATTCAAACAGTCATAAAATAATACAAACAACATTGTATATCGAACGTATCGAAATAATAACAGTATAATGTACAATCGCCGTAGCGTACGGTTCCCATAGTTAATTTTACCTTGGCCTTAAAGGCCCCATCCAAACCACGTTTAAATTAATTACCAGTTGGGTGTCATGTTAAGACAACCCGATAACCTCACCATGGACAGTAGTCCTCCCGTACACACAAAGGTGCTCATTTCGCCAGAGGTCCGGAGGCCCCTGACTATTCACTTTTGTCTCGTAAGACATCCATATAAAAGGCCGTAGCCACCTGACCCACGATCCAAATAGGGCTCGTTGGGTATAAACCTGGAGCAGAACCCGATCGAGAACCCCTCAGTGATCATAAATGTGCAACCAAGTAGTTCGTAAACTACCGGGATTCCTACTTCAACTCATACCATCTCTCTCTCATAATGTTTAAGATATGCTCTTAGTCTTATGGAGAATATAATTATTAATTAGCTGCCCAATGGGTCTCACGCATACCTAGAAGTAATCTAGGTCATATTCATGTTCGAGATCCATGCTCTAGAGACCGACAGTGTCGTGACTCGTCCCTAAGTGTTTCACTTAGGTTTCCATATACTTAATATTAATACTATGGTATTATATCAAGTAACCGTCATGTTATCACATTAACGTATATGTATGTTTATATAAGTCGATCTATAGTCGACGTAGTGTTAGTCCCGTAGAACGCTCGTGCATAAATAATTAATGCAGTAACACTTAATCACATACATGTATCCACACACATAACACACAAGTTATATCAACCAAATCCGAGCCCAAGGAGTTTCCTTAGGACAACTCGGATCAAACCCCTTTACATACCGTTCACTAAGACCTAGGATGCGCAGTGTAGACCACTAGCTCGTCAAGCGCCTCCGTCTGAAGTATGATCTAAACGGTAATAAAACTATAAGTCAGTCTCCATGACTAACTACATCCGGTATTTCCGAATAACAAGTAACCCCGACAGTTCATCCCCGGATTTCCATAGTTATTTGTTACGGGTTCTCTAAACCGGTCAGCTTTGTTACTAAAATTCATATGTCAAAATATTTCGACTATTAAGTTTAATTCATTATATTTCTTTAATCTTATCATCATTTAATTTAGGTATATAACCTATAGCTGCATGTATGCATGCATGACTTATTATATTGTATTGTTTTCATACTGTATCATTTTCCCACCATCCATCATAATACATTGTATTATATTATCCATTATCTTAGCAAATTATATTTGCATTCAAAAACTCATAACTTATAGTTTGTAACTATTTTTTAAAATAACCACCCCCATTATATTATATGGTCTCCAACCATAATATATATCCATCCTTATATACATTTTTCTTGTATATGTATATATGTACCATATAGGTAAATTCCATGAGTTATAAAACTCTTATATTATATGTTACATTTCATCATCTTATATTAGATGATTATTCCCATTAGTTGTATTATATTATACAACTTATATTAAGATTATTATCCTAATATTATGTAACATTTTATGTTGTATATTTACAACTCCTAAGGTTTAATCAATAAATACCTTGGTTAATAAATCTTATTTATTTATAGTTTGTCACATTATTTAATGTGAATATCCTTACTTATTAATTCCATTAAAACCATTAACACCATATAATTGTTATAACATTTATAACATTGTAGACCTTAGTCTAAAATTCATATCCCATCTTTAATAATTCGGTACAGCCCTTGTCTTTATTTTAATTTCATTTTGACCACATAACATTATGTAATGTTATACCATATACTAATATCATATAATATGATATTTTTATTCCCTTTAATTTATAACCTATAGTTTTTATACAAAACTATATATATATTGCCGCATGGGCACCATATCAAAACCTTATTCTTTTTCATACTCCATAGTTTCCTTTATTTACAAATCACCCCATAATTTATACCATGTTATATATACCATATAATATAACATTTTAAACCTTAATATAAATATAACCCATGGTTATATTATATTCTAATTTCCGAACAGACCTCAATATATATTCTATAATTGCCATTTGGCCCACTTTATAACATATAGTTTTATTATATCAATTAAAACTATATATTATACATATATCTTATTAAATACTCTTATATAATTCTAAAAATCACCAAATTTCACCAAAGGGTTATAATTACCCTTACTAACCCATATACTTTCGGTATTTGCTAATCCACCACATATATTATCCAAAGTGTCATAATGACATAATAACTATATATTATACATATATAGTTTATTTTAATTCCAAAATCAACCTAATAAATTCCTAAAAATTCCTAATAGCCCATGGGTGTTTATAATACCATTGTACACCCCTTATTTTCGGTAATAACAATACCACATATGTTATAAAATTGTTACAATTAAATACTTATCTTATTATAAAACCTTAAATAAGTTATTTAACTTATCTAATTTGGTCAAAACCTACCATATGGTCAAGGTTGACCACCTTAATATTGCCTTGACCATTAATCTCCACATATTACGGTTTATACCCTTATCTTTTCAGAAATTACCATTTAACCCCAAAACTTTACAAAATCTTATAATTTTTATTTAAACTCATTTAAACCTCTAATTTTCGGCTTTATTATTATATAGCCCCCAAATTTAATTTAATTACACTTTAACCCCTTATAATATGCGGTAATGCATATGTACCACCTAAACTTAAATAAAACCTTATACATGCATAAATAAAATGGCCTAAAGTACATGGCCTTATTACAAACATTAGCTTATAAAATAAATTACACATAAATGCCCAAAAATGCATTAAACTCCCGGCCTTACACACATCTTTTCCTTATTTACCAATTTTCCACATAATGCCTTAAATTTGACAATTATGCTAATTAATTAGTTATAAAATTTACTAAACCATTCCTTAATCACCTAAGGTCAAAATAAGACCTTAATTACCCATTCACTCACGGCATAAATATATACATATGTATAAACACATATTAATATACCAAGTGAAGGTTTAAGTGATTTATACCTTGTTTTTGCCTAGTTTAGGCCTTGTTTGGCCACGGCTGTTTGGAGATTAATTTCCACAGCTTAGTTTACATGTTTTCAAATAGCAATTAAGGCATGATTAGTCTCGAAGAAAGATCTAACCATAAGAAGTGTTTAATGTATATTTTCAAGGTAAAATTTACCTTAGAATACCAAGGTAACCAAGATGTTGGCCTGTATTTACAGTAGGTAAATAGAATCAAAAGAGCTACTAAAACCAAGATTTAAACTGGTATAACTCAGATTAGAAGATGGCTAATTTTTACCTTGTTTAAAATGCCTAAAATGGTGTTTTTGGCTTGGATCTGGATATACCTTGAAGATCTTGATATACCAACTGAATAAGTATGTTAAGAGAAGATTATAAGCCTAGGAACAAAATTTCACAACCGGATTTGAAGGGAATCAAAAGATAAGTGCTTAAAGCACATTATTATACCTTAAGAACAAGATTAGATTTCTCCACATTCTTCCCTTGTTACAGCCGAGATATGCCCTCTTTTTAACCTCCAAAACAACCTAGAACCATGAGTGGAAATGGTTGTTGCTTTGCTCCATGGAAAGAGGAAAGAATTGTGAAGAAAATGACATAAAATGGCTTAATAAGCTTACCTATGTCAATTGTTGTTCTCCTCTGTCTTTGTGTGTTCTTACCGTAATTGAGAAGCAAAAGAGAGGATTGAAGAGCCTTGGTGTCGGCTGGGAAACAAGGCAATGATGAGAAATAAGTGAGTTTTGCTTTTAAGTCCATTATTGTTACTTTATGGAATAGTAATTTGATGACTCATTAGATTGGCTAGCTAATTGATTAGAGAATGATTAATGGGTGGGTTTGACAGTCATATGAGGTCAGCAATGAAGGGCATGGTCAATGGATGACATTTGACCATAGTTAATAATAGGTAATTAAATGTTATTTTTGGGTACTATTCATACTAAATTGCCCATTTTGATTTTATTTTAAACTTTGATTTAGACTTTATAATATAGTCTATCATGTCACATTAATGTTATAAAAAATATAATTTAGTCTTTACAGTGACAAAAAGTCATTATCTTGGAGCTCATACACAAAAACGTGCTTTAAGGTGTTTTAGTGCACATTTTGTGTCACAAGGTGTTTCTGAGCTCTATTTTCTTTGAGAATAGTTTCATTGTGTTCATTACATGATATTTGATCATGGAATCCAATTTTATATCATTTAGAGGTCATTAGACCTTTAAGGTTTTCTTAGAGCACATTTTTGCCCTGCTTGACCTTGAAGCATGAAAATGCTTGTTCTTTGTGTTGGAGTGTTGTCCAACGATTGTAGTGTGTTTAGTTATGTGTTAATATGATTAGGACAAATTTTTAGGTCCTAAGTAGTTCATTTGGGTATTTATTTACCCTAAACAGTCAAAGGGTGCAATATCTTGCTTTGTGTTGACCACTGTTGTTCTCAGTTGACTTTTAAGGCATTTTTAGGCCTTAATTAATGTGATTAGGTGTTTAATCCATATTTTATTAGTTTGGGTATTTCATAAACAATAATAATAATTATTGTTTGGAAATATAATTCTGAATACATAATAAGGTCCGTCTCATTAAATGGGACAACGTGTCGTGAATGACACGAAAACACGAATATAAAACGAGTAAAAAAATGACATTATGTGTGTAACGTCCAAAAAAACCAAGTGGGCCGACCCACCCAACACGATTGGGCCGGCCCGATCTATTCTCTTCACTAACGGTATAAGCCATCCCAACTCTACTCAGCCCTATTCTTCTTTTACGGTAATCTTCAGCAACCCGAACTAGCGAAGGAACACACACGCCGCGCCTCCCTCCTCCATACTCTCTTATCCTCTCTCGATTTCTCTCCTCTCACGATTTTTTCAACCGTAACTGCACAATGAACTTCCATGCTCCGTCTCTGCCAATTCCTCTCTTCACTCTCACACTTGAACCCTAACCGGAACAAGGAAATATACACTATGCGCCTCTTCATTCCTTCTTCTTGTTCGTCCTCCTTTCTTTACCAACAACAAGAACAATACCCTCTACTATTACTAATTGTTGTGCGGGCGAACAAGGACCCAAAATTTCCGGTTTGAATCGGAGCAAAGAACAAGGTAAGCTGCTCCCGTTTTCCTCTTGAGTTCTGGTGACTTCTTCATGTGGTGTGGTACTAAAACTCTTCTATTTCCTCTCTGCCTTGCATTTTCGCAAGAGTTGGAAACTAAAAAAAAAATCTAAAGGAATCGGTGGTGTTACTTACACCTTGTTTGCACCGAAACGCAGAGGTGAGAACATGTCCTTTTTTTTCTCGGTTTTCTTCTCCGAAATCCTTCATTTTACCACTAGAGTTTTGTTGCTCGATTCTGGAATCATGTCCTCACTTCCCCTTTATTTTCTTTCCTTGTCCAAGCGTGGGTGAAACCCACAGAAGACTTGTTTCTGGCTAGATCTGAAACCGCCAATGTTAAGAGAGAAACCTATACACCAACTCAATGGGGCCAGATTTGGGAGTTAAAGACTCCACGCTTGGGGCATATAAGGTTAATGATTTAACCTTAATGTGTAGTGGAATTATGCCCTGTTTCTTTTGAACTGATTATGTGCACAAATCTGGGTTTAGTAAATAATGTTTTGTGTAACCAGTAACTACCCATGGCTATGTGTTGATAAAGTTTCGGTCGATTTCAAAAGTAGGGTGTTTGGAGGATCTTGTGTGTTCTGGAATTTTAGGGTAGTTTGGAGTGGTTTTGTATGCTGTTTGAGTTTGAATGTAGGATTATTGGCCTCTGTTGTGAGTGTAAATTTACGGTTTATTTGGTATAATATAAAGATCTTGAAATTAGGGTTGTTATGGGATATTGACTTCGGTAGGTACATGTCGAGAGAGAGCTTCTGATGTTTTGACAAAATTGAAAGTTAAGCTTTACAATGGGTGTTTGAGGACTGTGGATGTGTCCAAAAATTAAAGGTTTGGGTGATGCTTTGAGTGTTTAGTTTGAAGCTACAGTTTGTGTTAATATGAATAGTGGGGTAACTAAGTGACAAAGTAGCTAATCTAGAAAATTATGATTAGTTAACTTGTTCATTGTGTCGATTGAAATGCTGGGTAGACAAGTTAGTGGAGCAAGGGAATTAATGAATTGATGAGAGGGGTTAGTTGAGGCTTTCTGAATTTGGGAATTAAGTTGCGAATGTTACAGATTAAGGTTTCTGGGTAAAACTGACTTTGGGGTAGATTTGATTATGAAGAAATTATGGGTGAAAATGAAATGCGCTAAAATTGGGTGAAGACGCAAGTCTGGAAAAAATATATAATAAAATAAATAAATAATAATAATTCAAAAAAATAGTAATAATAATAATATTCTGGGGTTAGAAAGGTGACTTAGAAGAGTTAGAGGTTGATTTGCAAATTCTGGAGAACTTAAGGGTGTAGAGTGCAATTTAAGAAAGGTGGTCAAAATTAGATGCTTTAAATGGCCAAAATAAAATTGAAATCGGTTAATGAAATACCCCAAACCTTGATATGTTGTTTAACCCAATTTCTTGGCTACAACTACATGTAGCTATAGATAGCTACATACATGTACATGCAGTCATTGAAAACTGTACATTTGATCATTCAAAACTATACTGATGTATATGTACATGTATACAATGAATTGTGATATTTCTGAATATGTACTAAATGTACATACTAACTTTATAAACTGTACAACAAACTTATAAAACATGTACATTTGCTCTACACAAACTGTACCATGAAAAATGTAGCCAAAGATGGCTACATATAGTGTAGCTAAACTATGGTATTTAAAGGCTAAAAAGTGCCTTAGAAACATTAGTGAACAATTTAAAACCAGAGTAAAAATAATAAGTATCATAAACACAGTTTGAGCAAAAACATGCTCTAAGCTTGAGTGAACTTGGTTAGGACCCAAATAGCCTACCAAGACTTATAATATCCAATTAGATTTGATAAGGCTAATTAAGTCCTTAGAAATTTTGGTAGACAATTAAACCAAACAAAACACAAGAAAACACCTTAAAGTCAATTCAAGCAAATACTTGCTCTAGACTTGATGTAAAAATAAGACCTAAAGGTCATACCTATACCTTGTTTACATGTTAATGGACGTGAAAAATCAACTACTAATCAAACCAGCTTGAAAACAAGTTAAAACACAAAATGTGCTTTAAGGAGTCTTAAAGCACATTTATGAAAAATTGTCTTGTTATGAGTTTTGGAGTGGCTAAATTTCCATCATTACTCTTTAATAACATGTGTACTACTTAGTATCACATAGGAAGCCAAATCAATGGGAAATCAAAAATTTCACAAATATGTGCCTTAATTTGAATATGCTCAAATAGTGCTAGTTTAAGTTATAAGTCAACCATAAGTTGTTTCAATGGTCAAACCATGCCTTATGTCTATTAATTAAAGAGGGGGGGGACGGTTCCTATGTGGTGACTCACCACCATGTGAAGTTTAATTAAAGGAAAGGAAAGAAAAGTAAGTAAAGAAAGTTACCTTTATGCTTAAATATCTTAACAAAACAACCTCTCACCACCTCTCACCTCATTCTCTTCTTTTCACTCATCCCCACTGTCTTCAACCTCCATACTCTCTTCAAAATCGTTTTGCTACAGTCCACACTCATTCTTCATCTTCTTTCACTTGTAACTTATGATTCCATGGTCCAAAATCAATTTCAAGCTACCTTTGTCTTAGTTAGACCAACGCTCACACTTCTATCTTTTCAAATCTTCAAGAAATCCATTTTGGTGCCATGAAGATTCACCATTGATGAGCTTTGAGCTCATCTTTTCATGCCTTGTCATTCTCCTTTGCTTCAAGTAAGGAAAACCAAAGAAAAACTTCATTTCCCCTTGTTTTAATATATGACCGAGAATCACCTTTGATGGTGTGTCTTTTGATCTTTCATAGCCTCATTTCAAACTTCAATGGACAAGGAGGATCCTCTCTTGTTACTTACTCCAGTTCTCTTTCAATTCTAAGGTAAACTTCTATTTTAGTGTTTAAAACACTTATGTAAATTAGGTTTATATGTGAGTTTAAGTATGAATCTTAAATCTCTTACCCTTATGTGTGTATTGGTTAGAAGATTGACAAGTAATCAAAAGGCCCTTGTCGATTTCTAATCAAGAAAGAACAAGAGTGTTCAAGTAAAATCTTGAAGAAAAAGGTAAATGTGCTAACCTAATGTAATTTAATGTCTAGGAAAAATGAGCTAGTAAAGTACTCATAAGGAGGTTGTTAAAGGCATATGTATTGTTGTACGTATTTGCAGGTCAAAGGCAAAATAATGTGGGAATTCAGTGTTTAAGGTTTATGCAATTTAAGGGCCTAGAGCCATGCTATTTAAGGCCTAAATGCCAAGCAATTTAAGTTTATGCACTATATTAATGTAGGGTAGTTTAAAGGTTTAGTTGTGTGTAAAGAGCATTACTTGTGAAAGATGATTCTTGGGATGGTTAAGGATGAAAAAAATATGTTTGTGTGTAAGGAAGTGATTAAGTGTTCTTGGTTGTCAAAAGTGAAAACCTATGTTTTTGGGTTGTGAGAGAAACAAGAGAAGCTATGGCAAAATTTAGTGATAAACAAAGGAGTTTTATGTGTTCTAATGAGATTTTATGACCTAGAAGGTACTAGGAATTTTTAAGTGTTAAGAGGTGAAAGGAAGTGAAATAAGGTGTTCGTAAGTGTTAAGGTGCCTTGGGCATTGTCCTTGGAGGACTTAGAGATCAAATGGTGTTTTTAAATAAACACACCAAGGTTGTGTTGTGTGAAGTGCTAAGTCTTGTGCGAGTTTTGGTGATCAAAGAAAAATAATGCCTTGTGAAGCTAAGTGTAAATTGGTAGAAGAACTGAAGGAGTTTGTGAGAGGAAGGTGTAACTGAAAATAATGCTATGAGTATGGGTAGTGTTAGTGAGGTAACATTTTGGTTAGTGGAGTTATAGGCAGGAAACTACCACTTTAGAAAACCTAGGAAAAACATTATAAGTGTTGTTATACCCAAAATTTTGACCCCCTGGTTAGGGTCTATGAGATTTTGGTGTTGTGAGGGGGCATTAATCGAGTAATGAGAGATTCCGGCTCGATCGGGGCATCCCAGGGTATGAGGAGCAGTTTCGTCATTGTCAGGGGTGTTTTTGTAATTTTTAAGGCTCCTGGGACCTCCTATAGGCTTTCTCTCTCCTTCGAAAGAGGCCCAAATCACTGGAAACGCTTTGATATTTTAACCCATGGTAGAGGATGACATTCTAAGCATAATGGCGTTGAATTTTGATTTTTCGAATTTCCAATAATTTTCTAGCAATTTCTGACTGAATCTGACGAGAAATTCAATTTAAAATATTCCAACATTTAAAAAATCCGATTCCACCTCAGAAAATTCATATTTTCCATCCTTGACACGTGTTAAAATTTCACAACAAATTCCTTTGGGAAGTCACTTAATATCAAAAATCTTACTTTTACTAGATTTTCTTTATCTTTAAGAAAGTCTATATAAAGGTTAGTTTTTTTTGATAAAATCAGAACCTCATATGCTCAAGAACCCTAGGGAGTCAGAAAACACAGCCTTCTCTCTCTCTCTCTCTCAACGTTTTCCAACACCCGGCCACCCAAATCATACCGAAAATCCCCTGAAATCACCATCTAAACACGTTTTCCAATCCCCAAAGCACCAATAATCATCAAACCCCACAAAAAACATCACCAAAACGTGAATAACAGCAAGAACAACCACAACCAGAAGCTTGGTTCGAAATCCTTTCGGGTCTGCCATCAACGAAGCACTCGACGAATCCCGGTGTGAAGAATCATCGTGAATCTGAAGGTAAAAAGTCCTTTCCTAGCTCCCCACGATATTATCAGTCTTGCCTCAAAGTTTGGGCTTAAACAAAATCTTTTTCGCTTCTGTATCATTAATTGTTTCAGCTACTGCCTTGTTACTTGTTTGCTAAGTTTCGTATTAATTTTGACGTCAATTGAGTTCTTTTCAATTACTAACGTGTTTAAAATCTCAGGCTACACACCCATAAATTTGAGCCCAAAACCCCCCTGGGAACCATCGAAAACCACTGTCCGTGGCTTCCGTGACTCGCTCATTGTCCGGGACCACGGACAGGTTGTCCATGACCACGGACACCCACAGACGGTGGCGGGATTTTACATTTTTTCAATTTTTCAAATTTTAGGGTTTCTGTCAACACATGTTCGCCCACGGACACCCTGTCCGTGGCACCGGACTTTTCAAGTTTGCGTTTTTATTTAGTTCTGTTTTTTAAAATCACTGAATTCAACTGGGGTCCGTGGTCTCGGACATTAGGTCCGTGCTACGGACGTAATAAAATTTGACATAATCCTGCCTCCGAAACCCTAGTTTAGGTAACTTTCAATTTCACTTTAATTTTCTGTCAAAAAACGTAAAAAATAAAAAAAACAGAAGCGCGCACCTAGGTTAAAAACAACTTTGTAGAAAGCTGTAAAATAAACCAAGTAGAGAAAAACGACCTAGGAAGGGTAATGAAAGTAATTTGAACCCTAATTAAGTCGAATATCAAGCCCCCGAACCCTAACTCTCCTTTCCTAATTTGATCTAGGTTAAAATTAGGTGGCGACTCATAATAGGTTCATTTGAGCTAGCTTAGGTTTGATAATTATTGTTATATGACATAGTTATTAATCTTAGGTATAAGTGGACCTAAAACCCGATTAGATCCTAATCAACTTATCCACATAGGATAGGGTTTAAAATCGAGGCTCACAGACTGGCGACTCTGCTGGGGAAAAATTCTTAATTTAAACTTGTTTAACTTTAAGAAAGAGGGCTTAACTCGAAATTGTTTATTTATGGCTTTATTACTTTGTTTTGTTTACTTTTGAGCGCACTTTATTTCTACACCTTTGCATCATATGAAGAGCGAGGGTCCACACAAACCGATTTCCACCTCGGGACCCATTTGAGGGTCCCTTGTCAGGGACTCACACCTTTTAGGTGATGTGAATAAGCGGGGGAAAAGAGGAGGGTGTCGTCAAACCACACCCCCTTAATACCTGGGCCTTAGCCCCAAGCGTTTTCCTGGCAGTGCCCTTACCCAGCCCATTGTTTGGTCAGTCAAAGACCCGACCGTAGACGCACACCTTCAGGTGATGTGAAAAAAGTGGGGAAGCCCAAAGAGATAGAGTGCAAGCCCTACTCCTTTGTGGTAACCTGGGCCCCCGCCCCCAGCACCTCTCCGATCGATCCATACCCGTTTTTGATTTAAACGTCTAGTGAGGACATGTTGAATTTGGGTGGGCTTTGTTCTTGTATGATCGGCCCACTACCCCCTAAAATTGATAGGAACTTTTCCTACATCAACCTAGCCCAACCCGAATTGGCAGCTCTGTTTGTTTACGGGCCAAAGGCCCTCTGGTTTGATATGTGAGTCATTTGGGCTTCAGCCCAAAGTTTAGACTTAGGTGATCTCTCCCTCTTTTCGGCCCAATTTGAATTATCATTTAGTTCTAGGCCCACGAAAAGCAAATCCCCTAAAGCAATCCATGAAAATCCACCAGGCCTTTCCACTTCATGGCCCGTTCTAGTCTAGGAAAACTTTTCACTCGGGCTTTGGCCCAAAACCCTAGACACATGCATTATCCTTTAGGCCCAATCAGGGTTACTCGGTCCAAATTCCAATTCACATCTAGAACATGGTTTAAGAATCATTTTGGCCCATGCGCCTTAACCTCTAGCCCAAACACATTTCGGCCCAAGTGCCCAATTCTCAGAAAACATCCAGCCCAGGAGGCAAATTTTTTAGAACATTTTCAACCTAGGTGCCTCTCTTCTAGTTCATTAAGCCTTATCGCCTACCCACGATCTTCAAGACTTTCCAGCTCATGTACTGTTTCTGCAGCCCGAACAAGTTTTAACCTAAGGCATCTTCGCGACCTAGAATTTCAGTTCTGTCACTACAAAAAAAAATGACATTTACCAACGGAAAAATTCCGTTAGTATAGGTTAAAAATCCGTTGGTATAGATACGGAAAGGCTACTCCAACGGACAAAATTCCGTTGGCATATGTACCGTGGGTATAGACCTATACCAACGGATAACACATCCGTTGTAGCAGGGGTTAAAGCATATGCCAACGTGTTTTCCGTCAGTATAGACGATGAAAAACTGTTGTCAAAGCCCAATTGAACACTCCTATAGTAACAGATAGATCTGTGGGTAAACATTCGCCCTATGCCAACAGTTTTTCCGTCAGTAAAGACTATGAAAAAACTGTTGTCAAAGCCCAATTGAACACCCCTATAGTAACGGATGGATTCGTGGATAAACATTCAGCTTATGCCAACGGGTTTCTGTAAGTAAACATCAATTGTACCAAGACACTTTAAACCAACTTAAATCACATCCAATATATAACATAATGAATTAAATGTTGCTACAAAGCCTAACAACTTTAAAAGTCACTACATAAAAAAGCTATGTTTACAGTGCAACAATAAGCTGGACAAAATTTTTGGTTCCAGCCTTCAATTCAAAATATATTGCTTTTGTCCAATAATGTTTTCACTTTGAAGTCCCACTTCATCCTATATGCTGTCATTCCATCCACTGCTCTATCTTCAGTGGTCAATCTTTTAACTTCTGTTACATGCTTACATGCACTTCCGAGCCGGGGATGATTAGTTCCATCATCCGTCAAAACCTGATAAAAACAAGTAATTTTAGTAAGAGATTATTAAACCCACACTAGTACATGAGTAAATTGAACAATCAATTATTTTACTAGAAACAAAACGACTCCAGATATGTAAAACGACTTCACCATGAGTAAATTGAACAATCAGATGATGTATTTTACTTTCTCATCAATACATTTTCCTATATTTTAACGTCGTGACTTTAAAAACTACTAGTACTAGTACTAATACGTAATATATGTACACAGCAGCAGCATATTTTCTTTCTTGTCCATAAATGTAGAGCAACAGCAGCATATTTTTTCTTTCTTCAATACGTACACAACAGCATATTTTCTTTCTCATCAATACCAAAGATGGTCATGATCAGAAAGCAACCTTATTATTATTTTGTCCTCCTTGTTGTGGCATATATAACAAAAAAAAATCTTTTTTGTAGACACCAATAGGATACATTTGAAGTATTTGGTAGAGAGGAAACAATACTTTTTAAGTTGGTCCATCAATGAACTTCATAAAGAGTTATACCTAGTAAAAGATCCCATCTTTTTATGATAATATTCAGAACGCAAAGAACAAACCACATACTATACAACTCTTTCACTAATGAAACTCTTGACAGATTTAGTTTCATAGCTATGCGGATTGACGATTAATTCGAAGCTGATAGAAATAGACATGTATACTTGGAATGGCGGAAAAACTTGCAAACTATGGAAGAGAGTGGCCGCCCCTACCTATTGACATAAATTCGAAGCTACTGTTGTCTACCAAAGCAAGACTGAAGCAATGCCAATAACAAAAGAATGTGTTAATATTGGCTCAGTTTCGAATAAAATAGATCCACATAACTAATAAATGTACAATGAAAATTTCTCTCTTTTTTCCCAAATATTCTAACTACTCAAACATTTATCAAGGTCTGTTTAATCTAACAAAGTTTCTAATCAATCAAATATTTAACTAAACAATCAAACATTTACCAAGGTCTGAATGTACATGAGGAAGATCGTTAGTCAATAATGTCAAAACTGTTGACAAACTATTGACATCAATGGACTGAAAGTACATGAGGAAGATCACTGTCGTATGTCAAATTTGAGTTCGTATATTGAAGAATATCAATAAAATACAAGAAGCTGTGATTTTGGGAAGACCTAAAAATGATTATAAACCAAACTTGACTACTGTTTTGAAAGCAAAGAGAGAAGATATGGCCATTGAGTTTGAGTATATATACTCCTTAATTCTAGCTCACGCTGAACAACTAAATCACATCACATTCATATCACAAGTTGAGAGATGAGATGAGTTTTAAATTAATAAGGTGTTGGTTTCAATTATGAATTTGGGTCGAGTTTATAATTCAGCTTCTAGTGTATATTTTATTAGAACATCAGCATCTAAAATCACACATCTACGACATTCTTTCTCACAAATATCTACATATCAAATATATTATTTCCAAACAAACAAAAAAGTCACTATAACTAGTTACCCACCTAGCTATATTGAAAGAGATGAAGTGGCCGGCGGTGACTAAAGAGAAATAGGAAGAATATCTCTAAAGCACAAAGAAATGGGAGATAAAAGACCAAGAGAAAGACGATTCTTTGAACTGGGATGGACTTGGAAAACTACAGCTAAGTATAATACCTTGACAGTAATGCCAGAACCGAACCATACATCTCCAGACACCTTCAAGCCGTTAAGCTCAACCATGCTCAGAATGGAATTGAAACGGCTCAACAAATTGCCCACCTGGTCATCATTAAAGCTTACTTATGTGAAGACAGACACATGGAGAGAGAGGAGCAACAAAGACATAGTCATCATGAAGCAAAATTGGTAAATCGCATAGGTAGCCCCACCTTCTTAAGTTCTGGTCCAAGTTTAATGAATGGGTTTGCAGCGGTTTCCCAGGCTTTATTTCTAACCATAAATCCATCTTCCAAAGTGTAAATATCAGACTGCACAGAATAAATATGAAATACCCCTAAATTAATTTAAATTAATTTAGGGATTTCTTTTATTAAACTTTAATAATACTATTAAGTATTAAATTATTATATGGAATTATGAATATTAAATTATTATATGGAATTATGATTTATTTAGGGGTTTTCTCCTTTTATTTAACCCTAATTATTATATATTATTATATAGTATTATGAATTTAATAATAAGATTTATAAGTCCATAAATCTTGGGAAAATTTCTAAACACTCCAACTATATTATAAAGATTTTAGAAAGTGTTGGAACATTGTTTTGAAACATAAAGTCAATATAAAATTCTAGAAACCTTAAAGCTTATTAAGCCTTGCTAGAGTTGACTTTTTGAGAATGGTCAAACCAGGCCATGAAACCTATACCAATAAATAGGTTATGGAAAACCATGAAGATCGATAAAAAGAACGTCAAAAACGGATCATCCTAGCCAAAGTTATGCTAGATTGAAGTTTTGAATCAAAATTTTGAAATATGCCACGTGTCACTCTGTCACGGGTCGCCCACACTTAGCCGATTCTTTCCCTGAATTTCGATAACAGAATTCAGTGTTTAGCCCTAACTTTGGACGGCTATATCTCACTCATCTCTCAATATTTTTCCATGCCGTCTTCTTTCATTCTCTTCTTCAAAACGTCCTCTTTCCAACCATTACTCACACATGCCCTAATTCGTTATACATCAGCCGCAAATCTGACCTAAAGTTGGCACCTTGCGAAACGTGTTCCCAGAATTCCAGTTTCTCATCGATTTCAGGTAACTTGCGTCGATCATAACTCTTTCGTTTCTCAACCAAAATTCGATTTCTTTAGCTCGTTTTAAAGATCTCTAATCCTCTACAATTTTCATGTTTATGCCCAAGTCCGATTCGTAACCAGTTGGAAGATATAGATGTCTTAAGTTTCGGTCTCGCCAACACATAAAATAATACCGGAACAGAGAGGTATAAACTCGTAACTTGTGACCTTAATTTCTTTCTTTGTGTTGCGAGTTAGGATTAGTTCTTGCTATCAATACGTAGATCTAAGTTTGCTCTTTCCAATGAGCCCTTACTCATAGCCTAACTCGTTTTGTGCTGCTGCTAGTTATAGATCTTCGAAGTTGGCACCACGAACTGCTCAAAGTTCATATTTTTCCAGTTTTCCCGATTTCGATTTCATTAAATTCGCACAACTCCGGTAAGTTTCCGACCAATTGCTCCGTTTTTGTCAAACCTTGTCATGCTTTTCGACCTAACCCATGTTCCAATTTAGTCAATTATGTGTTAGGTTAGGAGAATTTGTGAGAATTGTGATCGAATTGTATTCTGTACCCGATATAAACCCTATCTTCGAATTGATTTCGAAACTTGATGTATACTGCATTATAATGGGGGAAACCGGTATCAATAGAACCGAAATTCGATTTCGAATCCATAGGAACAAGAATCACTCGATTTCGTTCTGTAGATTAGGAGATATCTGCGATTTAGTACTCGGGTTGCAATTCGGAATCGCTGAAGAACACGGGTTTCAGGGACCTTCCGATCGGAGTTTAAAGAATTGGACGGTCCAGATTAGATCGTGCTATTAAATAATTATTATAAGTTTATAAATTCCAGTAGATAGTCCTAACTTGTTGGGTTAATTTAATATCTTCCCGAATGTATTTTGACTTGAATTTTAACCATAGATTCCTTATTTAATCTAGTTTATTTTGATGTAGATTATTATGGTTTTGGAGTTTTAAACATAAGTTATGATTTTTACAAGTTACGGGTTTTCTGGAACTATTTGGCTAAATTAAAAAGATATTTTTATGAAATAAAATTTTATAATATGTCTAAAATGTTATAGTTACTGTATATTAAATTTGGGAATTTTTGGGCAATGGTAAAAGGTTTTAAAAATTGTGTTTATGAGTTTTTCATAAATAACCTATAATATAAGGTTTTTAATGTAACCAAAAATTAAAGTATGGTTTGTTAATTAACTTTTAAGCTGGGGAAAATAAGGGAAATTAAATTAACATTTTATAACAGTAAGTTTATAAATGTTTTGGTATTGGCTTTTAAGGGAAGTGAAATTATTTACATATATGTATATATACTTACTTAGTAGAAACTTATATAAATTAAGGAATTTAATTATCCCACATTTTATTTACTATATTATATGGGAGTTAATATACTTAATTGAAACTAAGGAAAATACTTTATTTTATAACCATATTTCGGATGTGGATATGTGTAAAAGTTAATATAAATAATTAAATGCAATAAAACTACATAAAGAATGTCTTGAATAAATCCTAGTATACATATACGATAAATACATAAATAAATAAAAGACATAAATACCTTATAGCAAATAGAATATGAAGGAATTAATAAGTTAAACTATTAAAAGAATATTATATGAGCTAGTATTGAATTGTGGTTATGAAATTGAGCTTAAAGAGTTATCTTGGATTTCTAAGATTTATATCAACCATATTAGAATACATGTGTAATATTATTTGTCAAAGACCATAATGTAAATCTATAATTTGGTTAGGTAATTAATAAGTTGGGACTTAGGAATATTTGTAATTAGATTTTACACAAATAGAACTTACTATAATTAATGAATAAATGTATACTTTACATCTAAATGTTCTTAATATATAAACAATAATAAATAAATAAATACTTTTACATCTAAATGTGAGGTGGATTAGTAAGTCTAGATTTAATCATTTCTTAACATTTATGGTTGGAATATAACTTAATGTTTTTACGATACATTCATTAAAAGGTTATGGTATAAAACTATATTAAACTATGATTAGGAAAATAATCTAAATAATAATCTTTAAGTTTCTTAGAATTAGATAAGCCATATAAAATACATTTATAACATTAATTACCAATATTCAGAAGGTGAGTTTATAAATAAGTGTTGTAATTAATAGCCAGAACTTACAAAAAGGTTTGCAAATATAAATTAGATACTTAAAACCTTTGAACCTTTATTTTGACGAAGCTAAGTTACATAAGAGATTATATTAATCTACTTTACGACATTGGAAATATTAGTATGTAATTTGAATTTAAGGTATGAGGATTTTTCAGAATAGACGATCTTATTAGTTAATTAACAATCTCACTTATGAATGAGAATTAAATTCTTAGGTAAATTTTACCTATGTAGATATATTGTCCATCCTAAATACAATAAAGGGAATTAATTTATTAAGTTGTTCCTTTGAAACCTTAGGCTTTGTAAATAATTTAAAACGTATTTAAGGCTTAAGTTTATTGAAGTTTAGTACAAAAGGATTATACATAGTCTATAGAGTGTATGTGTGTAAAAATAAAACATTTAGGAGATTAAAGGTAAGTAAGGATACATAAAAGGTTATATTAAACACCTTATTATATAGGTAATAATTAAGCAAATAATGTACCTTGTGAATACTAAATGTAAGAGTTCGATAAGTCTAAGTTAACTATAATATAGTTGTTTCAATATGAGAGGTAATTCAACATCTTATGGCAAGATTATTAGACGGTTATAATAGGAAGTCATTCTGAACTAAGGATATGATAATTGAGTTTAGTGGCTCAATTAAGTTATAATAAATTGTATCTACAACATTATGATTCCAATATACAAGATGTAGATCTTAATTAGGTTAAGGGAAAGACTTAATCATAATGGGTTGTCTAGTAGATATTGTTTAAATACATAATCTTTACATTGTGAGATAATAGTATAGTATTCTGAGATGAGTCCATCATAGGTCATAATACAATGTTTATTCTAAATTAAGAATAAAGGTATTGAGCTTAAGATTATTATCGAAATTCTTAGATTTAATTATAATGATATAGAGGTCTCAAAAGTCTTGAATGTGAGGATTGTGGTTAATATGAATAAAGTGGATAGGAGTGGACAATTAGCAAATGTTGATCGAATACATTCCTTGATCTTACCACCTTGGGCTATACAACGTTCTCAGATAACACAAAGATTATACATAACATTTAAGTGAGGGCTTAAAAGATAATTGAGACTTTGAAATAAGAGTAAGGAGTTTATTTAAGCGTAACATAGGCTACAAGTGATTGATGATAGATTACCTTTAATATTCTTCAGAGTACTGTTGATTGTTTGCGCAAGTTGATTAGAACTGCTACAGCGTTACCCAGGTACGATTTCTCGTACTCAGCTTGTTGTGTTTTGAACTCTATAGAATGTTTTGTACGATTTCTCGTACTCCGATATTTTGCTGATTGACTTGTGGAATGTTTTGGAAAACACTAACTGACTTAAAGAGGAATTTCTAAAAAGGAAATGGTTGTGTGACTAACTCAGCTTGTGTGACTAACTGAGCCTTGGATGTGAAACTCACTTGGGTATTGGTTCCTTCTATTTGGTGCCCCGTTAGACATTGACTGCTTAGGGTTTACGCTTCTGCACTCTGTAGGACTGAGTGTTTTGGTATTGCTCTGGGTAGTTAGTGATCTAGTGGGAATTTGGAAAAGATCAATCTGGAAATCTTTCTTTGGACTCTGGATATCGTTTCATCCATGAGCTGGTTCTTGAGGTTTCGACGTGCGCGCGTCTTCAATGGTAACAGAGAGGGGCTGTATATCCCCTGTCCCAAAAGGACATAGTAGACAGAGAGGGGTTGTATATCCCCTGTCCTTAGTGGACGTTGTAGACAGAGAGGGGCTGTATATCCCCTGTCCTTAGTGGACGTTGTAGACAGAGAGGGGTTTGTATATCCCCTGTCCTTAGTGGACGTTGTAGACAGAGAGGGGCTGTATATCCCCTGTCCTTAGTGGACGTAGTTAACAGAGAGGGGCTGTATATCCCCTGTCCTTAGTGGACGTGGTAAACAGTGAGGGGCTGTATATCCCCTGTCCTAAAAGGACGTACTTGGCGGTGGGGGCCATCTCTCCCATTGAATTTATTCCACTCTTGAGTGTATTGTCTATGGGATTCAGCTTTCTGAAATGGTGGGGACATAAACTGTCTACCACAGGTTATGGGTATTCATATCATTCCTAGTCCTTTGTGACTACCTGAGTCTTTCTATTCTTAACCAGAATTGGTTCTAACATCAATAATGGATGCTCACTAACTATATGGTGTGATTTCTTTAGTGGTTGATTTGGTTTTTAAGTTCTTTGTCTCTATCCTTATCTTGTTCTCTCTCTCTTCTCTGATTGATTGTTTTGAAGTGCCTCCTTTCCTGTTTTACTTTCAAGAGTTTGATTTCAAGTTACTGTTTATTTTGAAGAGTTATGTTTTATAAGTTTGTTTTTGGAGAATTGTACCAGTTCCATTCCAGGGACTGACTCACTCACCCCTCCCGGGGTGGGCTACTTGGTTTCATCTTGCAGGTATAAATGGATTTACAGGTGGCCACGAAGAGCATGAGTGATTGGGATGGGATTAGGTTTATGGAGAGTGAATGTATTTTATTATTGTTATGTTTTTGTTAAGTTTTCTCGAAGTTCAGACCGTAACTTAGTTAATTGTAATGGTTGTAACTGGTGAGGTTGGTACCGGGGGTTTTGGAGCCCGATGGTCTGTAATCGCCATTAGAGATTTTATTCCGCTGTATTTAATGTAAATAGGGGCGTTACAAAATATATGCAATCAGGATCCTTTCAGTTTGATGCATGATTATTGTAGATATCCTGTAAAAGTTACTAGGAGATACTTGAACAAGAAGCAAATATGAAGTCGCTTAGACTGGAAGGAATCTGGATCTTGGAACATTGACGCCAATAGCTTTGTCAAAAACTACAAACATAGCATAGACAGTTAGTTTATGACAGGGCTCTACTTGGCTTTCCATAAGAGTATATAACATATGATGCAAGATCAATACCCTGATAGCAGCACCTGCTGCAGTTTCTAGATGAAGAATCTTAACCCCGTTGACTTCCTGAAAGCCAATGTGAGATTCGATATCGTTTTTTTTTTAACAAAGGGATTCGCTATCAATCAGCTAGGTGAAACTTAAAATATTGCTTCTGAGACTACGCATATAAGATATATACCTTAGGGTTTGAATTATCTCCATCTTGAGGGCGTCAGCTTCAACCAGTTTCTTGTTACAGACTGTGAGATCAAATTGAAAAGCCTAAAAGGAACAAGGAACATATACCCTAAATTACCTACCGGCGGAGATAGAAGGAGTAGATTACATATCTGGAAAGGCTGAAGAAATTGCGTCGTCTACTTACTGGCGGTTCTTCCTTCTCTCGGTTACCCTCACCGGCGAAGCTGACACACCAGTTGAGCACCACCACGGTAGATCTTCCTCTCTCGGCTACCCTTACCTGTTCTTCATTCAGCAATGGTAGGAAGGGCTATGCGAACCGTCGTTATACCCTTCTTTTCTGAGCGAGCCTTTTTTTTCAATTGTGCGCGCCTGAAGCTATCGCAACGAAACAGTTCTTCCGTCAATACAACACCTAGTGCGTATCTGCTATGCCAACAATAATATACAGCCCGTTATCATAGGTTTCCGGCCCATTCTTATAATAGGCTATACAATGGAAATTCAGCCCATTAGGATAGGCTTCTGTGGGTAAATGGCATTTTTTTTGTAGTGTGTCCTCTTTTGTTTTCTAGCAGACGGCGCTTCGGAAACAGGTAAATCCAAATCTTAGGATTGGTGAAGGAGGAAATCCGATCAACATGGATGTCCATCTTGCGGCTTTGGAACAAAAGTACATGGACACCATTAATGCCATGGAGCAGAGACATAGTGTCGCCAGGAACGCCATGGAGTCTAACTACATTGCCACAATTGAAGAATTGAAAACGAAGACCCTTTCCTTTGAGGCCGGACGTCAAGTCCAAAATGAACTAGTGAACAGGCTTCTTAGTTCTCTTCACAACTGCATTGAAGTTAGCTCTATTAGGGCCCAAGGTTCACAAGGGAATACCGAGGAAATTGCTGCAGAACTTGAGAGGGTGAGCAGACAACCAGAAGAAACTCCCAAGACGACCAGTTTAAATTCCTTGAGATCTTGCACTAAGTCGGGATTATCAACACCCGCCCTAGGCGAGAGTTTCATGTGCCCGCAACCTACAGCGCCAGGTTACAAGTAGGACAACTCAAAGCTTGGGGAGTGGACAACAAAACTTTGAAGGCAAAGCCAGTTGTAGCAATCCCAGTTTCAAAATAGAAAACCAAAGCATCAACTCGACCTAGGCATTTCTCTACACCGAGACAGTTTACTAGCATTGGCCGACCTCTCAGTCAAGCTCTCATGGAACTGCAGGAACTGAATCTACTATGGCCTATTGCATCTCATCCTGGGTTATTCAAGCAGGGGAACACCTCAATCAATTCTGCCAATTTCACAAGCTACCAGGACATAGCACCAATAATTGCAGGAATCTGAGGCATAAAATTCAAGATCTTATCGACCGAGGCTTCCGATTCCCATGAAGACAACAACTTCTACATGAATCCTATGTTCGGGCACTATTAGATATTGTTCAGTTCTTATGTTTTCCTTTAATTACTGTTTTCAACTTTCTCAGTAGTTCAATTTTACCTCTCTAGATAGTCCTTGTCTCTTTATTACAGTTAACTTTGTTATTTGCATTCAATCATGAAATGAGGATTTTCATTCCGTGTAAGTTCTCATTTATGCATGCATTTAGTCATTCATAAATTCAACAATAAAAAAACAAAAAGAAGTATCCCCTTGCGACCACCATGAGCAAGCTTTGCCACATCCATAGTCATCACTCACACCATGAACAAGATCGACTCCTCACTTCACCTACGTTTACCAAATCCACCAGTTCACCCAAAACAAAAGCAAAAAAACTCCAGAAAAGATGTATTGGTCAGTCACCACATCATCCATCATTCCTTCACAAGATCACCCCATCACCACTTACCATCATTATTCCACACAACCACCTTCCACAAATAACCTGGGTACTCAAAAGGCTTGTCGAAAAACCCCACAATAATACAGGGGGCAATCTGAGTTAAGGAACGATAATGTTTATTTCTTTTGTTTAAATGTGCAAACAAGTCTCTGAGTGTACACTTCGCGAGAGTGTCTTAAGTGTAAAAAACCAAGAGAGAACGAGCGTGTCATTTTTACACGACTCCAGAGAGGTCACATTCGAAGGCAAGGTAAACAGCATGACTCCAACCGAAGGAGATAATTTGTAAATTTACGCTTAAACCTATGAAAAGTAACAAAGAACGGATACACAACTATTAGGGATGACGAAGCACCTAGGTACAGCACCACACAGCCAAAAAGCTTGTGAACCCTGACATTAACCCTAGGCACCCCCGCAGAGCTTTTCGTGTACATCCTATTTTACAACACTACAAACTCCACAAACGAGCCAGCCAGTGATGATAACCGACCCGGTGACCAAAGGAAGCAAGGAGCTCGACTTCCGAACAGCAACTTCACAAGTCTGAAGAAGCAAACTGCCACCAGCATGACGAAACGATCCGTAAATGGCCCCAAAGTGGCACATGATCCAAATGAGCTAACATCAAAAAACAGCTCTCAAAGTTCAAAACCGGGAAACACAAGAACCCCGAAGGAAAAGAGATTCAAAGGAAGGCAAACCTGAAAAGCCTTGAAGTAATCCAAAATCAGAAAAAAAGAGAAGGTGCAACCCGAAATCCAGAGTTCCAAGCTCATAAGCGAAGTCATCACAAAGTAGCCGAACGACTTCAAGACAAAGAAAGCAAGTCCGGAGAAGGTGCAAGTTGCAGCTTTGGTCACCCGTATAGCTCCACATATCCTAAACATTCCTCCATCATCCCTTTGTCTTTCATCACACCTCATACCCACGTTATAAGCTTAAAAGACTTCCGACTTAGTAGTTGTGTATCCAATCACGTGAAAGTAACAGGTTGAACGTGTAAATCTAACAAATGTCAAATTCAGTGGTTGAGATGTCTTGACCAAAAGGAGGACACGAGTGCAAACATCAAACACTTTGAGTGTAGGATAGAAGGCACCACATCAAAATAAACCTTGACCTTGTGAGGATGAGATTTGTTCTTGCGCAATTAATCAAAGAAAATACTGGGGGCAATCGATCATTCCGTTCAATTGCCATGAAGCCCTGAAAACTCAGATCACCTCAAGGAAAAATACTGGGGGCAATTGTTGGTCCCAACAATTGCAACAACGACACCGATGAAGGCCCAAAAAACCGAAACCCAAAGGTTTTAAAACCCTCTCATTCAAATATCCACAGGCCCATCCTAATCCCTTCCTCCACATTCAAATATCCACAGGCCCGTCCTAAGCCCCTACCTCCACATTCAAATATCCACAGGCCCGTCCTAAGCCCTTCCTCCACACTCAAATATCCACAGGCTCGTCCTAAGCCCTTCCTCCACTTTCAAACATCCTCAGGCCCGTCCTAAGCCCTTCCTTCACATTCAAAAACCCCACAGGCCCGTCATGAGCCCTTACCATCTCCAGTGTTGTGCCATAAGCCTTAGCCTTCTAATCATCATGCACCTAACACATTTTCACTTAGATCCACCTTTAGGCTCGTCATAAGACCTAGATCCAACCTTTAGGCTCATGTCATAAGACCTAGTTCCAACCTTTAGGCTCGTCATAAGATCTAGATCCAACCTTTAGGCACATCATAAGACCTAGATCCAATCTTTAGGCTCGTCATAAGACCTAGATCCATCCTTAGGCTCGTCATAAGACCTAATCCACCCATAGGCTCGTCATAGGACCTAGATCCTTCCTTAGGCTCGTCATAAGACCTAGAACCGTCCTTTAGGCTCGTCATAAGACCTAGTTACATTCCCTTAGGCTCGTAGTAAGACCTAGCGTTACCCTTTAGCTTACCTAATCTCATCAAACACATTGCATTCATCTCATTCATATAGGCTCGTCATAAGACCTAGCTGCATTATCCAGGCGCGTCACAAGACCTGGTGACAGAAAGTTAGCGAGGTGATGGCAATAAATCCTCCTTTTGCGATGTCAACTTATTTTGGGATCAACGAATGGTGGGCGAAGGCAATAAGTCCCCAGGGTTTTTACCAGGAGTTATCCTTGCACACCAGCTTGGGGGGCGATGGCAATAAGTCCACATTGGGTCCAGCCAGGAGCATTGGCACGGGTTTCGCTCCCCAGAAGCATCCGAGCATCATCAACATCATCAGCATCATTAGCATCATTAGCATCATTAGCATTTCGGCATTCTTGCATTTGCATACCATCCAGTCTTCACATCCTAGGTAGTCAATGCCTTAGAATCGCTTGACATTGCATCATTTCATCCATTACAGGTAGTCAACGCCTTAGAATCGCTTGACATCTCATCATTTCAAGTATTATAGGTAGTCGACGCCTTAGAACCGCTTGACATTATTTCATTTTTGTCACCTAGGTAGTCAGTGCCTTAGAATAGCTTGACACATTTTTACTTATAGGTAGTCAGCGCCTTAGAAACTCGACAGCGTTTTTGTTGCTTAGGCAGTCAGCGCCTCCGAATAGCTGGACGTAGTCAACGTGGTTTCGGACAACATGGAGGATTTTGTGGAATCCAAATTTTGGGGCATCACTCAAGCATCAACCAGACTTTTCTCATCCACTACAAGTCTAGTTGATGGAGGGCAATCTGTTATACCCAAAATTTTGACCCCCCTTGTTAGGGTCTACGAGATTTTGGTGTTGTGAGGGGCATTTAATCGAGTAATGAGAGATTCCGGCTCGATCGGCGCATCCCAGGGCATGAGGAGCATTTTCGTCATTGTCAAGGGGCGTTTTTGTAATTTTTAAGGCTCCTAGGACCTCTAATAGGCTTTCTCTCTCCTCTGAAAGAGGCCCAAATCAGCTTGAACGCTTCGATATTTTAACCCACCCTGGTAAAGGATGACATTCTAACATAATGGCGTTGGAATTTTGATTTTTCGAATTTCCAATATTTTATCAATTTTCTGACTGAATCTGGACGAAATTCAATTTAAAAATATTCCACATTTAAAAAATCCGATTCCACCTCAGAAAATTCATAATTTCCATCCTTGACACGTGGTAAAATTTCACAACAAAATTTCTTTGGGTCACTTAATATCAAAAATCTTACTTTTACTAGATTTTCTTTATCTTTAAGAAGTCTATATAAATGATAGTTTTTTTTTTATAAAATCAGAACCTCATATGCTCAAGACCCTAGGGAGTCAGAAAACACAGCCTCCTCTCTCTCTCTCTCTCTTCTCTCTCCCTCAATTCTCCTCCCCTCTCCTCTCTCCTCTCATATCAATCTCGTCTCCGAAACTTATCTCCCAACCCTCCATCTTCTCCGCTTATCTTTCAACGACCATCAACCTTACTCCAGAATGCGAGTGAAGAGATATGCTGGCATCTTCTGAGA
Source organism: Limonium bicolor (assembly GCA_023374045.1). Lineage (NCBI taxonomy): Eukaryota > Viridiplantae > Streptophyta > Magnoliopsida > Caryophyllales > Plumbaginaceae > Limonium > Limonium bicolor. Next base: position 254,615,442 of record CM041778.1, on the reverse strand, counting down.
AAAGACTCAACCTTCGTTCTCAGCCTCTCCATCATGGCTGTCTCCTATCTCACTCTCTCTCTCTCAGCTCTGACTCGTTCCGTCAGTGTGTTTTCTGCACAACTCGGCCGTTCTAATGTCAGGATTCGCATCCGCTTGGCGTGTGCGGTCATAACTCATGTTCTCACGGTTCTACATCGTCTCTCTCTTCTCTCTTTCTAACAACCGGCCCCCCAAATCATACCGAAAATCCCCCCGAAATCACCATCTAAACACTTTCCAATCCCCAAACACCAATAATCATCAAAACCCCACAAAAACATCACCACAATGTGAAGAACAGCAAAACAACAACAACAGAACTTGGTTCGAAATCCTTTCGGGTCTGCCATCAACGGAGCACTCGACGAATCCCGGTGTGAAGAATCATCGTGAATCTGAAGGTAAAACAGGTAGAAGTTTCACTTTCCTAGCTCCCACGATATTATCAGTCTTGCCTCAAAATTTGGGCTTAAACTAACTCTTTTTCGCTTCTGTATCGTTAATTTTTTTCAGCTACTGCCTTGTTATTTGTTTGCTAAGTTTTGTATTAATTTTGATGTCAAATTGAGTTTCTTTCAATTACTAACGGTTTAAAATCTTTCAGGCTACACACCCATAAAATCTAAGCCAAACACCCCTCGGGAACCATTGAAAACCCACTGTCCGTGGGCGTCCGTGACCTCGGACTCATTGTCCGGACCACGGACAGGTTGTCCGTGACCACGGACAGGTTGTCCGTGACCACGGACACCCACGGACGGTGGCGGAATTTTACATTTTTCAATTTTTCAAATTTTAGAGTTTCTATCATCAACACATGTCCGGCGCCCACGGACACCTGTCCGTGGCCCCGGACTTTTCAAGTTTGCGTTTTTATTTTAGTTCTGTTTTTAAAATCACTGAATTCAACTGGGGTCTGTGGTCTCGGGACATTAGGTCCGTGGCTCGGACTTAATTAAAATTTGACCTAATCCTGCTCCGAAACTCTAGTTTAGGTAACTTCATTTCACTTTAACTTTTCTGTCAAAAAACGTTAAAAAATAAAAAACAGAAGCGCACACTAGGTTAAAAACAACTTTGTCGAAAGCCGTAATATAACCAAGTAGAGGAAAACGACCTAGGAAGGGTAATGAAAGTAATTTGAACCCTAATTAAGTCGAATATCAAGCCCCGAACCCGAGCTCTCCTTTCCTAATTTGATCTAGGTTAAAATTAGGTGGCGACTCATAATAGGTTCCAGTGAGCTAGCTTAGGTTTTGATAATTATTGTTATATGACATAGTTATTAATCTTAGGTTATAAGTGGACCTAAAACCCGATTAGATCCTAATCAACTTAATCCACATAGGATAGGGTTTAAAATCGAGGCTCACAAGTGTTAAGAGATGTTGTAAGGAAATTGAGTAACAAGTTTGGACAATGTTTTAAGGAGGTTCAAAGTGATATTTTGGTATTAGGATATCCTAAGTACATGTATGAAGTTTGGGTAAACAATGGGTGAAGAGAACAGTTGAACAAGGCTTGAAAATGCAAAATATGGAATTCTGTAGCTTTGGTCCGGGACTTGCTTCCAGGACAAGGTCCCGGACCACATACAAAACTGGCCGAGAGTTACTTCAATAGCCTGGTCCGGGACTTGGGGTCGGTACAAAGACCCGGACCAATGCCAATTTTCACCCGAGAGTTCATTTAAGTGTTGGTCCGGGACCTAAGATAGGGACCAAGTCCCAGACCACTCTAAAAAGCTATTTAAGGTTAGAAAATGATATGTAAGATGGGGATTGGTAGGTAATGATGTTATAAGGTTGTTTAAGACATGTTAAGTGAGTTATAAAGACAATTAAGTGGGTGAAAAGTTGTAGAAAAAGTGTGGAAATAAACAAGTTAAAAAATGTGAATTATTTAACTAGTTAACGGGGTAAATTATATTAGCTTTAGACTCTAACAATCATGTTACCCCGATGTTAATGAAAGTGATTGTGATTACCACCGTGTACGGGATTGTTGAGGAACCTAGGAGGACACATATAGTGGACCGTGGTGACAGGTATGGTTTTTCTTGCAACCTGTGTCCTACCGGATTACACCGGCGTGTATGCCAATGTGTTTTTCTGTATGTTTGCCACGTTATAAGAAGAATTCATGAAACGAGTTTACAGTCGTTGTTGTTGTGGTGGTGTGTGCGTACCGATACCGGTATCCTCGAATGCGTATGAAAGGCTAGTTAACCAATATTAGGTAAACGTAGAGAACGGTATCCGGTAATAACATTTCCAACCTAAGGAACGTTCTAACCACGGCTATGCGTGAGTTAGTTATGTGTTTGTTTGTGCATGTTAGTATGTTCACTACCCTTGTGTGTGTCTAACTAGACCTAACCACTTGATTGTGAATTAATGTACTAAGTCCAATAATGAGACTTCTAACAAGTGCTAACCGGGAGTGAGGCGTCCGACTCGTTCCGGCCACGCGTGTGAGTATGGGAGTCGATGTCATAACGGTTCGATTCTCTGTGTATGTTATGGTTGTCTTCTCTTTGGTCTTCAACCTTCCCTTTAGCTTAACCAAGGCTATTTTACTGACTCACGTCGGGCCACAGGGACATACTATGTTTGTTCGGTGTGCTGGGATCACTATATCCGACGCACCTTGGGATTAAGTTATTCGTTCATTTACAGGACTGTAATGAGTTATGTAACGAGCTTAGCATGAGTTTGGGTACATCCTCTAGGCTCTCCAAGGGAACTAATTATGTTTGGGCCGGTCCCTAAAGAGAACCGTTCCCGTTATGTTATGTGTTAATGATGATGCAATTCTTATTGCGATTTTATGTAAGATGGATGTCAATATGTGGTATAGGTTGTTGTGAGTATGGAGTAGTATGTGGATCATGGATATGAATCCCAGTTTTTATAAGACGTTTTGGAGAATAACCCGACTATGGGTAGTGTCGTCTATTAAGGAAATAGCTCCAATAGAGGAGAAATCCTCTAGGGTTAAGGACACAATGGGTGTTCTAATGAGTAAGAAAAAAAATGTTTTTTAACTGTTTTGTTGAGCCTTGTTATGGGTACGTAATGTGTTATGTGTTTACAGTTAACATGCATGGTTAAATAAAATCAACCGCATGCTTAGACAATTAGTTTTGTGCGTGACCGGTAGCATGCGGGCTGCGGGATTACCATACCAGCAAAGGTGCTGAGCCCTTGGGGGCCACCCTTTCTTCCTTTTCTATTTCAGGTACAAGGAGCTGGAAGCCGTTCGTGAGTAGGACGGGTAGTTGTTTGTCATGGGTAGCCATTCAAATTGAGTATGTATTGGGTGTAGTAACTGAAATTGTTGTCGGCATTATTTGTAAATACTCAGTACAGTTGGAATGTATATGTTTGTTGGTTGTTGTTAATAGAAAGGGATCGTTGTTATACCCAAAATTTCAACCCCCCGGAAGAGAGTCTCTACTAATAGCTAGTTTGGTCTAGTAGCGAGGGTTCCCAGTTCGATCGGCACATTTCAAGAGTACTAGGGACAGCTCAGTCATCTCCAGGGGTATTTTCGTAATTTTTTAAGGCTCCTAAGCCCCCTATAGTTTCTCTCTCCTCCGAATAGGGTCAAATTAATTCAAAATGCTTGAAATTTTAATCCATGATAGAGGATGACATTTTCGACATAATGGCGTTGGAATTTTGATTTTTCGAATTTCCAATAATTTTCTAGCATTTCTGATTGAATCTGACGAGAAATTGAATTTAAAAATATTCCACATTGAAAAAATTCGATTCCACTTCAGAAAAATCATAATTGCATCCTTGACACGTGGTTAAAATTTCACAGCAAAATTCCTTTGGGAAGTCACTTAATTAAAATGCCAAAAAATCTTACTTTTACTAGATTTTCTTTATCTTTAAGAAAGTCTATATAAAGGATAAATATTTTGATCAAAGGGGAATCTCATATGCTCAAGAACGCTAGGAAGACAGAAAGTACAGCCTCCTCTCTCTCTCTCTCTCACGTTTTTCAACACCTGGCCCCCCGAATCATATTGAAAATCCCCCGAAATCATCATCTAAACTCGTTCCAATCCCCAAAGCACCAATAATCATTAAAACCCCACATAAACACCACCAAACGTGAAGAAACAGCAAGAACAACCAACAACCAGAGGCTTGGTTCAAAAACTTTCGGGTCTGCCATCATGAAGCACTCGACGAATCCCTGTGAAGAATCATCGTGAATCCGAAGGTAAAACAGGTAGAAACTTCACTTTCCTAACTCCCCATGATATTATCAGTCTAGCCTCAAATTTGGGCTCAAACTAACTCTTTTCGCTTCTGTATCGCTAATTGTTTTAGCTACTGCCTTGTTACTTGTTTGCTAAGTTTTGTATTAATTTGATTTCAAATTGAGTTCTTTCAATTACTAACGTGTTTATAATATTTCAAGCTACACCCCATAAAATTTGAGCTCAAAACACACTTCGGGAAACATCAAAAACTCACTGTCTGTGGGTTGTCCGTGACCTCGGACTCATTGTCCCGGACCATGGACGGGTTGTCCGTGACCACGGACACCCACAGACGGTGGCGGGATTTTATATTTTTCAATTTTTCAATTTTTCAAATTTTAGGGTTTCTGTCAATACATGTTCGGGCCCACGGACACCCTGTCCGTGCCCCAGACTTTTCAAGTTTGCGTTTTTATTTTTTTTCTGTTTTCAAATCATTTAATTCAACTAGGGTCCGTGGTCTCGGACATTAGGTCCGTGGCTACGGACGTAATAAAAATTTGACCTAATTCTGCCTCCGAAACCTAGTTTAGTAGGCTTTTAATTTCACTTTAATTGTCTGTCAAAAAACATTAAAAAATAAAAAAACAAAGCGGCGCACCCTAGGTTAAAAAACACTTTGTAGAAAGCCGTAAATAAACCAAGTAGAGGAAAAACGACCTAGGAAGGGTAATGAAAGTAATTTGAACCCTAATTAAGTCGAATATCAAGCCCCCGAACCCGAACTCTCCTTTCCTAATTTGATCTAGGTAAAAATTAGGTGGCGACTCACAATAGGTTCCAGTGAGCTAGCTTAGTTTCTTTTATAATAATATTGTTATATGCTACACAATTTATTAATCTTAGGTTATAAGTGGCCTAAAAAACCCGACTAGATCCTAATCAACTTAATCAACATAGGATAGGGTTTAAAATCGAGGCTCATAGACTGGCGACTCTGCTGGGGAACAAATTCTTAATTTTAACTTGTTAATTTTAAGAAAGAGGGCTTAACCCGAAAAATGTTATTTATGGCTTTATTACTCTGTTTGTTTACTTTGTGCGCAATTTAAATTTCTGTACCTTTGCATCATATGAGAGCGAGGGTCCATGCAAACCGATTTCATCCCGGACCCGTTTGAGGGTCCCTGTCAGGGACTCACACCTTTTAGGTGATGTGAATAAGCGGGGGAAAAGAGGAGGATGTCGTCTAACCACATCCCCTTGATACCTGGGCTTTAGCCCCAAGCGTTCTCCTGGCAGTGTCCTTACCTAGCCCATTGTTTGGTCAGTCAAAGACCCGACCGTAGGCGCACACCTTCAGGTGATGTGTGAAAAAAGTGGGGAATCCCAAAGAGAATAGCGTGCAAGCCCTATTCCTTTGTGGTAACCTGGGCCCATGCCCCAAGCACCTCTCCGGATCGATCCATACCCGGTTTGGTTTAAGCGTCTAGTGAGGACATGTTGAATTTGTGTGGGCCTTGTTTGCTCGTATGATCGGCCCCACCACCCAGCCTAGAAACTGATAGGAATTTCTCCTACGTCAACCTAGCCCAACCCAAATTTACGGCTTTATTGTTCGCAGCCCAAAGGCCTTGTTTCGTTTGAAATGAATTGTTTGTTCGAGCTCAGGCCCAAAAGCTTAAACTCATGTGATTTCTCTCTTTCAGCCCAATTTGAATTATCAATTTAGTTCTAGGCCCACGAAAAATAAATCCACCAAAAGCATTCATAAAAATCCATCAGGCTTTTCCATTTCAAGGCCCATTCTAGTCTAAGAAGACTTTCCACTCGCGCGTTGGCCCAAGGTCCTAGTTATAAGTGTCATATTTTAGGCCCAACCAAGAATTACTCGGCCCAAACAAGTTAGAATACCACTTTATCAAGTACTCCTTCTCGGCCCAGAACTTCAGTTTTCTGACAGACGGCGTTTTGGAAACAGGTAAACCCAAATCCTAGGAGTGGTGAAGGAGGAAATCCGATCAACATGGATGTCCTTCTCGCAGCTTTGGAACAAAAGTACTTGGACACCATTAGTGCCATGGAGTAGAGACATAGTGCTGTCAGGAGCACCATGGAGTCCAACTACATTGCAGCAATTGAAGAATTAAAAACAAAGACCCTTTTCCTTGAGGCCGGACGTCAAGTCCAAAATGAACTAGTGAATAGGCTTCTTCGTTTTCTTCACAACTGTACTGAAGTTAGTCTATTACGGCCCAAGGTTCACAAGGGGATACCAAGGAAATGGCTGCAGAACTCGAGAGGGCGAGCAGACAACCAGAAGGAACCCTCAAGGCGATCAGTTTAGATTTTTCTTCCTTGAGATCTTGCACTAAGTCAGGAATACCAGCACCCGTCCTAGGCGAGAGTCCCATGTGCCCGCAGAACTGCAGTGCCAGGTTACAGGTAGGATAGCTCAAAGCTCGGAGAATGGGCAACAAGTCCTTAAAGGCAAAGCCAGTTGTGGCAGTCCCAGTTTCAAAGCAGTGAACCAAAGCATCATCCCGACCAAGGCGATTCCCTGCGCCAAGACAGTTTACCGACTTTGGCCGAACACCAAGTCAGGCATTTGAAGAGCTTCAGAAAAGAAACTTGCTACAGCCCTTGGCCCCTCGGCCAGGAACCACTCATTTAGGGAGGCATCTTAATCAATTCTGCCATCACCATCAGTTACCTGGCCATGATACCGATCATTGTAGGGCCTTACGGCATAAGATCCAAGACTTGATTGACCAGGGACTTCAGTTCTCGGAGCGCGGGAATATTTTCGGGAATCCCATGCCGGAGCACCACTAGGAATCCTTGTTATTTTTCTTTTCTCTTCAGTTATTTTGCGTAATTTCTTTATTTTTCTTTCTTTTCAATTACCTTTCTTTAGTTAGTTCATTTGTCTTTTCCATTTAGATAGTACTTAATGTCAATGTTTCCCCCTTCGGTTATTAATAAAATTCGTTCTTTGCACATGTTATTCTATATGTTTGAATTTATATTTGTACATTCGTTCATGTGCCCAAAAACAAAATGGAAAAAAAACTAAAAGTTGGAAAAGTAAAAAGAAAATCTCTCACTCATGAAGCATGTTTGTAGGCATAAAAAAGCAAAACCTTTGTCTTTCACAAAGCCCCTTGTACAAAACCACCTTCCCATCCATACATTCACCATCTTCTCATCACTTCATCATTTTTGCCATTTCACCAGACACATAAAAACAAAATTGCGGCCACAAAAGGAAAAAGAATCATCCGTCACCCCTTCACAAGAGTACCCCATCACCACTCACCATTACACATACAACCACCATCCCACAAATAACTTGGGTATTCAAAAGGATTGTAAAAAAAAACCCACAACAATACTGGGGGCAATCTGAGTTAAGGAACGACAATGTTTATTTCTTTTGTTTAAACGTGCAAACAAGTCTCCGAGTGTACATTTCGCGAGGGAGGGTGTCTTGAGCGGTAAAACCAAGAGCAAAAGAGCGTGTCATTTTTACACGACTCCAGAGAGATCACATTCAAAGGTAAGGTAAAAGGCATAACTCTGACCGAAGGAGATAATTTGTAAATTTACGCTTAAACCTGATGAAAAGTAACAAAGAACGGATACACAACTATTAGGGATGACGAAGCCACCTAGGTACAGCACCACACAACCAAAAGCTTGTGAACCCTGACATTACACCCTAGGCACCCCCGCTGAGCTTTTCATATATGACCCTTTTACAACACTACAAACTCCACAATTTAAGCTAGCCAATGATGAATAATCGACCCAGTGACCAAAGGAAGCAAGGAGCCCGACTTTTGAACAGCAACTTCACAAGTCCAAAGAAGCAAAACTGCTACCAGCACGATGATGAAACGATCCGCAAATGGTCCCAAAGTGACACAGGATCCAAATGGGCTAACATCAAAAAAGCTCTCAAAGTTCAAAACCGGGAAACACAAGAACCCCGAAGGAAAAGAGATTCAAAGAAAGGAAAACCTGGAGAGCCTCGAAGCAATCCAAAATCAGAAAAAGAGAGAGAAGGTGCAAGGAACAACTCAAAAGTCCCAAGTTCCAAGCTCACAAGCGAAGTCAACACGAAGTAGCCAAACGACTTCAAGACAAAGAAGGCAAGTCCAAGAGAAGGTGCAAGTTGCAGCTTTGGTCACCCTTATAGCTCCACATATCCTAAACATTCCTCCATTGTCCTGTTGTCATTCATCACACCCCAAAGCCACATTACAAGCTTAAAAGACTTTTGACTTAATAGTTGTGTATCCAATCACGTGAAAGTAACAGGTTGAATGCATAAATCTAACAAATGTCAAATTCAATGGTTGAGATGTTTTGTCCAAAAGGAGAGCACGAGTGCAAGCGTTAAACACTTTGAGTGTAGGATAGAAAGCACCACATCAAGATCAACCCTGACCTTGTGAGAATAGGATTTGTTTTGCGCAATTAATCAAAAAATACTGGGGGCAATCGATCGTTCCGATCAATTGCCATGAAATCCTAAAAAACTCAGATTGCCTTAAGGAAAATGCCGGGGGCAATTGTTGGTCGCAACAATTGCAATAATGACACCTATTAAGGCCCAAAAACCTGAAACCTAAAGGATCAAACCCTCCTCATATCACACAGGCCCGTCCTAAGCTCCACATCAAATTTCCTCAGCCCTACCTCCACATCAAATTTCCTCAGGCCCGTCCTAAGCCCTACCTCCACATCAAATTTCCTCAGGCCCGTCTTAAGCCCTACCTTCACACTCAAACATCCGTAGGCCCGTCTTGAGCCCTACCATCTCCAGGTTAGACATAAACCCTAATCCTTCTACGTCCATTTAGACCCATCATACATTTTACTCACTTTCACTTAGAACCATCCTTTAGGCTCGTCATAAGACCTAGATCCATCCTTTAGGCTCGTCATAAGACCTAGATCCATCCTTTAGGCTCGTCATAAGACCTAGAACCATCCTTTAGGCTCGTCATAAGACCTAGAACCATCCCTTTGGCTCGTCATAAGACCTAGATCCATCCTTAGGCTCGTCATAAGACCTAGATCCATCCTTTAGGCTCGTCATAAGACCTAGAACCATCCTTTAGGCTCGTCATAAGACCTAGAAACCATCCCTTAGGCTCGTCATAAGACCTAGATCCCATCCTTAGGCTCGTCATAAGACCCAGAACCATCCCTTAGGCTCGTCATAAGACCTAGTTGCATTCCCTTAGGCTCGTAGTAAGACCTAGCGTTACCTTTTTAGTTTACCCACCCTCATCAAACACATTGCATTCATCTCATTCATATAGGCTCATCATAAGACCTAGTTGCATTATTCAAGCGCGTCACAAGACCTGGCGACAGAAAGTTGGCGAGAGGTGATGGCAATAAATCCTCCTTTTGCGATGTTAACTTATTTTTGGGATCAACGAATGGTGGGCGAAGGCAATAAGTCCCCAGGGTTTTACCAGGAGTTATCCCTGCACACCGGCTTGGGGGGCGATGGCAATAAGTCCACATTGGGTCCGGCCAAGAGCATCAGCATGGGTTTTCGGTCTCCAGAAGCATCCGAGCATCATTAACATCATCAGCATCATCAACATCATCAACATCATCAGCATTATCATCAACATCATTAGCATCGTTAGCATTTCAGCATTCTTGCATTTGCATACCACCCAGTTTTCACATTTTAGGTTGTTAACGCCTTAGAATCGCTTGACATTACTTCATTTCACTTTACTTATAGGTAGTCAGCACCTTAGAATAGCTCGACAACATTTCATTCATCATAGGTAGTCAACGCCTTAGAATAGCTTGACATCATCTCGTTCATCATAGGTAGTCAACGCCTTAGAACCACTTGACATTATTTCATTCTCGTCACCTAGGTAGTCAGCGCCTTAGAACAGCTCGACACGATTTATCAGTTTTTCGATAACATGCAGGGTCTTGGAAAAAATCTGGAATTTTGGGGTATCACTCAAGCATCAACTAGCTTTTCACTTTCATTACAAAGTCTAGTTGACGGGGGGCAATCTGTTATACCCAAAATTTCAACCCCCCGGAAGAGAGTCTCTACTAATAGGCTAGTTTGGTCAAGTAGCGAGGGTTCCCAGTTCGATCGGCACATTTCAGAGTACTAGGGACAGCTTAGTCATCTCCAGGGGTATTTTCGTAATTTTTCAAGGCTCCTAAGCCCCCTATAGGCTTTCTCTCTCCTCCGAAGAAGGGTCAAATCAATTCAAAATGCTTTGAAATTTTAACCCATGATAGAGAATGACATTTTGGACATAATGGCGTTGGAATTTTGATTTTTTGAATTTCCAATAATTTTCTAGCAATTTTCGATTGAATCTGACGAGAAATTGAATTTAAAAATATTCCAACATTGAAAAAATTCGATTCCACTTCAGAAAATATTATAATTGCCATCCTTGACCCGTGGTTAAATTTCAGAGCAAAATTCCTTGGGAAGTCACTTAATTAAAATGCCAAAAAATCTTACTTTTACTAGATTTTCTTTATCTTTAAGAAAGTCTATATAAGGGATAAATATTTCATCAAAGGGGAATCTCATATGCTCAAGAACCCTAGGAAGACAGAAAGCACAGCCTCCTCTCTCTCTCCACACATTTTCAACACCTGGCCACCCGAATCATACCGAAAATCCCCCGAAATCATCATCTAAACTCGTTTTCCAATCCCCAAAGCCCCAATAATCATCAAAACCCCACATAAACACCACCAAAACGTGAAGAACAGCAAGAACAACCAACAACTAGAGGCTTGGTTCAAAAACCTTTCGGGTCTGCCATCAACGGAGCACTCGACGAATCCCGGTGTGAAGAATCATCGTGAATCCGAAGGTAAAACAGGTGAAACTTCACTTTCCTAACTCCCCACGATATTATCAGTCTTGCCTCAAAATTGGGCTCAAACTAACTCTTTTTCGCTTCTGTATCGCTAATTGTTTTAGCTACTGCCTTGTTACTTGTTTGCTAAGTTTTGTATTAATTTCGACTTCAAATTGAGTTCTTTCAATTACTAACGTGTTTATAATCTTTCAGGCTACACACCCATAAAATTTGAGCTCAAAACACTTTCGGGAACCATCAAAAACTCACTGTCCGTGGGTTGTCCGTGACCTCGGACTCATTGTCCGGGACCACGGACGGGTTGTCCGTGACCACGGACACCCACGGACGGTGGCGGGATTTTATATTTTTCAATTTTTCAAATTTAGGGTTTCTGTCAATACATGTTCGGGCCCACGGACACCCTGTCCGTGGCCCCGGACTTTTCAAGTTTGCGTTTTATATTTGTTCTGTTTTCGAAATCATTTAATTCAACTGGGGTCCGTGGTCTTGGACATTAGGTCCGTGGCTACGGACGTAATAAAAATTTGACCTAATTCTGCCTGCGAAACCCTAGTTTAGGTAGCTTTTAATTTCACTTTAATTTTCTGTCAAAAAAACGTTAAAAAATAAAACAATAGAAGCGCGCACCTAGGTTAAAACAACTTTGTAGAAAGCCGTAAATAAACCAAGTAGAGGAAAAATGACCTAGGAAGGGTAATGAAAGTAATTTGAACCCTAATTAAGTCGAATATCAAGCCCCCGAACCCGAACTCTCCTTTCCTAATTTGATCTAGGTAAAAATTAGTTGGCGACTCACAATAGGTTCCAGTGAGCTAGCTTAGGTTTTAATAATTATTGAAATACCCCGTAATTAAAAATAGTGATTAATTAGACTAATAAGTAATTTAGAAGCTTAATTATGTCTAAACAATCATGAGGGAACAAATCCCGAAGAAAACGGATCCTTAAAATGGATTAAAAACACTAATGAACATTAAAGCGCGTTTTCGAGGTAACCGGAAAACGTGACTTTAAGCGGGTCAAATAGACTCGTAACAATTTTGGTCAACTAAATAATCATTAATAAATATTAGTGAAGCTTTAGAACCAATAAAATCAATATAACAAGAAATTAGTAAAAACTGTCAAAAACGGGAAGTTGTGGGGTATAAACATAAATAACTCAAACTTATGTGTCCACTCTTAAAATAAAAAGTAGAGTTTGTGTGTGTGGGCTGTGTGGTCCGATTTCTACCCCTCTCTCACACACACTCTCTTAACTCCCTCTATGTACAAAAGACAAAAACAATAAAAGCAAAAAGTAAACATTACTTTACTTACCTCACTCACCTATTCTCTCTCCTACCCACACATTCTCTCTCTCATGTACCCTAACCCCTCCTCTCTATTTCCTTCTTCCTCAACCGGACAACAATGGAGATTTGAGAGAACCCACACATTCTCCACTTCTTCCTCTTGTTACTCCCTTAAACCTTCTCCAAAAATTACAAAAACTACACCATTGTCTTCCTCTCATCAAGGAGAGTATTTCTCTCCTTTCAAAATTCAAAAACGACAACTTTCATCTCCATGGGTGTGTAGCATTTGGAGCTTCAAGACCACCATTACAACCACTGTAACACCCCTCTCAAATAAACACGTAGTAGTCACTCACGTTAACAGAAAAGTAAAACGTCTTACAACGGAAAGAAATAAACAACAACATTAAACTCACTCGGGTGTCACCTGCCATCACTCGCCCACGCGAGTAACGAAGCAGTAATTAAATCCAACGCTAAAACAACAATACTACTCAACCGCAGTGACGACGAGATATCTCATATACATCATACTAAGTCCATATCCACAACAGTCAACAAGTGAGCATCTTCCCAAATCCCAAATACATACAACCGTACCGGCATACATCCACAGACTGATGTCGTTATAAAAAAATTTCATGTGCAGTAATTAATGTAATCCTAACTACCCTGTACCCGCACTTCGGCTTCGACGGAGATCAACAACCTGCACAATAAGTGTAGTCTCAGCGATAGACGCTGAGTATGCCGGATCTGGACCCTATTGGTCACTTGTCATTTTTAACCGTCTTGATATTAGGTTGATTTCATGCTTTATCTTTTTAAAGATATAATAAATACTGTAACAACATGCATGATTATATAGCCATTCATCCGATCCGAACAGTCATTTATAAATATACACAGCACAATCACACATCATACAGTACGACAACATTATTAAATCATACGTCGTATTTTTATCATCATCATATATCACAACATTCGGCCCCCGGGCCCTCACATATCATTTGTTTTGGTTAGCACTGTCGGGCATCAATTAGGACAACCCAAAATATACTCACTTGGACAGTAGTCCCATGTACACACAAGGTGCTCACTGCCCTGATCATCCGAAGACTCTGGGACTATTTCACTTTGCCTTTGTAAAGGCGTCCATTTAGGTGGCCAAGGGCCTGGTGCCAACGGTAGCACACTCCGCCTGACGATCTCTACGCGCGACCAACAGCCAGTGACTGTCTGGATTAAGGTACATCATCACATTCATTCACACTCCATTGTTAACTTCATCTGTTAGATAGTCAGTTACAGTTTTAGTTATGGAGAACATCACTTAATTGTTGGCTGCCCTATGGGTCTTACGCATGCCTAGAATTATTCTAGGTAGTATTCACGTTCGAGTCAAAGCTCTAGAGACCGACAAGTCGTGTCCCGTTCCTAAGTGTTTTACTTAGGTTATAACTACATACTTGTAATACTTAGCGTATTAGGTCAAGCAACGGTGGTCACTATCACACATTTCGCATATGTAGTTTTGTATAAGTCGATCTATAGTCGACGTAGTATTAGTCCCGTAGAACGTTCGTGCATAAATAAATAATGCAGTAAACATAGCTGCCCATCACACACATAAATCACATACATACATTCACACAAGTTATTTATCAAACAAATCCGAGCACGAGGAATTCCTCAGGACAACCCGGATCAAAACCCTTTACATACCGTACACCGTGTCAAGGTCGCGCAGTGTAGACCACTAAGCTTTCTCGTGCGCGCACGTCTAACAGGCGATCTAACAATACGAAGAACGCTATATGTCAATCCACATGACAGTATGATTCGGCATTTCCGAATAATGTCTGTAATCCCGGTATTACGCCCCCGGATTTTCAACTGTTACTAATTAACGTATAGTTATCTTAAAAATTCCTTATTGCAGTAAGTATTAATATCGGTTTAACATAGACGTCGGTTTTTGTTCGAACGTCGTGGTTAGCGGTTTCAAACGTAAGAATTGTATTTTCCCTTCCCGTCATATTTATAAGCGTTATACTTAATACGAATTCGCTCGTTCTCGTTGAAATACCCCAAACTTAGATATGGTGTTTAAATGATAAACTAAGATATAAGGAGGCTAAATAATGCTTTAGAAACATCAAGAAACATTTCTAATCAAGGAAAATATAAGGAAACACCAAAAGAGCAGTTTAAGCAAAAACGTGCTCTAAGCTTGGAGAGACTTGGGTGAGTACCCAAATATTGTTCTAAGACCTTAGTAATATCCTAATGGTCATTTTAAATCAATTACCAAAGAAAACAAAGCTTGAAAACAAGTTAAAACACAAAATGTGCTTTAAGTAGTCTTAAAGCACATTTTTGAAAAATTGTCTTGTAAATGAGTTTTGAATGGCTAAATGTCCATCATTACTTCTTTATTTAACATGTGTACTATATAGTATCACATTTGGAAGTCTATATCAATGGGAAATCAAAAATTTCACAACAATGTGCCTTGTTTTGTGAATAGTAACTAAATTAAGCTAGTTTAAGACATTAGTCAAAGTAAGTCAATTAAATGGTCAACAAAGACCACAACCTACCTTATTTGACCAAGGGGGCCGGTTTTTAAGTGTGACTCACCACACTTATCTAGCTAAGTAAAGAGAAAGCAAAAGTAAGTAAGTTAACTATTCACCTTTTTAACATAATATCTCACCTTTAGTAGTTCTCTCTCCTCATCTCTTCATTCTTCATCTTCTCCATCGGTTTCCCTTGCTCTCTTTCTTATCTCTCACGTAAAACTCAACCTCCATGCTAGCTCCATCTAGCTTTGCACACATCTTGCTCATTTTAGCTCCAAAACCAAAACTAAATACATATATCTCTTAGTTAGCTCAAGCTCTTCCTTTCTATCTTTTCAAAACTTCAAGAGCTTCATTTTGGTGCCAAGTCAAACCACCATTAGAGGAGGAAATTCAAGTTTGGAGACTCCATTGGCTTCTCCATTCTCTTAAGGTAAAGAAAGTGTAAGAAAATCTAGGTTTCCATCATTTCTTTCCTTGTCCGAAAATTTGCACTCATGGGACTCCATGTTTATGCCTTGTTCTAGCTTGTTGTTTTCTACTCTCCAAAGGATAGAGGAGGTCCTTCTTGCTTCAAATCCAAGCTTGTCTTGAGGAACTAAGGTAAAACAATCAATTCAAAACCTTAAAACACATTTTTAACCTAGGTTTTATTCCTTAAGGTTAGTGCGTTGTATAGTGCTCATTGGAATCATTGGACATTGTTTAGAACATTGGCAAGGAGATATATTGGTGACCGAGATTGGGCAAAAAAAAAAATCTAAGGAGAAAAGCTTGTGAAGCTTGTGAGAGAACAAGGTAAATTACTTACCTTAAGGTGTTTTATTGTTTAAGGGAATGGGATTTAGAGATGTGATGAGTTTAGTGTAGAGTTATATTAGAAAAGGACTATATATAACCTAGGAGAAACAATGACTATACTTGTGAACTTGTGACTAAGGAGCAAATGAGAAAAAGAGATAGTTTAAGGATATCAAGGTGAATTACAAGAAGCATTTTATTTCAATGGGAGCCTTGTTGTGTGTATTCGCAGGTTGAAGGCAAATATATGTGGAAATTCAGTGGTTAAGATTATTGTCATTTAAGGGCCTAAGTGCCAAGCATTTTAAGTTTAAGCACTATATGATGATGTGGTGTAGTTGTGGTGTAAATTGTGTGTTAAGGTGTTGTGATGGGAATTTGAGTGATGTTGGTTGTTTGATGGAGAAAAACCAAGTGTTAGGATGTATTATATACTAGTGAACCCATGGCAAAATTTAAAGGAGAACTTAAGTGTTTGAGATGTTCTAAGGGAATTTAATGACTAAGGAAGTACTAGGAAGTTTTAGAGGTTGTCTTGATGAAAAAGGGGTGAGATAAAGTGCTTTAATGAGTTACAATGACTTAGGCATTACTATGAAGGATTTAGGAATTAAGAGAATGTATTTGAGTATTTAGGACTTAGGCGAATGTTAGTAAACAACTAGGAAGGAAATAATGTGTTGATGGATGGAAGTTTAAGCTTGTGAAGGAACTTAAGTAAATGCATAAAAGAGTTTTAGATGGTGAAAGATGCTTGGGAGATGATGTTATAGTGGTGGGGAAAACATTTGGCATAGAGGTTACATTAGGTATGAACCACCACCTAGAAACCTAGTGAAAAACATTACAAGTGTTTGCATTATTACAAGGAAAATGCATAATGACTAAGGTGGATCTTGATGAATGATTTAATGTGTTTAGTGGAGGGCTTAAGGTGTATTTGAGGTGCCCAAATGAGGTTATAACATGCTAGGGATATGAGGTGAAGTTTGGAGTTGAATGGGAATTTAGAAACAAGGTTCTGGAGCCGACCGACCTTAGGGACCGGACCTGCAAGGTCGGTCGAGCTCAGATTACACTACGGAGAGAAAGTTTCTGGAACCGACCGAACTTGGGGACCGGACTTGCAAGTTCGGTCGGGCTTGTATTTTGTGAAGGAATTAAGTCTCTGGAATCGACCGAACATGGGACCGGACTTGGCAAGTTCGGTCGAGCTTAAATTTCCCACGGGGGAAACTCTCGGGAATGGACCGACCTTGGGACCGGACTTGCAAGGTCGGTCGAGGTAGAATTTTCAAACGGTAATGTGTTCTAGAATGGACCGACCTTGGGTAAGGTCGGTCGGAAGTTCGGTCGAGCCTAAAAAAAAAAAAGAGAAATTTTGAATTCTAAGGATGGTAATAGGTAATAAGGTATACCTTTGGTAGGGTGTTAATGATTATGACCCTAAGAACTTAAGGAATCAAGTTAAGATGAGTAAGAACCTTAATGTTTAAAGTTAAGTTTGTAAGTTAAGTGGCAAAGACTTAAGAAGGTATTCAAAGGGGATCTTTAGGAGTTAAGTGAGATAAGTAAGGTGCAAATAACTAATGGTCTAAAAATGAACCGATGTTTAGGTTGTGAATTGGGACCCCGGAGAAGATAAAACAAACGACGATCGACGGTGAACGGTACAGTCTTTCTTGTGACCTGCTTGCTAACGAGGTGTCCCTCGGCTTGTGTGCTATCTGTTTGCTTGCTATGACTAAGACAAGATAAAGCATGCAACCGGTTATACTTAGTCTCGATGTGATTGTGTTTATTTTACACTAACCCACGAGACTTGAGGACGCTGCTAACTAAGTTTAGTACTCACTGAGTTAAAGATAAGAAATAAGTATTGGCGATTGTTGGTTTTTACCCGTTAAGGTTTAACTGTCACTTGATAAATAAGGCTTTCACTAACCATAACTTGGGGTGGGAGTGAGGAATCCGGAATGGTACCGGCACATGTGTATTGGGGGAGGTCGGTATCTGAATCAGATCCGACTTCCAAATAAGACTTGTCATTAGACCCGTCGCCTAGGGTCAACAAACCGACCCGACCACCCGGGCTACTGTTTGAGGTGGGAGGCACATTAAGGATGGCGTGGGGGGATCAAGCCTACATCCCCAATAATTAAGAAAGGTAACTTATCGTCGGATAGTGCACTGCTACCGGCTAGGGTTAACCAAGCCCTACAAAGATAAGCGACCAATTAAGGGCTAACCAATCTAATAGTGGAGCGGTTGGCAATTGTAAGGTTAAGGAAATTGTGGATCTAAGGAGTTAAGAACTAACTCACTTATTAAGGGAACGCCTGAGTCGTTCATTTGCTAATGAGCTATTTATGTTCATTGTGGTTGTTGGTTTGTTGTGCTTCATATTATGCTTATTATGCTTATCATGCTAATCAACTTCCATGCTATCGACAATTAGTCGTCGTAGCCCCGTTAGCTTGGGGGCCATGGGAGGGTCGTACCAGCATTCGTGCTGACCCCCTTTGGGGGCTGTTTACACTTGCAGGTAAGCGGCCGATGAAGTCACACCACGAGAGTAGGAGCGGGTAGCCCTAGGTGGGACTTTATTTGAGTACGGGTAGCGCCTGTGCACCCGTCAGTTAGTAGTGAACCTGAGCTCGTGAAATATTGTATGGTTTGGAGAATACTTTAAACTCGGTTGGTGTATGCATCGTGGATATGTGATTGTAAATATTTAAGTAATGGTATTTCTTGTTGGTTAGACCGTAGCAAGGTCCTGGTGATAGTTATTCCCGCTGCGACGTTTAGGTATTAATTGTTAAGAAGCGACGAACACGACTGGCTAAAGATGGGGTGTTACACTCGTATAATTAATTCAACTGCCATAACGCATGCATAGGCATATGTTATAACCTATAGTTGCATGCACGGTTATATTTTATAACCTATAGTTGTATGCGTTCCACGCAACGTTAGTTTGGATGGACATAGTATATTACCATCCTTTAATATATCTTATATTATACAACTTCCCAATTATGTAACAAATTGTACTTATTTAAAACCTTGTGACTTGTAGTATATAATTACACTAACAGGTCAATATTCATTATATTATTATTATATGGTTTGTAAACCATAATATATATGCATGTTATTGTGTCGGTTTGCATATATGTATATATGTACATTGATTCTTAATGAAATATGGAACTTATATTATGTACATGTTATTCCTTTTACAAGGTTTGTTTAACCATTATAACATCATATACTAACCATAGTATTTATGTCATTGTATACTATAGTTTACAATTTCATTTCTTGTATGATATCCATGCGGTAATAGTATATAGTTTTATAAACTATGTTTTAACCACATACATTTATACGATGTTACTCTATATCTTATATTGTATAACGTGATTCTTTATATTTCATTCAACATTACAATGTATAGTTTTAAACCATATATATTTGTATTTACCGCAAGACCAATTATATGTATAGTTTTAAAAACCATTATATATTGTATTTTTTACCGCAGATACATGTTATACAATTATTAACATCTTCATTCCCAATGTTTCATTAATTACAACTTAACCACACATATTTTATAACCTGTCATTTTAACCTTACATTATATCATTTGAACATTATGATAATTATATCAATTTAGTTCATTATTTTCGGTATTGCACTCAGACCCTAGGTCTGTTTTGAACTCTCATTTCAACCCTCTATTTTCCTTATAATTACAATCATGACACTTATATTATATAGTGTTACACATATTATACATTATATCATTTTATTCTATTAATTCATTACAACATATGGTTTATATATATATATATACTTACCGAACAACCCTAATGCTATTTTGGTTTACTTCTTTCCAGCACCATATATTTTCTATATTTGCACATTGCCACATATATTATAACAAGTTATACACTTAGGTTATATAATATGATTTTAATATTTATTGTTGATATAACCTATAGTTTCTTACCATTATTTGCGCACAGCTCCATGAACTTTCAAAAATCTATTTCCGCCCACAAATTTTTTCCTTATTTTCATTTGACCCCTCTATATAATATACTTTTCTATTTGTCACAAAACCATATATTGTACATTTTATTAATATACCCACTTATATAACTCCAAAAATTCCCAAATTTAATACTAAGAGATAAACCATCATATTAACCAAACTACACCTCTACTTTTCGGTATTTACATTTTATACCCCATAAGTTTTTATAAATTCAACATTCCACTTGTATTGTTAACATAAGTTCGTAAATTAATTATTTATGAGATTAAATTTGGTCAAACCTCCTAATATGGTCCATGTTGACCCAAAAATTTTTAGTTTGACTAGGGGTTTGTATATCTACAGTTTGACCCTATAATTTTCATAAATTACATTTTTGTCCCAAAACCATATTAAATTTTATATAAATTCATTAATAAGGTTTTAAAGCCTAATTCGGCTAATGCTTATAATTGCCCCTAAAATTTATTTTAATTACAATTAAACTCAAACTTATTACGGTAATATTTTTTTGTTTTCTAAATTCATTTTAAACATTTTTAACTTAATATTACATTGAGTTGATTTGCCTAAAATGTTTGCCTTATTACAATAATTAATATATAATAATTACACATAAATGTCATAAAAACTATATTGTTTACGGTTAAACATATAGTTTTTTTTCTTAAATGTTTCCTAAAATCTTTGAATTAATTCCTATGACATTTCATGTCATCCAAGCCTTATATTACCCATTAAAAATGTTATGAAACCTTATAATATTTAGTTAAGTCTTTTAAGACCATGTTTGGTCTCGCTTTCCTTCCCTTGTCACCATATGTTTTATAAATTATATTTTTGACCCATACTTAATTCACTTGACCATATAGGTCATTAATACTCTAACTAAACAACCAAAAATGTTATTAAACATTTTAATACATAATTAAATTATCCAATACCCATACATCCCCGGCTAGTACATCCATGTAATAAAATACATAAAAGCCATATCATAACATAAGGTGAGTATTTCTCACCTAGCTTGATTTTTTCCCAAGCTTCCAAACACTCCAACGCTTCTTGTAAATCTCGGCCTATTTTTTAACATGGGGTCCCATTCGGTTTATGAAGTGTTAAAGATATGGACTTAATATATGTCATTAGGAGTATAAACACTCACTTTGGTATAGGTGTATTTGGGACTGTTTTCCCACGGTTTGAGCATGGAGCTTTCCATGGGTTTCCAAACAGCATCTCAGGCAGAAAACGGAACACTATTAGCCATAGAACACAAGGTTATTATAGGTTGTTTTAAACTTGACGGAATACGTGATAGTCACCTTGGTTTGAAGCTGGTTTCAAGGTCTGTTTACGCCTGGTTTTCCTAAGCAAAGCATGGAGTTAAACTACTACTTGTACCAGTCTATATTACCGGTGGAACCCAGAGGAAATAAGGTGGAATTTTCTTACCGAAACAAGGTCCTTCTAGGTGGTTTTGCTTGGCTATCTCACGCCTGTTTGTACCCAGCAAAAGAAGTGTTATCTTGGTGCTTATACTAGCACATGTGCTCGGTAATACAAGGGGGAGATAGACAAGGGAAAACAAGACCTGTTTTTCTTCTTACCGAGAGGATGCATGGGGCTCTATCATGGACAGTGCTACTGCATGATATAGGGTGATCCTCCTCTGGTTTTTGTACGTGAAAGAAACAAGAAGAGCTGGGAAAACTGGGTATTAAAATGGAGCTTGAACTAGTACATATATTCGGTAATATGTGGAGAAGGAAATGGGATCTTTTTTTTTTTTCCTTACCGAGAGCTTGCTAACCAAGGTAGTTGGTGCATGGATTTGCTACTGTCTGATCTGCAACATTTCTTCTCTGGTTTTACATGAAGAAAGCCGAAGGAAGAGCTCATAACAAGCTGGGTATCTCCTCTAGTTTTAGATGTAAAGAGATGCAAGAAAAGAGTCCAAGTTCAGCTAGGAATGTTATCGGTAAAGCAAGGAAGGAAGCAGTGGGTAAACCTTACCAACCCGATCAAGAATGAGGGCTTGAAGCTGGGATCTTCCTCCTTCATAAACCTGGGTAAACTCCCTTGGTTTGTACGTGACAGAGAGCAAGAAGGAGCTCCTGATTGCTGGTGTTCTTATTTGTTTTCGTACGTGAACGGACAGAGCTGAGCCGAGAATTCTTTTCTGTTTCTGGTACGTGAGGAAACAAAAGAAGAGTTTATAAAGCTGGGAAGGCTGGGTATGTATCATCGGTGGATCATGAGTACGAATAGGAAAGGAGACTTACCGAAATGGTGGTGGGAATGAAGCTCCTTGTGTAGGCGCTATCACTGGATGGACCCTGGACATTCTTCCTCTGGTTTTCCATGAAGAACGCAGGAGGAAAAGCTCAGATCGAGCTGATAATATCACCGGTAATACAGAGGGAAATGTCATGTTTGTTTTCTTTTGGAAATGTTGTGGAGACCACCCTCCTTTCCTCTTCTGTTACTTGTGGAGAAGCCGTTCAACCATGGAAGAAGATAGCAGCATGGAAGATGGATATTTCTCTCGGTACTAGAGTGGCAGAAGAGAGGTCTCGGTTCTGGAGTAGCAGAAGAGAGGTTGAGAACTGCTTTGCTTACCGAGGAGGAAGAAGGAGTCGCTACTGAGAGTGGGTATGGGTTGGACAAAGTCGATGTATTGGGAAGTTTCCCCATGTCTGAATTAGTCTCTCGAGCAGGAGCTGTCGGACAAGCTGTAGTAGTAGTATGGGTTTGATTTGTCAATATATATGTATTGTGTATATTCATGTCATAGGAGTACTCAAACATGGTGTGTGTGTGTGTTCGGTGGATATTGTAGATGCTGCAAGTGGATGTGGTGGCTAGACAGGCAGGCGGAAGTAGCTGGCTTCGGTGGGGTCAATTTGTTAGATTAGCTAGTATTATTTAGTAGTAGATGTTACTTTATATTATAGGTATGCATGTCATGAAGACTTGTCCCCTACATATAGTGATAACAGGTGTTTAGGGACTGCAATTGGAGGAGAATAACATGTCATAGCTGGCGGAAAAAAAAAACAAGGTAGATAGGTGAGTTTGATGGGTTAGTTTGAAAAGAAATAAAATCGTTACTTTAATGAAGTACGATTGGTGAGTCATCTTCAATTTGGAAATGAGGACGGTGACATGCTGGGTTGTAGAGCTTATATTGGCGGGATACATAATCAAGGTCAAGGGAATGTATTGACCATATACTAGCTTAAGAGATAATGTTATTTTGCACTATTTGGTCACTATTCACAAAACAATGCACATATTTTTTGATTATTTGAAAAACTTTAAATTATACATTTTAATGTGGCACTTTATGTCACATTAGTATTTTTAAGGGTATTCAAGACCCTAAAATTAAATAGAACTCATTTTGGAGACAATCTCACAAAAAATATGCTTTAAGGAAGTTTAGTGTACACTTTGTGTTTCAATGTGTTATAAGGCTCAGGTTAAAAATTTAGGTCAAGCAGAGTTCGTTTGGATATTTAATCACCCTAAAAGGTCAAAGGGTGTAATCTTGTTTTCTGTTAAACTTTGTTGTGTTTAATTTATTTTTAAGGCATGTTTAGGCCTTAATTTAATTGATTATAAGTTTAATCAATATTTAATTAAGTAGGGGTATTTCAATCTACCCCCCTTAAAAAGACTTCGTCCCGAAGTCGTTTTACTTAAATAGGTGTATTATAACTACCCATATAACCCATAATGTATATCTATGTGATATATCATTTACACACATCGTGTTATGCTAATATCGCAAATAGCCCTCAATTGTGGCATTAATTCAAACATATATGTATATAGGCGATCCATCAGCACCATCATTTCCTATCAGTTCTACCAACCCTGAAACCTCCCCGAGGTGTCCATACCATATCATTATTCCACATTCTGTATCTAATAATTCATCTCGTATCTAGGTGATACCATATGTAATCAATCTACAAGGTACTATAAATTTGTATATCACAAGTATCATACGAAAAAGTACTACACACGCGGATGTAAACACATCATTCAAACAAGTATTTCATAAGACACATACATACAAATGCACACTACACGCAAACAATCAACAACGTACGCCCCGTGTACCTAACAACACCAACAAAATGACCAAAACAATAGCAACAAACAACCAGTTCACTGTATGCCTCGCACTCGAAACAACAGCAACAAACATCATATGCCCCACATACCAACAAACATACAACAAACATACCAACAAACCACTGTATGCCCCGCATACGAAACAACAAAATTCAGTGCAAACATGTGCGCGGCCAAGAGGCTCTACCCCCTTAAAAAGGGTTACACCCCTGTACCCCACAAGTATTCAACAGCCGCTCCACAAGGAGCGCTGGATACTTGGCTCTCATAGAGTTCTCTAACTCTCATGATTATTCTCATATTAGAGAGACGGGTATGACTCTAGCCCCTCCGGGCTCCAAAACATGTAAAGGGTGAGGCACGTGTTTGTGCTTTCTCCCGAATTCATTCTAATGGGCCCACTCGCTCCGTACAGAGGTGTAGACCCATGAACATAGGCTCAGTTGATTCCTTGTATTGTCGTATATTCCATCGTTAGGATTACTAGCATCTTCGCGTATCTTCTCTCATTGACTTCCAGCTTGGGTTGTCGTATGACATTGGCTATTATTAGTATTTAGTGCTCTTTGCACCTTTCTTGGTAGTACCTAGACGTACTAGTCTTGATGTCTTCTTAGATAAAGATTGTCATCCATGTCTCCTGTGGTTTTTGTTCCGGAGTAACATATTGTTCGTGTTGATATGTATTATATCTTCTCCCCGTGTGTCGGGTTAGCAACAACGTTGGTATGGTTCTTCCTGCTTCCTGCCAGGGAAATCCATATGTTGTGCTCGTATTAGAGTTCTGCAACTTCATCTTCCATTTCACATTATTCTCTACGAGTTTTTATCATTTAAGTTCACCCACGTATTTATTATTGATAGTTGTTCATGTTGGTCGCTTCCGCGCGCATCACATTCCAGTCGATTCGACGGTTTATTAGTTATTACAACGTTTATGTTCTTGTTAAAAGCATTTGCTAGTATACTAGCTTTGTTTTCCATTATTGCGCAGTCACGCGTTTAGGTTCACATCATTTGGTAGATTCTTCTGGATTACAAGAACTTGCCTGATCCTTATAAGGATTCTTCATATTATTCGTTCTAACAATGGGTTTCCTGTTTCTGTCATCATTGTGGTCGTCTTCGATAGATCCTCTTGCCTCCATGTGCACTGTCTGCTACTCTGTGTTGACGATTCTTGGTTTCTCTAGCCCGCTGGTTCAATACGGCTCTTCTCGTCCATCTTCGAGGTAATCTGCATCACTGTCCGTAGCACGGAGTTGACTACTTCTTGTGTTCCTAACACTACTTGTCTACCTGCATGGGGTACCATACTGATACATTACTACTTGCCTGACTAACTTGTAAATAAGTCTGTCAGGCCCACATGCTCCTATCGGAGTGCGGTCGTCCCATGTCTCGTTTAGTAAACTGGTAGCGTCCGTCACACGGCTATTGTGAAGTATTCTATTATCAATCTCCCTTTTGATGGATGTCATTGTTTTAGTTCGATGTTAATTGGTCCGCATTGTCGGTTATCTTGTCGTAGGTGCTAGTGTTCTAGTAGTATGGTGGTAAAGTGGTTGAAAACATTATTTTTGTTTCCTGGACTCATGTCCTTAGCACTTGGTTGTCAACCAGTTAAACGTTAAATGTTGGTTCGTCTGTATGGCTGCAATCGGTTTATGTAATATTGGTTCTGAGCTAGTAATGTTAGTTCTCCTATCTTGATCTCCATGAGTACTATACATAATCCTTTCCTCCAGGTTTAATCATTATCACATCTTACCTATACTTCCGATACGGTGTAGGGTAAGTTCTCATACTTGGGTATTCATTTTGTTCCCTGTCCGTTTAATTGGGTGTATTGTAGATTGCATGACTGCTTGAGTAACTCGGCTCTTCACTTTCCAATCATTCTCATTGGCGGTATTGCATCCACAAAGGGTATGCCATCTCTCACAAGATTATGTTTGTCCATTAGGACTAAACGTTTATCACTATTGGTGTTTAGCATTGAAGTTTTTGTCGTTACTTATCGTTTAGTGCTAGTTATTTATAACTCAGTTATTTATATTTCAGGTGCGCGATGTGGCGCCTGTTAGTAATTCATCATTGTTATTCACAATGCTTACGGTATGTACCGTAGCTCCCTTGTTTCATTATATTAACTTAGACATTGTTATGTTAGTAATATAGCTCGAAAGGTAATTGGAGTCGGTGTTCCCGGTCTCCTGAGCTTATGCCCTTATTTGTATATTAGGTACATACTTATTTGCGCTATTTAGCGTTCGGTTTGAGTGTTTTGTAATATCGATTTAGGTGTTTGTCATTGATTTAATTTACACATTCATTCATCACTGACAGTCGTCACAGTAGTAAACGACATGTCTTTAGCACATATGATACTTATCATTTTTTTTACATGGCAGAATGCCATGGCAGTAGCCATTTTTCCTACTTAGAACTCGTCTCCTAATCAGTGTGATCCTGATAATACATATAGAACTTAATCTTGACGTTGATCACTTTTAACTGTACATAATCATACATGGCACTCCTTGGTAAAGGTAGTGCTCAGAGGTGGTAATTATTCATGCGTTCAGTGTTGATCCGCATTCATTGTTGCGAATGATATTGGTAATGTCGTATAACGGTAGAACGGTAGAATTGTTCCTTTTTACCTTTGGTCCATCTATGGACTGATACGTTCTACTAATTCCCTGGTGTTCATCACAGGTTGGCGTATACTGGTAGTGTGTTTTGTCGGTACTGATTGTGATACGATTGTATTCACTCCATAATTTTATTTTGTATGATTTAATATATACAACGTACACTGTTGGTTACAAGCCTTCTTATTTAATATCTTATTGCTAAATTGCTGCTAGTTGTTTGTAGCTAGTGTACTGTAGTTTGTTATCCTGGCCGTAATTAATTGTGGCAACTTGTGAAGAGTCTCAGGAGTCATCCGACCTGGTGTGATCAGCACCAGTGTTGAACTAACCTTCCACCCCAATTTGTGGTTGGTTTTCCTTGATCCCCGGGAATCAGGTTTCACCGTCCACTTCCAATGTAGCCATCAAATGGTTTGATAATTAAATTATGTTATCTTGGCTCTTAAGCCGGTGTCATTTGATTTGTTCCTGTTTAGTAGTTGTATTTGTTATGGGCTGGTGTGCCATTTTTATTGCATTAGTCGGACTCGACGGGTCCTTCTGAGGTTGTAGGCCTCATATCTTAGTGGTTTATTGCAACAATTGTAGTTCGGTAGTTTACATTAGAGGTGTACAATGTTTGGTGATCATTGGTAGCCATGGTGTTGTACCATTGGTCTACACAGTTTACAGAATTTGTTTGTAACGATAATAGCAGTAGTAACTGCAGTCGTAGTTGTTTGCAGCACTTGCAGCAGCAAGTGCGGGTTGTAGACGAAATTACTGGTACATTGTTTAAATCAGCGCTTGCAGTGGCAAGCGCGCCATGCAAGTAGAGTGTCGGTTCCCGACTTGTTGTCTTACAGCTGCATTGGTTGCTTAAGTACTGTTAGAAGGATTGTGCATGAAAAAGACGATATTGGGTTGGAAAATTTTCTACCCACCTTGTCATCAGACTAACCAAGTCCTCCCTCACATTAGACTCATAGTAGCGTTAACGCTCGGAATTGTTTCTCCACATGTGTCGTCACGACAAGGTCTTAGCGTCACGGTATTGTGTGTACACAAGTTTAGGATTGGAGTTTGAACATAACAGGGACGGTATACTTACAATTTTCTCCATGTGATCAATATAATCTCTTTTACAGTTTGGTGTTATGATACATTTTTCCCCCATTACGGGCGACGGTTTCGCGGAGCTCATGGCGCTCCCGTCCGCTTGCCCTGATGTCTTGGGTGATCCTTTCCACGACATTACGGTAGTAGTCGTACTCGCCTCTGGTGGTGTCCATTGCTACATCGCTTGGTTGTTAAGGGTGGTATGGTATAGAGTTTTTATTCCTGTTACAGGAGTACGAATTATTCATTCAGTGTGAGAGCGTTTAGACGGTCTGTTGGGCTTGGTAGTCCGCTTCTCTATATTCGGGGGTTATCTGTCTCAATTGTATTCTACTCATTGGGTGTGGCGGGAGGGGTACTGTCGGCGGTGGTCCGTACTGGACCTCCACATTAAAATGGACCGTCGCCACTGTACTCATGAAGTTTGTGTCTCCTCCTGGCTGAGCTCCCAGCTGGTCCCTAACAGGGGTAGTATTCCCGGGCCCTTACGCCCTTGACTAGCTTCTGGTTCACACCACCACAAGACTTCAGTATTACCGTTCGCCTTTTCAATAACGCATCATATAACAATCAACTCGTCTGTGTGCCTCAAGGGCTAACACTTGCAAGCCAAAGGCTCTACTAACACCTAACTTCATTAAGACAAAGACGTTTCATACCTCACAAACGTTTCCCAAGTCCTAAGCTCACTGTTAACCTAGTATCTCGTCATCAGAGCGGTACTCCGCTCTGATACCACTTTTGTAACACCCCTCTCAAATAAACACGTAGTAGTCACTCACGTTAACAGAAAAGTAAAACGTCTTACAGCGGAAAGAAATAAACAACAACATTAAACTCACTCGGGTGTCACCTGCCATCACTCGCCCACGCGAGTAACGAAGAAGTAATTAAATCCAACGCTAAAACAACAATACTACTCAACCGCAGTGACGACGAGATATCTCCTATACATCATACTAAGTCCATATCCACAACAGTCGACAAGTGAGCATCTACCCAAATCCCAAATACTTACAACCGTACTGGCATAATCCACAGACTGATGTCGTTATACAATAAATTTCATGTGCAGTAATTAAGGTAATCCTAACTACCCTGTACCCGCACTTCGGCTTCGACGGAGATCAACAACCTGCACAATAAGTGAAGTCTCAGCGATAGACGCTGAGTATGCCGGATCTGGACCCTATTGGTCACTTGTCATTTTTAACCGTCTTGATATTAGGTTGATTTCATGCTTTATCATTTTACAGATATAATAAATAGTGTAACAACATGCATGATTATATAGCCATTCATCCGATCCGAACAGTCATTTATAAATATACACAGCACAATCACACATCATACAGTACGACAACATTAGTAAATCATACGTCGTATTTTTATCATCATCATATATCACAACATTCGGCCCCCCGGGCCCTCACATATCATTTGTTTTGGTTAGCACCGTCGGGCGTCAATTAGGACAACCCGAAATATACTCACTTGGACAGTAGTCCCACGTACACACAAGGTGCTCACTGCCCTGATCATCCGAAGACTCTGGGACTATTTCACTTTGCCTTTGTAAAGGCGCATTTAGGTGGCCAAGGGCCTGGTGCCAACGGTAGCACACTCCGCCTGACGATCTATCTAGGTTCGTTCAGGATTAACTAGGGTAAACCCGATACGGGATAACCCAAGAGATCTCTACGCGCGACCAGCAGCCATTGACTGTCTGGATTAAGGTACATCATCACATTCATTCACTCTCCACTGTTAACTTCATCAGTTAGATAGTCAGTTACAGTTTTAGTTATGGAGAACATCACTTAATTTATTGGCTGCCCTATGGGTCTTACGCATGCCTAGAATTATTCTAGGTAGTATTCACGTTCGAGTCAAAGCTCTAGAGACCGACAATGTCGTGTCCCGTTCCTAAGTGTTTTACTTAGGTTATAACTACATACTTGTAATACTTAGCGTATTAGGTCAAGCAACGGTGGTCACAATCACACATTTCGCATATGTAGTTTTGTATAAGTCGATCTATAGTCGACGTAGTATTAGTCCCGTAGGACGTTCGTGCATAAAGAAATAATGCTGTAAACATAGCTGCCCATCACACACATAAATCACATACATACATTCACACAAGTTAATTATCAAACAAATCCGAGCCCGAGGAATTCCTCAGGGCAACCCGGATCAAACCCCTTTACATACCGTACACCGTGTCAAGGTCGCGCAGTGTAGACCACTAAGCTTTCTCGAGCGCGCTCGTCTAACAGGCGATCTAACAATACGAAGAACGCTATATGTCAATCCACATGACAGTATGATTCGGTATTTCCGAATAATGTCTATAATCCCGGTATTACGCCCCTGGATTTTCAACTGCTACTAATTAACGTATAGTTATCTTAAAAATTCCTTATTGTAGTAAGTATTAATATCGGTTTAACATAGACGTCGGTTTTTATTTGAACGTCGTGGTTAGCGGTTTCAAACGTAAGAATTGTATTTTCCCATCCCGTCATATTTATAAGCGTTATACTTAATACGATTTGCTCGTTCTCGTATAATTAATTCAACTGTCATAACGCATGCATAGACATATGTTATAACCTATAGTTGCATGCACGGTTATATTTTATAACCTATAGTTGTATGCGTTCCATGCAACGTTAGTTTGGATGACATAGTATATTACCATCCTTTAATATACCTTATATTATACAACTTCCCAATTATGTAACAAATTGTACTTATTTAAAACCTTGTGACTTTGTAGTATATAATTACACTAACAGGTCAATATTCATTATTATTATTATATGGTTTGTAAACATAATATATATGCATGTTATTAGTGCCGGTTTGCATATATGTATATATGTACATTGATTCTTAATGAAATATGGAACTTATATTATGTACATGTTATTCCTTTTACAAGGTTGTTTAACCATTATAACATCATATATTAACCATAGTATTTATGTCATTGTATACTATAGTTTACAATTTCATTTCTTGCATGATATCCATGCAATAATAGTATATAGTTTTATAAACTATGTTTTAACCACATACATTTATACGATGTTACTCTCATATCTTATATTGTATAACGTGATTCTTTATATTCATTCAACATTACAATGTATAGTTTTTAAACCATATATATTTGTATTTGCCGCAAGGCATACATGTTATACAATATTAACTCTTCATTCCCCATGGTTTTCATTAATTACAACTTGACCACACATATTTTATAACCTGCCATTTAACCTTACATTATATCATTTGAACATTATGATAATTGTATCATTTAGTTCCATTATTTCGGTAATTGCACTCAGACCCTAGGGTCTGTTTGAACTCTCATTTCCAACCCTCTATTTTCCTTATAATTACAATCATGACACTTATATTATATAGTGTTACACATATTATACATATATCATTTTATTCTATTAAATTGATAAGTGTCCAAATGAGCATGTTTTATAGGTATATTTCATCTATTATATTAGCACTTTTCTTGCTCATTTCTCCACTTTGCTTAGTTTTCCTTTAGTTTATCTTTTATTAGTTATCTCACAAATTTATTGGTTAAACATGAGGAAAACCAAGCTAGGATTAAAGTAGACGAAGAGATGAACGCATAGGCGCAAACGGATCTTAAAACGGAGCTAAAACGAATATTTTAGGAGCAAAACAATTGTGTCCGGACAAGGTGGTCCGGACAAAGTGGTTCGGACAATTCAAAAACCATCCGTGGCATGTCCGGGTTAATAAGGCCGGACAAGAAGCTGTCCGTGGCAGTCACGCGGAGAAAAACACGGACGCAACAGAAAATACAAGCGTCCAAACCATGGAGGTCCGGACGGTGGTCCGGACGCGGCAAATATGGCAACCGTGTTACGTCCGTGCTTATTTGGCCGGACAAAAGTAAGGAAATGAATACGTCCGTGGAATTATGGACGGACAAGGGGCGGACGTGAGCAATTTGAAGAATATGTCCGTGGAAAAATGGAAGGACACAAACAAGGACGCGTGTAAATGCAACCCAGATCTAGAAACTGTCGACTGGTTTTCTTCGCCGACTTGCTTCTTCCTTTGCGGCAGCTGCAGACATATCCATCTACTCCATAAACCATATCAGGCGCCTACCTTAAATCCCTCACGCGTCTGTCTCCAGCTCTGTCTCCTCTCTCCAACCTGTCTTCTTCCTCTTCCTTTCTTCTATATAAACACACTGCACCTTCAACCAAAAACACACGTCGATCCCCAGAACTCACCACTCCAAAAACCTCATTCCACATACAAATTCCTACGTACACTTTCCACTCTTCGTTCTCTTCATTTCTCCATTCATCATCCACACCTCTGCAACACCGCATTAATATTACGTCCAACCTCTGACTGACATATTACCAGTTAATATGTCAGGCTAAGGAGGATTTACTCCGGGGGAAGGTTTAACTATAGTTTGTTTAGTTATGTAATCTATTTCTACTGGTTAAAATAAATACAGTTTGTTACGATTAAAGTTTATCTCTTGCCTTTTCAATAAATTTCATGAATTTATTAAAATGCTTTACAAAGTCTATTTTGATCAGACCAGTGATAAATAGACAGGTTAATTAAGCCGTAAATCTGGAGAAAGCTTATTATGATTTAATAAGTTAGTATTTTCAGATGCAAATATAATTCCTCGCACTTAATTCCGTTTACATGTGTTTTGCTCGAGTCTAGATTAGACCGAGCATTTTCTGGTAAACGAGTCCTTTTGAGTCTATGATTTAGTCCTTAAGATAAAAACAGGAATTTTGCCAAACTATTATAATAAACCGGTAGAGATAGCATAATTAATCAGATTATATAAATCTGAACCCGGAGTCCCATTTAATTTGTCTTCACTCAGTTAATTTATCTGTTGTTTTACTTTACAAAAACGAGTCAATTATCTTCCCCCTTTTGTGACAAGCTTAGGTACTATATTATTTCACTATAAGTCCCACTGTTTGACCCCGACCGCTTCTGTCTTACTATACTACTGCGACCGGTTTTTATTTGCAGCCCGACGGATATTTGAGTTATTAATTTCTTTTTCATTTGTTTAAATTACACCAGTTCTAACCACTCACAATATATAGTCTGCAAAATGGCGCCGTTGCCGGGGACTTGATTTATTCTAGTCCCTAAGCCCCGGATAATTCACCTGTTATATTATAATATTCTATTTTCTTTATTCTGTTAATATTCTGTTTATACTATTTTGTTGTTTGTCTATTTAACTTCTACTAATTTCTGTTATTTACTTACAGTTATTTATATTTCAGTCATTAAATTTCTGCCATTTAATTCCCAGTTATTTTAATTTCCAGTGTCCTTTAAATTTCAGCAATCTAACTTCTAACATTTAAATTTCAGTACACTAATTTCTGACATTTATTTCTAGTAAACTAACTTCTAACATTTAATTTTCTGTCATTTAGTTTTGTCATTTAAATTCTGTAAACTAACTCCTAACATTTAAATTTCTGTCATTTTAATTTCAGTAATTTAAATTTCTGTCAACTAATTACTAACATTTACATTCTGTCATTTAAATTCTGTCATTTAAATTCCAGTACTCTAACTAACTAACATTTAAATTCAGTAATTTAAATTCCAGTTCTTTATTTTCCCTGTCATTTTAATTCCCTTGTCATTTAATTTCTGCTATTTAATTCATTCACGTTCTTTTATTATTTTACTGTTTTTATTACTTAATATGCATTTATTTTAATTTCTTTTTGTTTATTTATTATCGGTTAACTTACTCCAAAAAAAAAGTTCTTAAATTTTCGAATAATTTTTGTTTAACTGTTTAATTTTCCCCTCCTTATTTCTTTCCATTTTTATTTATTTTAACACATCACGAGTTTCTTTTGCTGTTTGAGTGGTGAATGCCTTTTACTAGGTCGCACAGCCTCCCAGAAAATATTAATAATCACACGGTTGACTACATCCCAGAGATCGAGAGAACCTTTCTGCGCAAGTCTAAGGCAGAAACGATCTCAACAAAACATAGCCACCACAGTGATAGAATCCAACCCGGAAGCTGACATGGCATCTCCATCAGCGACAGTTCGAAACATCAATAGGCCGTCTAATCAAGGACAACAGCCTGCCATCATCCTTCCCCACCTTACCCCATCCGAATACGATGAGTGGCAAAAGCTAAAGCCATATCATCAGATCCGATGCGTAAAGGAGTTAGGGATGTTCGATGGCTCCAGTCCAGACGAAGCTCTGTTACATGTTACGAAGTTCTTGCAGCATGCCAACAGTCTAACTGCGACCGACGCAGTACTCCAGTACGCAAGACTGTCATTATTCCCTCACAGCCTGACGGGAAATGCGAGCAAATGGTATCACAGCCTGACACCAAGTACCATTGGTACTTGGGATGAAATGGCCACCAAGTTCTACGACAAATTCCTGCCCCCGAGCCAAACGTTGGAAATGATTGCTGAAATCTATAATTTCAGACAGCCAGGGTCGGAAAACATATGTGAAACTTGGGACCGTTTCAAAGGACTATTACTTACTTGTCCTCACCATGGTCTGACGAAAGAGCAAGTATCACAATTGTTCTACAAAGGCTTGATCGGTCCGTGCAGAACAATGGTACTATCCTCTTTAGGGGCTGACATTCTGAAAAAACAGGAGAACAGTTTCTGAATAGCATAGATTCTCTCTGTGAAGAGATCAGAGACTGGGCCACGGGCGGATCAAGAGGCGGCACTCCAGGTTTATACCATGTCGGGGAAAGTGACAATAAATTTGACCAGCTGATGAAAAGCCATGAGCAACTCATGGAGAGCAATGCGCAGCAGGCGACAAAAGTAAGTACTCTGCAGAAAGTGGTTGAGCAGATGGCCATGAACTCCTACCCCCAACAAGCAAAGTCGATGACTTCCCGATCATCAACAACCCCTCCAGGCTATGCTCCTCTATCCTGATCATCTCCTGATATTTCTTGTACGCAATGTGGTGGGCCTCATGATTATGAACAATGCCCCCAACTACAAGAATTAAAAGCAGCGGAGGAAGCAAACTATCTCACCAACAATTCAGGGTACAGGCAACCTTGGTAACGTAACATGCAACCCAATCTTCGCTACTCAAACACCGACAATATCCAAAACCCACATACACTACAACCATCTCAAAATTACAGACCTCAGTCCAATTTTCAAGGAGGTCAGAGGCAGTATCAGCAACAGCCTTATGGCAATGAGGCTTCTTCGAGCCGACAGACTCAACCTCCTTCGAATCCTGAATCTGAAATGTCTCAAATGCAAGAGATGTTTAAAGCGATGATGGGTAAGTCCCGAGACACGCAAGAGGAGGTCGCAGCCCTTCGCAAAGACCAAAGAGCCTTGCAGTCCCAGATACAACAGCTTCTAACTCAACAAAAACCTCCTGGTCAATTCCTTCACAAACTAACCCCAATCCAAGAGAGCAAGCAAATTCAATCCTTGTAGAAGATGGCACATTCCAATCAACAAACTTGAGTGCAATCTCCCTAAGGAGTGGAAGAGAACTTGCTCCTAGAAAAGAAAAACAAAATCCAGAAGAGGCCAGCACCAATGATGAAGACACAACCAATCCAGCCTCACCTCCCTCAGAAATCCAAGTTCCTACTCCTGCTACTCCATCTCCATCTCAAATAACCATCGACATTCCATCTTCCTCTCCTAAAAACAGTGAACTCCCATTTCCCAACAGGATGAAAAAGAAGCACCTAGATGAGCAGTTTTCCAAATTCTTGAGCATTTTCAAGAAACTGACTCTCGACATACCTCTAATCGATGCTTTGCAAGAGATGCCCAACTACGCCAAATTTCTAAAGGATCTCTTAACAAAGAAAAAGAAGAAACCTGGAAAAGAAACAGTTCACCTCACGGAGGAATGCTCTGCTGCCCTTCTTCGAGCACTCCCTCCCAAACAAACAGATCCGGGAAATCCTGTTATTCCATGTTTTATAGGTGGAGTGGACTGTGGAAGCGGTTTATGCGACCTGGGAGCTAGTATTAATATCATGCCCTATGCCACCTTCTTGAAAGTAAGAGGAGGGGAGATGCAACCAGTTCCATTCAAACTACAACTAGCTGACAGATCAGAAATCAAGCCAATGGGAATAGTTCGAGATCTGGTAGTTGGAGTGGCCCGCTTTATCTTTCCAGCTGAATTCGTCATTTTGGAAATGGACGACGATTTGAGGTTCCCCTGATTTTAGGACGACCGTTTCTAAGTACTGCCAAAGCCATTATTGATGTCCATGATGGAAAAATCACTTTGAGATATGAGGATGAAAAGATCGAATTCGATATGCAGAAAATGATGAAGAAAAGCTCTAACTTTTCTCCTCACGCTAAGACAGTGGGATTAACAGATGATGATGAGGAGGAAGGTGATTTTCCTACAGATGAAGACATGTATTCCTTTCTTCCGTCCTGAAAGCTGAAACTGGACCACTAGAGCAAGTATTAGTTACTTCTCTAGAAGAAAAAGTGGAGGACCCAGAAGTTAACGCCATGCTGGCGTCTGTGGAGAAAGGAATGGCAGGTTATCAAGCCTACCGGCCACCAATCGAAAGACTTGACAGACAACCACAAAAATCAATTCCCTCAATAGAACAGCCACCAGAGCTCGAGCTTAAGGAGCTACCTTCTAAACTCAAGTATGCCTTTTTAGCTGAAAGTGACCATTTGCCTGTCATTATTTCCTCTTCTCTGAATTCCGGGGAGGAAACGAGGTTACTTGAGGTATTGAAGAAACATAAAACAGCGATTGGGTGGACTATTGCTGATATAAAAGGAATTGACCCCTCCTATTGCACACACCACATCTATATGGAGGAAAACTACAAGTCTATCAGGCAACCCCAACGTCGGCTAAACCCAAACCTGAAGGAGGTAGTAAAGAAGGAGGTTCTGAAACTCCTAAACGCGAACATCATTTATCCTATCTCTGACAGTCCATAGGTAAGTCCTGTTCAAGTTGTTCCGAAAAAGGGAGGAATTGAAGCTGTGATAAATGACAAAGGGGAGGCGGTTCCTCAAAGAAAAATTACTGGTTGGCGCATGTGCATAGATTATAGGCGCTTGAACTCTACAACCAGGAAGGATCACTTCCCTCTACCTTTTATCGATCAGATGCTAGAAAGATTGGCAGGGCAGGAGTATTATTGTTTCTTAGATGGTTTTTCAGGGTACTTCCAGATTCCTATTGCGCCAGAGGACCAAGACAAGACAACTTTCACTTGTCCTTATGGTACCTTTGTGTACAGAAGAATGCCCTTTGGTCTGTGCAACGCTCCTGCCACCTTTCAGCGTTGTATGCAAGCAATCTTCACAGACTTCATCGAGCAAAGCATTGAGGTATTCATGGATGATTTTTCTGTATGGATCTAGTTTTGATTTTTGTTTGGCGCAGCTTGATCAAATTCTTGGCCGATGTGAGGAGACAAATCTAGTCCTCAACTGGGAGAAGTGCCACTTTATGGTCAAGGATGGAATTGTGCTCGGTCACATAATATCTACTAAGGGGATTGAGGTAGATCAAGCCAAGGTAGAGGTAATTGAGAAATTGCCAAAACCTACTTGTGTGAAAGAAGTAAGAGCATTCTTAGGGCATGCAGGATTTTATAGATGGTTTATTCAGGATTTTTCTAAAATTGCAAAACCATTAACTGATTTGCTTCTGAAAGAAGCCCCGTTTGTTATTTCTGATGATTGCGTATCTGCTTTTAACTTAATTAAACAAAAATTGGTAGCTGCTCCCATTGTTGTTTCACCTAACTGGTCATTACCCTTTGAGATTATGTGTGATGCCAGTGATTTTGCAGTAGGGGCGGCTCTGTGCCAAAGAAAAGAAAAGATTCTACAAGTTATTGCTTATGCGAGCAAAACTCTGGATAATGCCCAAAGGAATTACACAACCACCGAGAAAGAGCTCCTAGCAGTGGTATTCTCCTTAGACAAATTCAGATCATATTTATGGGGAAGTAAAGTGATTAGTCACACTGACCACTCTGCTCTTAAATATTTGTTCACTAAGAAAGAGGCCAAACCACGTCTGCTTCGTTAGATTCTCTTGTTACAGGAATTTGAAATTGAAGTTAGGGATAAGAGTGGTAAGTTAAATGTTGTGGCTGACCATCTGTCTTGGTTGGTAGTTCCTGATGATGGCGTACCGATTCATGAATATTTTCTGGATGAGACTGTTTTTGTTTACGTACGGTGCACGAGCCTTGGTATGCTGACCTAGCCAATTTTCTGTTTCTGGGGTGGTACCTCGAGATTTAACCTATTCTCAAAAGAAGAAGTTTTTATCTGACGCTAAGCATTATATCTGGGAAGACCTTTATCTCTTTCGAGTTTGTGCAGATGGTTTAATCCTCAGGTGTCTCCAAGATGATGAAGTATCCAGTGTTCTAGAGTTTTGCCATTCCAAGGAAGCTGGAGGCCATCATGGATCTCATAGGACGGCAGCCAAAGTTTTGGAGTCCGGATTTTATTGGCCAACTCTACATAAAGATTGCCAAGCCTTTGTGGTCAGTTGCGATAATTGTCAACGCATGGGAAATGCTTCAAGGCGACATGAGATGCCTCAGCACGGCATTTTAGAGGTCGAACTTTTTGACTGCTGGGGAATAGATTTCATGGGACCATTCCCCTCTTCGCAAGGATTCCAATATATTCTGGTGGCAGTAGACAACGTATCCAAATGGGTTGAAGCAATTCCTTGCTTACATGCTGATTCAAAGACAGTGGTAAAATTCTTAAGAAACATGTCTTTACCCGCTTTGGAGTCCCTAGAGCCATTATAAGTGATGGAGGCACACACTTCTGCAATCGAAGCATTGATGCATTGATGACTAAGTATGGGGTACACCACAAAGTTGCTCTTGCTTATCATCCCCAGACAAATGGGCAAGCAGAAGTGTCAAACAGGGAGTTAAAATGGATACTCCAAAATACGGTGCACTCCTTCAGAAAAGATTGGGCGTTAAAACTGGATGATGCTCTTTGGGCTTATCGCACAGCATATAAAACCCCCATCGGTATGTCGCCTTTTAAATTGGTCTATGGAAAGCATGTCATCTCCCTGTGGAACTTGAGCATAAGGCTTATTGGGCAATCAAGGCCTTAAATTTTGATATGACTACTGCGGGAGAGAAAAGGAAATTGCAACTCTCTGAGTTAGAAGAGCTAAGAGATCAGGCTTACCAAAATGCTAAAATTTATAAGGAACGAACCAAGAAGTTCCATGACAAGCTGATACTCAAGAGAGACTTCAAAGTTGGTGATTTGGTTCTCCTCTATAACTCAAGATTGAGGCTTTTCCCTGGGAAACTCAAATCTCATTGGGCTGGTCCTTTCCGGATTGTTAGTATGACCTCGTATGGTGCCTTTGAGCTACAAAACGAAAAGGGCGAAACTTTCAAAGTTAA
Organism: Limonium bicolor; assembly: GCA_023374045.1. NCBI lineage: Eukaryota > Viridiplantae > Streptophyta > Magnoliopsida > Caryophyllales > Plumbaginaceae > Limonium > Limonium bicolor. The sequence continues at coordinate 254,576,128 of CM041778.1, read as the reverse complement.
TGGAGCCCGTCTTAAGAGGTATACTTGTCCTACTGATATTTCAACTGACTTGTTTAGAATTCATCTTGTCCAGGAACAGCATGACACTTTTACTCCAGTTTCGAAACCGGCTCTGTCGAAGAAGAAATCTCTCCCGTGGAGAGTTCAAACATCAATCAGCTACAGCAGCTTTACTATACCAAATTATGGTAACCCGACTCACAACTCCTCACATACATAATAAAGAACATGCGTCTAGCTAGAGACGTTAAACCCGGGCAGCTTGGTGGGAGGCAACCCACTATCTACACTTTGCCTTTCATTTTATTTTATTTTGTTTTCTCTTTTGTACTATATTTCCCTTTTTTATGTTATAATAAAATGCTGGTTTTACTTGAGTTCTTCTGGCTGTGTAGAATATTCTTTACAGGTAAATCTCATGTAATTCTACAGCTACATTCAAGTATTGGGGAGCGCGACACACTCTGCGAACTTTGGGGAGTACACTCTTTCCCCACTGTTACTTCTTATTCCCTTTTGCTATGCCCTGTTAATTTAATTCTATCTACGCAATGAGGGCATTGCTTGAGCTTAAGTGTGGGGGAGAGCCCTTTTTGGTGAAATTTTGTGCTAAAATGTTTAATCTCTCTGCTTATCTTGCGTTAGTCCAAAAATTTAAATTATGGACCCTGCTGATGTGGGTTGTTCTCTTTATGAATAAATACTGTTATGAATTGTGGGATAAATGGTACAAAAATTTTAAAATTTTGATTGCTTTTGAGGAGCATTTTCTATGCGGTGTGACCAAATGATCTGCAATGGTTGGATTTTTATTGCTCAGGGGTTCTTTCTGTCTTCTTTCTTAGGGATTGCTAAGGGGTGCTTTCTATATATAAAAAAATAAATAAGCAAGGGACTTGCGAGACACCATTGGTAACCAACAAAGAGAGTTGAGTGTTCTTAAAAACAAAGGCTTGATGCCTACATATTATCTTCTCATCTCTTATGCAAAAGTGAAACAAATGCATAAATCTATTTTTCCTTTTGTTTTCTCCTCAATGCCCATTCTTGAGAGAAGTTGGCCATGGTAAAAGTTCTCAAAGTCACCTTAACTAAGAAGCATTGAAGTACTCCGGATCATACCCGAAACTCTAATTTTTATTTTTACCCTGAGTACACCTGTGCCACCAGCAGTTGATGGATCACACTCCTCGAAAAGTTTGAGATCATGTACTGTTCACCTCTTTATCCTACCCTTCATAATAATATTTGTTAGTATTGAGCATTTCCTACTTGCTTGGGTACATGGTTTTACTTGAGGACAAGCAAAAAGATAAGTGTGGGGGTGTGATAAGTGTCCAAATGAGCATGTTTTATAGGTGTATTTCATCTATTATATTAGCACTTTTCTTGCTCATTTCTCCACTTTGCTTAGTTTTCCTTTAGTTTATGTTTTATTAGTTATCTCACAAATTTATTGGTTAAACATGAGGAAAACCAAGCTAGGATGAAAGTAGACGAAGAGACGGATGCATAGGCGCAAACGGATCTTAAAACGGAGCTAAAACGAATATTTTAGGAGCAAAACAATTGTTGTCTGGACCAAGGTGGTCCGGACAAAGTGGTTCAGACAATTCAAAAACCCGTCCGTGGTATGTCCGGGTTAATAAGGCCGGAAAAGAAGCTGTCTGTGGCACGTCCGCGGAGAAAAACACGGACGCAACAGAAAATACAAGCGTCCGAACCATGGAGGTCCGGACGGTGGTCCGGACGCGGCAAATATGGCGACCGGGTTACGTCCGTGCTTATTTGGCCGGACAGAAGTAAGGAAATGAATAAGTCCGTGGAATTATGGATGGACAAGGGGCGGACGTGAGCAATTTGAAGAATGTCCGTGGAAAAATGGACGGACACAAACAAGGACGCGTGTAAATGCAACCCAGATCCAGAAACTGTCGACTGGTTTTCTTCGCCGACTTGCTTCTTCCTTTGCGGCAGCTGCAGACATATCCATCTACTCCATAAACCATATCAGGCGCCTACCTTAAATCCCTCACGCGACTGTCTCCAGCTCTGTCTCCTCTCCAACCTGTCTTCTTCCTCTTCCTTTCTTCTATATAAACACACTGCACCTTCAACCAAAAACACACGTCGATCCCCAAAACTCAACACTCCAAAACACTCATTCCACATACAAATTCCTACGTACACTTTCCACTCTTCGTTCTCTTCATTTCTCCATTCATCATCCACACCTCTGCAACACCGCATTAATATTACGTCCAACCTCTGACTGACATATTACCAGTTAATATGTCAGGCTAAGAAGGATTTACACCGGGGAAGGTTTAACTATAGTTTGTTTAGTTATGTAATCTATATTTCTACCGGTTAAAATAAATACAGTTTGTTACGATTAAAGTTTATCTCTTGCCTTTTTAATAAATTTCATGAATTTATTGAAATGCTTTACAAAGTCTATTTTGATCAGACCAGTGATAAATAGACAGGTTAATTAAGCCGTAAATCTAGAGAAAGCTTATTATGATTTAATAAGTTAGTATTTTCAGATGCAAATATAATTCCTCGCACTTAATTCCGTTTACATGTGTTTTGCTCGAGTCTAGATTAGACCGAGCATTTTCTGGTAAATGAGTCCTTTTGAGTCTATGATTTAGTCCTTAAGATAAAAACAGGAATTTTGCCAAACTATTATAATAAACCGGTAGAGATAGCATAATTAATCAGATTATATAAACCTGAACCCGGAGTCCCATTTAATTTGTCTTCCACTCAGTTAATTTTATTTGGTTTTACTTTACAAAAACGAGTCAATTATCTTCCCCTTTTGTGACAAGCTTAGGTACTATATTATTTCACTATAAGTCCCACGGTTTGACCCCGGCCGCTTCTGTCTTACTATACTACTGCGACCGGGTTTTATTTGCAGCCCGACGGATATTTGAGTTATTAATTTCTTTTTCATTTGTTTAAATTACACCAGTTCTAACCACTCACAATATATAGTCTGCATAATTCATTACAACATATGGTTCTCATATTTGCACATAGCCACATATATTATAACAAGTTATACACTTAGGTTATATAATATGGTTTTAATATTTATTGTTGATATAACCTATAGTTTCTTACCATTATTTGCGCACAGCTCCATGAACTTTCAAAATCTTATTTCCGCCCACAAATCTTTTTCCTTATTTTCATTTTGACCCCTTCTTATATAATATACTTTAAATTTGTCACAAAACCATATATTGTACATTTTATTAATATACCCACTTATATAACTCCAAAAATTCCCAAATTTAATACTTAAGATATAAACCATCATATTAACCAAACTACACCTCTACTTTTCGGTATTTACATTTTATACCCCATAAGTTTTATAAATTCAACATTCCACTTGTATTGTTAACATAAGTTCGTAAATTAAATTTATGACATTAAATTTGGTCAAACCTCCTAATATGGTCCATGTGACCCAAAAATTTTCAGTTTGACCAGGGGTTTGTATAATTACAGTTTGACCCCAATAATTTTCATAAATTACATTTTTGTCCCAAAACCTTATTAAATTTTTATATAATTCATATAATAAGGTTTTAAAGCCTAATTTTCGGCTAATGCTTATAGTTGCCCCCAAAATTTATTTAAATTACAATTAAACCTCAAACTTATTACGGTAATATTTATTTTGTTCTAAATTCATTTTAAATCCATTTTTAACTTAATATTATATTGAGTTGATTTGCCTAAAATGTTTGGCCTTATTACAATAATTAATATATAATATAATTACACATAAATGTCATAAAAACTATATTGTTTACGGTTTAACATATAGTTTTTTTTTCTTAAATGTTTCCTAAAATCATTGAATTAATTCCTATGACATTTCATGTCATCCAAGCCTTATATTACCAATTAAAAATGTTATGAAACCTTATAATATTTAGTTAAGTCTTTTAAGACCATGTTTGGTCTCGCTTTCCTTCCCTTGTCGCCATATATTTTATAAATTATATTTTTGACCCATACTTAATTCACTTGACCATATAGGTCATTAATACTCTAACTAAACAACCAAAAATGTTATTAAACAATTTAATACATAATTAAATTATCTAATACCCATACATCCCACGGCTAGTAAATCCATGTAATAAAATTCATAAAAGCCATATCATAACATAAGGTGAGTATTCTCACCTAGCTTGTTTTTTCCCAAGCTTCCAAACACTCCAACGCTTCTTGTAAATCTTGGCCTATTTTATTAACATGGGGTCCCATTCAGTTTTTGAAGTGTTAAAGATATGGACTTAATATATGTCATTAGGAGTATAAACACTCACTTTGGTATAGGTGTATTTGGGACTGTTTTCCCACGGTTTGAGCATGGAGCTTTCCATGGGTTTCCAAACAACATCTCAGGCAGAAAACGGACACATATTAGCCATGGAACACAAGGTTATTATAGGTGTTTTTTAAACTTGAAGGAATACGTGATAGTCACCTTGGTTTGAAGCTGGTTGTCAAGGTCTGTTTACGCCTGGTTTTCCTAAGCAAAGCATGAGTTAAACTACTACTTGTACCAGTCTATATTACCGGTGGAACCCAGAGGAAATAAGGTGGAATTTTCTTACCGAAACAAGGTCCTTCAAGGTGGTTTTGCTTGGCTATCTCACGCCTGTTTGTACCCAGCAAAAGAAGTGTTATCTTGGTGCTTATACTAGCACATGTGCTCGGTAATACAAGGGGGGAAAACAAGACCTGTTTTTCTTCTTACCGAGAGGATGCATATGGGGCTCAATCATGGATAGTGCTACTGCATGATATAGGGTGATCCTCCTCTGGTTTTTGTACGTGAAAGAAACAAGAAGAGCTGGGAAAACTGGGTATTAAAATGGAGCTTGAACTAGTACATATATCTGGTAATATGTGGAGAAGGAAATGGGATTCTTTTTTTTCCTTACCGAGAGCTTGCTAACCAAGGTAGTTGGCATGGATTTGCTACTGTCTGATCTGCAACATTTCTTCTCTGGTTACATGAAGAAAGCCGAAGGAAGAGCTCATAACAAGCTAGGTATCTCCTCTAGTTTTAGATGTAAAGAGAAGCAAGAAAAGAGTCTAAGTTCAGCTAGGAATGTTATCAGTAAAGCAAGGAAGGAAGAAGTGGGTAAACCTTACCAACCCGATCAAGAATGAGGGCTTGAAGTTGGGATCTTCCTCCTTCATAAAACCTGGGTAAACTCCCTTGGTTTGTACGTGACAGAAAGCAAGAAGGAGCTCCTGATCGCTGGTGTTCTTATTTGTTTTCGTACGTGAACGGAACAGAGCTGGAGCCGAGAATTCTTTTCTGTTTCTGGTACGTGAGGAAAACAAAAGAAGAGTTTATAAAGCTGGGAAGGCTGGGTATGTATCACCGGTGGATCATGAGTACGAATAGGAAAGGAGACTTACTGAAATGGTGGGAATGAAGCTCCTTGTGTAGGCGCTATCACTGCATGGACCCTGGACATTCTTCCTCTGGTTTTCCATGAAGAACGCAGGAGGAAAAGCTCAGATCGAGCTGGTAATATCACCGGTAATACAGAGGGAAATGTCATGTTTGTTTTCTTTTGGAAATGTGTGGAGACCACCCTCCTTTCCTCTTCTGTTACTTGCGGAGAAGCCGTTCAACCATGGAAAGATAGCAGCATGGAAGATGGATATTTCTCTCGGTACTGGAGTGGTGGAAGAGAGGTCTCGGTTCTGGAGTAGCAGAAGAGAGGTTGAGAACTGCTTTGCTTACCGAGGAGGAAGAAGGAGTCGCTACTGAGAGTGGTATAGGTTGGACAAAGTCGATTATTGGGAAGTTTCCCCATGTCTGATGATTAGTCTCTCGAGCAGGAGCTGTCGGACAAGCTGTAGTAGTAGTATGGGTTTGATTTGTCAATATATATGTATTGTGTATATTCATGTCATAGGATTACTCAAACATGGTGTGTGTGTGTTCGGTGGATATTGTAGATGCTGCAAGTGGATGTGGTGGCTAGACAGGCAGGCGGAAGTAGCTGGCTTCGGTGGGGTCAATTTGTTAGATTAGCTAGTATTATTAGTAGTAGATGTTACTTTATATTTAGGTATGCATGTCATGAAGACTTGTCCCCTACATATAGCGATAACAGGTGTTTAGGGATTGCAATTGGAGGAGAATAACATGTCATAGCTGGCGGAAAAACATGGCCAAGGTAGATAGGTGAGTTTGATGGGTTAGTTTGAAAAGAAATAAAATCGTTACTTTAATGAAGTACGATTGGTGACTCATCTTCAATTTGGAAATGAGGGCGGTGACATGCTGGATTGTAGAGCTTATATTGGCGGGATACATAGTCAAGGTCAAGGGAATGTATTGACCATATACTAGCTTAAGAGATAATGTTATTTTTGCACTATTTGTCACTATTCTAAAATAAAACAATGCACATATTTTTTGATTATTTGAAAAACTTTGAATTATACATTTTAATGTGGCACTTTATGTCACATTAGTATTTTTAAGGGTATTCAAGACCCTAAAATTAAATAGAACTCATTTTGGAGACAATCTCACAAAAAATGTGCTTTAAGGTAGTTTAGTGTACACTTTGTGTTCCAATGTGTTATAAGGCTCGGGTTAAAATTTTAGGTCAAGCGGAGTTTGTTTGGATATTTAATCACCCTAAAAGGTCAAAGGGTGTAATTCTTGTTTTCTGTTAAACTTTGTTGGTTTAATTTATTTTAAGGCATGTTTAGGCCTTAATTTAATTGATTATAAGTTTAATCAATATTTAATTAAGTAGGGGTATTTCAACCACCTTCACCTCCTTGTTCATTTGAGGTAAAAAATATTCTTGAAACCTCACTGTTTTTCTAGCCTTATGGGCAAAACGAAAATTGAGCTAAAACCTTGTTTGGTTTCCTTGTACTCTTGCCGATTTTGGCCTCTTTGAAGGAGTAGAAATATGTTCTTGAGCTACTCCAAGCATACCTACACCCTTGCAAGGTAATGAAATTTCTAACCCTAAAACTTACATTAAGCTTTAAAGATTGAAAAGGGTTAGTTAGTGTATTAAGATGATGTGTATATATGGGTTGTAGTGTTAGAGAATTTGGGTTACTAAAACCGGTGGAAAGAGAGAGAGGGAAAGAAGAAGCAAGAAGGAGAAAAGGAAAAACTAGAAGAGAAACAAGGTAAATTATGCTTGTCCTTGTGTAGTCTTGTATATATGTTGGTAACAGATTTTAGAAGTTTGAAATGAGTAATGAAAATGGTATTGTGTAGTAGTGTAATGTGTAAGAGAATCCAAATGTTTTAAACCTTTAAAAGACATGTAAAAGCTTGTTGAAACCTAGATGGGAATTAGTGTTTGAGTGCAGGAAACTAATGTTGCTTAGTGTGGTATTTGTGTATGAGAGTTGGTATATTGATATTGGCTATAAACAGGTGGTACGGATCATTTATGTGAGTGAAACAATGTGGTGAGAGTGTAAGAATATAAGGGAGGTTATGGCGAAATTCACCTAGGAATAGAACACTTAATGAACTAGAAACTGGGTGGAAGATTTTATGTTGTAATAGATTTTAAATGAGTTAGTTTAGTGGGTAAGTTAGGAGAGGTGTGTAATGCATTAGAAGTCTTAGAAATGGATTATAAGAGGGAACTATAGATGGAGAGAGTAGTAGAGTAAAGATCTGTAGCAATTGCAACTAAGAAAGACATAGTGTGAGTGCTGAGGGGAATTTAGAAACAAGTGTGTAATTAATATAGATTGTGTAATGAATTAATGGATGAATTAACATGATTTAGAGTGTTTAATTAGTGTTAACAACATGGGGAATAAGTGTAGGAACAATGGGGAAATAATGGGTAAGAAGAGGGACAGAAAACAGAAATAAAAATGCAATTACTGGACTGGACCGACCTTGGGACCGGACTTGCAAGGTCGGTCGAGCCCAGATTTACAAAGGCGGAAGACTTTCTGGAATGGACCGACTTGGGGACCGAACTTACAAGGTCGGTCGGCAAGAAAATTCCCGTCATAAAACCTTCTGGAATGGACGACCTTGGGACCGGACATGCAAGATCGGGTCGACTCCAGAATGTCAAAACCAAACTCACTGGAATGGACCGACCTTGGGACTGGACTTGGCAAGGTCGGTCGGCCTGTAATCTTCAAGCGTATTACCTTACTGACTTCGACCGACCTTGGGTCCGACCCTGGGTAGGTCAGTCGGGGTTTAAACAAAATAATAATAATAATAATAATAATAATAATAATAATAATATAATAATAATAATAATAATAATTATACATAAGTATATATTATGTGTATACCCACCTATACATATATACATATATATTTAAGTACACCGTTGTTAAGTAATGAAAAGTAAGTAAATAAAGGTAAGTGTAAGAACTGTAAAGACTTAGTAAATATGAGTTAGGAAACGTAAGAGTAACGAGTTAAGTTAAGACAGTTAGATTAATCACTCGATTGTAGTATATCATAGGATTTGATTTGTGAACACACGGAGGAACGTCGGATACAAGTACAACGGTGAACGGTATGAATTCCTCATGCCCTGTATGCTATCTTGGTTACTCTGATTTGTGTGTTGTGTGCTAATTGGTCACCAAATAAGATAAATGCACGAATCGGAGTTATTATGTTTACTTGTGGAAATGTAGTGTTGTATCTCATTGAATCTTGTCCTGAAATCATAGTTTGTATAATTCATGAAATGTATGGATGAATATGAGTGTGTGTATGTATAATGCCTTGCACCGTGACGAATGCGTTGTGATTGGACTTCTAACTGATCCTAACAAGCTTACCAATTAACTTAAATTGGTAATTAAATTGGAATGAGTAGAAGTCCGATATAGTTTCGGCCACGCGTGAGGATGCGGAGACACAAGAGGTTGGATCCAAGTCCTGACTCTTAACTGGTCTGCGGCCCAAATCCCTTAAATGGGTAGCATCCCGGATTGGTGAGTCAGTAAATCCGGTGGTGGGACGGTGTAGTCCCGGGCCAGAGGTCATACCGACTTAACATGAGTATGAGTAGTAAGCAAGAATGAGTAAGTAAGTAAATGAAGTAAGTAAGTAAAGTAAGAGTAAGTAATGTGTGTAAGAGTAAAAGAGTAATAAGCATAACGATTAACCAGATGCTTAATTGGTAACACCGTGAAGGTAAGTAATGTGTATGTTATTGCAATTTGCCTTGAATCGTGTAATGTATTGTATATGCATGTATGTTGGTTGCAAAAGCATGTTTGTATGAAATAAATAAACCGCATGCCTATTCGACCTTTATGTCGGCATGCCCTAGCTAGCACACGGTATATGCGGAATTTATGTGCATTTTTGCTGAGCCCCTTGGGGCGATGTTTTTACTACACACAAGTACACGAGAAGGGTGAAGACGGATGAAGACTTAGATAGATTTCTTTTTGTTGTAATTAATGAATGTGAATGTGGTGTACTAAGTTGTACACGACTAGGAGCCTTTTTGATTAGCCGGTGTACCATGGGGTACCTTTTTGGATATTGATGGGATGGTGAATTGGGTAATAGATGAGTAGATGGTAGAGACTCATTATTTTTGGTAAACTTGGGGATGATTGTAATTGAATATACTTTGGCACTCGGTAGCCATTAATGTAAGTATTTGATACCCGGTCGGTAATAGGTAAGTAATGTAGTAGCTCGGTATACTATGATCATCAACCGTGACTGTAAGTAAGGTAAGCCTAGCTGGCCGTATGAGCGGTTAGCGGCGTTGTACCACCCGCCGTAGTAGTAGGTATTTCCCGTGTGAGTAGCTTTGATTATTGGGATGATTGGACGGTAGCATAGGATTAACGGTAGGGGTGTTATAAAAAGTGGTCAGAGCGTAGTTACGATTTCAACCATCCTAAGGTGAATACTTAGAAACCTAACTAGGAACACCGTTGTTAACAACGGATACCCTTGACATTCTTAGGAACGATATCTGTGCTTAAATACAAGACCCTTAGGTCACAACTTGCAAAAGCTTAATGTCATTGCTAAATGTTCAGATGTCAGGACGAGGCCAAGGCCGAACTAGAGGGAGACCTCAGATGGGCCAGGTGAGCAGACGATAGCTGAGATTGTCGCCGCCACGGTAGGTAGCGCAGATGCTACCACAAGTAATTACGGCCATGCAACAAAAACCAACAGAATCAACAAACACAAGCGGGGGCCAGTCTCTCCCCTCCACCAGAGAAGTGAACTGTGTAAAAGCTATCGCAGATCTCCGTCCTCCATGCTTTAGGGGCGAGAGTGATCCGGCTAAGCTAGAAGCCTATATCTCCGAGATGGAGACGGCGTTCGAAACCCTCAAAGCTCCTGCTGGAGTTCGAGTTAGAGTAGTAGCCTACTATCTGAAAGATGCAGCCAAGGATTGGTGGAAGCTAGTCAGGCATGAGCATGTCACGACCCCACCTTCGATTGGGAGTCCTTTGCATCTCTCCTCCGATCCAAGTACTATCCGGAACATGTCAAGACCAAGAAAAGGCTTGAACTGGATGCTTTGAAAATGACAGAGAAGATGTCTGTCGATGAGTACTACAGAACCTTCACCTCCATCCTCCGTCTTCTACCCAACCTTGGGTACACCGGACAGGTCTTGGTAGATCGCTTTTATGGCGGTCTGAGCCATCGCCTACGGTACGGTATGGGCTACACACGATTTACCTCCCTTCAGGTAAATATCGGTTTAACCCTTAGTACCACTGTAATTCCTTAAATACTTTACCCTTACCTCCATCTCTTTAAATAAGAATCCCGGATAATACCTGAAACTTCAGGAGTGTTATCACGCGGCTTCTCCCGTTGAGATCACTTGCCAACTTCGGGATGAAGAAACCGCGCTGAAGCGCAAAGCTAACAGTAAGAACACGAGCTCTGAGGAGCAGAACCAAGGGAAAAGCTGGAAAAAGAATAAGGGAAAGTTCTTCAGTCAAACCCCAAAGAACTTCCCAAGTGAGAGCAGTGCCCATGCTGAACAGGGCAAACCAGTTGAGCTTCTTCAACTAGGTTCATCTGCACCGGTGGCTGCAAAGCCACTGAGATCACACCCACCTAAGGGTAAACTTCGAATCTAAATCCGTATTTGCATAAGTATCATACCTTGTGTTCCTGCACAAATGTGCTAATTCTCTAAACCTTAGGTTCTGGCTCCGGTTTCACCAAAAACTTCACTGACGGCCGCGCTTATGTGTGCCGCAAGTGCAATCAAGACCATCCCAGCAAGGATTGCCAAGGGAGAGAAATCCGGTGCTACAATTGTCAGAAGCCGGACACCGAGCCAATGTATGCCCCGAAAATGCTAAACCGAGAGGAAACTTCCAAAGCTACAAGCAAAGGGAAGGCAAGGAGGTTGCATCTGGCGATGCACCGACCCAGCAGGCACCACAGGGACAGGGATCCCGGGGTCCTCAGAGGGGCGCACCTCAGAGGCAGCCTGCCTTGCATATCATAGACCGAGACGGGTCCGGTTCTAAGTCCGGCCCAGTAATAATCTTAACCTTGAATCCTTGAGAAGCATGTCTAAGTATTGGAGTGTTTGTTTGAATGAATGCATGAGTAAATAATTGAAGTATGTATGGAGCATGAAATGAAGTAGTTGAAACTAGTACTCACCATAGATGAAATTTATAACCATAGGAAACTTTAGTATCTGCTATCCAATACCATTGAAACTGAATCAAGAAGAGATCGACATCACCTCACACCACTACTCCAGTGAGCAGTGTCAGGTCATCCGACCAGGTATGATTTTATTAAGGGGATACCTGACACCTGAAGCACAAATCTCAATTATTCGACGATGCAACGAGCTAGGAACGGGTCAAGGAGGATTTTATACACCCGAATTCCCCGGTGGAGCGAAGATGAAGCTGAAGATGATGTGCTTGGGAAAGGATTGAAATCCTTATACCAAGACATACCAAGAGAGACGAACACAAGACGGAGCAACGCCACCGACAATACCTCCAGAATCTCTTATACTTGTTACACAAGCAGTAGAACTTGCACAACGATGCGAACATGATCCGATCCCCGCACTTGAAGCGGACCTTTGTATCGTCAACTTCTATGAGAAAGAAGGACGACTTGGGTTACACTAAGACAAGGACAAGACAGCGGAATCTCTTGGACAAGGAGTGCCCGTAGTGTCTTGGTCCATTGGTGATGACGCCGTATTCCTGTATAGCGAGCAGAAGCGTGTGGACCTCGCACAGAAATTGGTACTGAGATCAGGAGATGTCCTAATCATGGGTGGAAACTCTAGGATGCTGTATCACGGGATCAACAAGATCAAGTTGAATACGGCACCGCCGACAATAATCAATGCCACACACATGAAACCAGGACGCCTGAACCTTACCTTTAGGAAGTATTAAATTCACAGCATCATGTAATGTATTAGTAACGTGTATTAGAGACACAGAATGTATGATGGTTGGTTTATCAATAAAGAGCAGCGTTGATTTAAATTCCACTTGTGTCCATCATCATTACTTAACCACATGTGAATTCAATAGGTTGTGGACTCGGTACCGAAGGTAACCTGAGCATCCTCACCGAAGCACAAGCCGACAAAAGCGGCACCATCTTAACAGGAACATTCCCAGTGAACGGCATTGAAGCCAATGTGTTATTCGACTTCGGCGCCTCTCACACCTTCGTATCACCTTCTTTTGTGAAGAGGTTGAAGCTAGATACGGATGAGCTACCGAACTTCATGGTTACTCTCCCATTGAAGGAGCGAGTACAGTGTACCAAATACTACCAAGCAGCCAAGATTGAGATCAAAGGCGAAGCGTTTCCCATTTCCTTCATCGAATTCAATGGATTGGGATTCGACTTGATAATCGGAATGAATTGGTTGGGGCGGCACAAGGGTAGAATCCTCTGCGCCGAGCATCAATTGCTGCTCAAGAGTCCTTCTGGGGTTACTGTATCTTACCGCCAGAGACCGAGAGAGCCTTCGACCACAGTCATCTCCGCCATGGCTATGTACCGGGTGCTCAGAAAGGGCCATGAAGTATATTTGTGTAATGTACAAGACCTGGAGAGAGATCTAGATTTCAGTGATGATGTACCGATTGTATCCGAATTTCCCGATGTATTCCCTAAGGAGCTACCTGGCATGCCACCTCAGAGAGCGGTTGAGTTTGAGATTGACCTCTTGCCAGGTACCGGTCCTATTGCTAGGGCACCGTACCGTATGGCACCTGCTGAAATGACAGAGTTGAAAGAACAACTGCGAGATCTTCTCGACAAAGGGTTCATACGCCCGAGCGTATCACCCTGGGGAGCACCGGTCCTCTTTGTGAAGAAGAAGGACGGTAGTCTCCGACTTTGTATTGACTACTGCGAGTTGAATGCGGTCACAGTAAAAATAAATACCCATTGCCACGCATCGACGACCTATTCGACCAGCTGAAAGGAGCATCAGTCTTCTCCAAGATCGATCTCCGTTCTGGGTATCATCAAATTGCTATCAAAGAGCAAGACATCGAGAAAACGACATTCAGTACCAGATATGGCCACTACGAATTCACCGTCATGCCATTCGGTTTGTCAAAAGCACCAGCAAAATTCATGGACCTCATGAATCGACTATTCAGTGAGCAGTTGGACACTTCGGTTGTTGTCTTCATCGACGACATCCTTGTATACTCAAAATCAGCAGAGGAACATGAAACTCATTTGAGGAAAGTGCTTGAGACACTACGCGAGAACCAGCTGTATGCGAAGTTCTCCAAATGCGAGTTCTGGCTAGATCAGGTATCATTCCTTGGTCATGTCATCTCGAGCGCGGGCATCTCAGTTGACCCTTCAAAGATAGAAGTTGTAGGATCATGGCCTAGACCCAAGACTGTTACCGACATTAGGAGCTTTCTTGGTCTAGCCGGTTACTACCGGTGATTTGTAAAGGACTTCTCGAAAGTCGCTAAGCCCATGACTACACTGATGAAGAAAGATGCACCGTTTGTATGGACGGACGAGTGCGAAGTATCATTTCAGAGCTTTAAGGACTCATTGACCTCAGCGCCCATCCTTACTCTTCCAGAGGGAACAGAGGGATTTGAGGTATACTGTGATGCATCAGGTAAAGGAATGGGATGCGTACTCATGCAGCATGGCAAGGTTGTAGCTTACGCCTCCCGCCAGCTGAAAAAGCATGAGGAGAATTACCTGACACACGACTTAGAGTTAGGAGCCATTATCTTCGCCTTGAAGATATGGCGACACTATCTCTTTGGGGTAAGCATCACCATCTACTCCGATCATAAGAGCTTACAGAATGTATTCACACAGAAAGAATTGAATTTGAGACAGAGAAGGTGGATGGAGTTTCTCTCAGACTACGACATCGACCTACAGTATAAGGAAGGGAAGGCAGACATCGTAGCCGACGCCCTGAGTCATCGAGCACACTCGCTCCATTCGCTACTCGCTTCTTCTAGCTTGGTTGACGAGGTGCGAGACGCTCAGTTGAGCGACCCTTACCTAACCGAAATCAGACAAAATATCGAGAATGGTACATTTGAGAAGAACAAGTATGACTTCAAACTACATGAAGATGGTCTGATTCGATTGAATGGCAGGCTATGCGTCCCCTGAAGCAATGCTGAGCTAAGGGATCGCATCCCGCGAGAGTCACACAGTTCCACATTGTCAGTCCATCCGGGAGCCTCCAAGATGTACAAAGACATGAAGAGGTACTTCTGGTGGTCTGGGATGAAGTCAGATATGACAAAATATGTATTGAGATGCTTAACATGCCAGAAAGTAAAATTTGAACAGCGTAGACCGGGCGGAATGGTACAATCAATGCCAGTTCCGGAGTGGAAATTTCACGATATCTCCATGGATTTTGTTGTAGGACTCCCACCTGCCAGGGGAGGACTCAACATGATCTAGGTTGTAGTCGATCGCCTTACCAAGGTTGCCAGATTCATACCGATGAGGGACACCTAGAAGGTAGTGAAGCTTGCAGAGCTATTCGACAAGGAGATTATCACACATCATGGAGTCCCTAAACCATAGTATCTGACCACGACACCAGATTTTCTTTTGAGATACTGGAGAGCCACACGGGAAGCACTGGTACAGAATTGAGTTGAGACCGCCTTCCATCCTCAGACCGACGGTCAGACAGAAAGGACCATCCAAACACGGAGGACATGCCTCGGGCATGTGCCTTAGATTTTCAGGGGAGTTGTTAGATAAGCTTAATCTTATCGAATTTTCTTACAATATATCTATCACGCTTCGATTAAGATGTCGCCTTCCAAGCCCTATACGGTAGACCTTGCCGTACACCCTTGTGTTGGGATGAGTCAAGTGAAGCGGTCATCATAGGACCGGAGTATTTAGAACATGTCCAAGCGGAAGTGCAACAAATCTGGCCAATTGAAGGTAGCCCAAGATAGACAGAAATCCTATGCGGATGTGAGACCACGCGGACCTTGAGTTCGCCGTGGGCGACCAAGTGTTCTTGCACGTTTCACCTATGAAGGGCGTATTCCGTTTTGGTCAGAAGGGCAAGCTAAGACCAAAATTTGTAGGGCTGTACACTATTACCGAAAGAGTTGGATCCGTAGCCTATAGGTTAGCACTACCTGAGGACTTGGGGCGTGTCCATGATGTCTTTCATGTGTCACAACTCAAGAAGTACATTTCTGATCCTTCTCATGTCTTAGAGCCCGAGAGACTTTCCATTGAGCCGACCATGAGATATGTCGAGACCCCAGTGAGAATCCTTGATAGGAAGACCAGAGACACTCGCCATAAGTCTATACAAATGGTGAAAGTCCTATGGTCAAACCATGATGTCGAAGAAGAGACATGGGAGCTGGAAGATGCCATGAAGTCAAGTACCCATAGTTATTCATAGACTAGGGAGTCTAGTGTTTTGTAGATACGGGTACGGGTCATACCCCTTTTTAAGGGGGGTAGAGCCCTTTTGCTTTTGCATTGCTTCGGGTGAGCATTGCGTAGTGTGTAGGTATTACAATATAGGTTGATGGCACATGTAGTGCAAGTGAATTTGGTGTATGTATGTATGTGTAATGTATGGATGTGTATGTACGATATGTGATGTATGTGTAATGTGAATGTGATGGTATGTATGGAAATGGTGTATTGTGTATGTGAATTCGTATTGTGCTTGAATTCTGTATGTTTGTAATGTAGAGGAAGTAAAACACCTCATAGGTGTAGTAAGACACATTATGGCAATTGGTTTGCCTAATGAGTAGAACAATTAAACTATTAACCTTGAGCAACTTTGAGGGCAAAGTTTCTTAAGGGGGGTAGATTGAAATACCTCGTAATTAAAAATAGTGATTAATTAGACTAATAAGTAATTTAGAAGCTTAATTATGTCTAAACAATCATGAGGGAACAAATCCCGAAGAAAACGAATCCTTAAAATGGATTAAAAACACTAATGAACATTAAAGCTCGTTTTCGAGGTAACCGGGAAAACATGACTTTAAGCGGGTCAAATAGACTCTAACAATTTTGGTCAACTAAATAATCATTATAATATTAGTGAGCTTTAGAACCAATAAAATCAATAAAACGAGAAATTAGTAAAAACTGTCAAAAACGGGAAGTTGTGGGGTAGAAACATAAATAACCAAACTTATGTGTCCACTTTTAAATAAAGGTAGAGTTTGTGTGTGTGGGCTGTGTGGTCCGATTTCTACCCTCTCTCACACACACTCTCTTAACTCCCTCTATGTACAAAACACAAAACAATAAAAAGCAAAAAGTAAACATTACTTTTACTTACCTCACTCACCTATTCTCTCTCCTACCCACACATTCTCTTCTCTCACGTACAGCCCCTAACTCCCTCCTCTCTATTTTCCTTCTTCCTCAACCGGACAACAATGGAGATTTGAGAGAACCCACACATTCTCCACTTCTCTCCTTTTGTACTCCCTTAAACCTTCTCCAAAAATTATAAAAACTACACCATTGTTTCTCCTCTCATCAAGGAGAGTATTTCTCTCCTTTCAAAATTCAAAAACGACAACTTTCATCTCCATGGGTGTGTAGCATTTGGAGCTTCAAGACCACCATTACAACCACCTTCACCTCCTTGTTCATTTGAGGTAAAAATATTCTTGAAACCTCACTATTTTTCTAGCCTTATGGGCAAAACGAAAATTGAGCTAAAACCTTGTTTGGTTTCCTTGTACCCTAGCTGATTTTGGCCTCTTTGAAGGAGTAGAAATATTGTTCTTGAGCTACTCCAAGCATTACCTACACCCTTGCAAGGTAATGAAATTTCTAAACCCTAAATGAAATACCCTAAACCTTGATATATTGTCAAAATGTTAAACTACGGTATGTAAAGGCAAAAAAATGCCTTAGAAACATCAGTGAACAATTTAAACCATAGTAAAATGCAATAAAGCACTAAGATACAGTTTGAGCAAAAACATGCTCTAAGCTAGGAGTGAACTTGGTTAGGACCCAAAGAGCCTACCAAGACTTAATAATATTCAATTATGATTTAATAAGGCTAATTAAGTCCTTAGGAAACCTTGGTAGACAATTAAACCAAACAAAACACAAATAAATGCCTTAAAGTCAATATGGGCAAAAATGTGCTCTAAGCTTGGGACAAATTTGTATAAGGCCTAATGGTCACACCTATACCTTATAAATATGTTAATGAACATATTAAATCAATTACCCAAGAAAACCAAGCTTGAAAACAAGTTAAAACAGAAATGTGCTTTAAGGAGTCATAAAGCACATTTTTGAAAAATTGTCTTGTAAATGAGTTTTGAATGGCTAAATGTTCATCATTACTCTTTAATTAACATGTGTACTATATAGTATCACATTTGGGAGTCTATATCAATGGGAAATCAAAAATTTCACAAATATGTGCCTTAGTTTGTGAATAGTAACCAAAATGTGCAAATTTATAACATAAGTAATATAAGTAAGTTTATTGGTCAACAAAGACTATTATACCCCTAGGTAGAGATGGGGGGCGGTTTTTATCATGGTGAGTCACCAACATGTAAAGAAATCAATTAAAGAAAGGAAGGAAAAGTAAGTAAAAGAAGAAAGTTACTTTATAACATAAATATCTTCCAAAAGCAAAACTTATCTTCATTTCTCCCTTCCTCCTTCATTTTCCCACGTCTTCAAGCTCCCTTCCTCCCTTCCATTTACGATTTGCTATAGTTCCACACAAGAACTCCATCTTTGAATGCTTGTAACTCCTAGCTCCATGGTCCAAATTCAATTTCAAGACCACCATTCTTCTAGTTGGAGCAAGCTCTACACTCCTATCTTTCAAATCTTCAAGAACTCAATTTTGGTGCCATGGAGATTCACCATTGAAGGAGCTTGAGCTAATATTTTCATGCTTGTCATTCTCTTATGTTTCAAGGTAAGGAAACTCAAAGAAATGATGTTCCTTCATGTTTAGTGTTGTCCGAAAATTCACCTCACAATGGTGTCTTTACCTTGCTTGTTTTAGCTCCATTTGAATCTTCCAAGGGCTAGGAGGAGTCCTCTCTTGATACTTATTCAACCTCTTCCAATTCCAAAGGTAAAACAATTACCTTAATGTGTTAAGATAATATATGTAACTAGGGTTTACAATGAGATGAAGCTTAAAGCTTGTATACTCATTACATTATTGTATAATGTTTAGAAGTTGACAAGCAACCAAAAGCCTTGCCAATTTAGTCAAGGAAACAAGAAAGAAGTTTGTGAGGAAAAGAGGTGAATGTGCTAACCTAAGGTGGTTTAAAGTCTTAGGAGAAATGAGCTTGTATTGCTTATGAAAATGATTTAAGGAGCCAAGGAAAATGACTTAGAAGAATGCTCTCAAGGGCTTAGTAAAAAACATATTATTGTTGAGTGTTTGCAGGTCAAAGGCAAATACAATGTGGGAAATTCAGTGTTTATGATTTATGCATCTTAAGGGCCTAAGAGCCTGTTATTTAAGGGCCTAAGTCCATGCAATTTAAATTATGCACTATATTGTGATGTAGTGCTAAATGTGTGAAGTTTGTGTATAAGAATGTGTTTGATGGATTTAGATGTGTGTAAAGAACATTCTTTGTGAAGTTGAGTGTCTTGGATGGTTAAAGGAGGAAAAACAATATGTTTATGTGTAAGGAATGTGCATTAAGTGATTAAGTGTTTTTGGTTGTAAAAGGGTGAAAACCTAACTGTTTGAGTGTAAGAATACTCTTGATGGATTTTAGGTGTTCTTGAATGTTTTATGGTGAAAAACAATGTGTTTTGGTATGACATTGTGCTAAGAGAACCTATGGCAAAATTTAGATGATGTATAAGAAGTTCTAAGTGTTTAAAAAGAGTTTTGGTGAGTTTGGAAGTGTTGAGAATGATTAAATGTTTTACTAGGGAAGAAAGCATGTATTAAGGTGTTTAGAGTGCTACAAGGATTTAGACATTGTCTTGGAAGTTCTAGAAATCAAATGAGTGTTTTGGGACACACCAAAGATATTTCGGAGTTTTGTTCTAGGACTTAGGCAAACTTTGGGAAAACAAGGAGAAGGAATAAACTTGTAAAAGGAATACAAGGATGATATAAGGAATTTAGTTGTAAGAATAGATGCTTAAGAGTGGATGTTCAAATGGAGAAGAAATATTATGGTATAATGGATACAATAGGCATGAAACACCACTTAGAAACCTAAGGAGGAAATACTATAAGTGTTAGAGATTTTGGTGGAAATTGGTTAAGTGTTTAAAGGCTTGGAAAATGAGTGTTTTGGCTTGTCCGAACATCCGTCCGGACATGGACGTTCGGACAGGCCCTGTTGCGTAAAAATTCTCAGAGTCTCGAACTATGTCCGAACTTCGGAAGTCCGGACACAGGTTCGGACACATGAGATTTTACTTTGAAATTTCCCTCGACTCATGTCCGAACTTCCGAAGTCCGGACACATGTTCGGACATGCGTCTGTTTTCAGTTTTAAGTCACGGCTTGCGTCCGAACTTGGGAAGTCCGGACACAAGTTCGGACATGCCACTGTTTTGGCCAAAAATGTTGTTTAAGGTTAGGAAAAGTTGTCTAAAAATGGTGATTATTAAGTAATGATGTTATAAGATTGTTAAGGACATGTTGAGTGAGTTATAATGACAATTTAGTGAGGGAAAAGTTGTATTAAAATGTAAAAGTAAAACAAGTTAAAATGTGAAGTTATTTAACTAAGTTAACGGGGATAAGTTATGAGCATTAGACTTTAAACAATCATGTTACCCCGATGTTAATAAAGTACATGTAATGTTATCAGTTGTTCGAGAATTGCTCGAGGAACATAAGTGGACGTGATAGAGTGGACTCCGGTGACAGGTATGGTTTTCTTGCAACCTGTGTCCTACCGGATTACACCGGCTTGTATGCCAATGTGTTTTTTTGTATGTTTCCACGTTGTAAGATAAAACATGTAATGAGTTTACAGTAATTCATTTATGTGGCGTGTTCAACTCCGATACCATTTAACCTCGGAAGTGTTAACCTTAGTTAACTGAGTCTAGGATCACATGAGAGTTCGGTATTCGGAGTAAACGAGCCGAACCATGGGACGTTCTAACCACGGCTATGCGTGTGTTAAATGTGTGATATGTGTGTGTGAATGTAGGGATCTCCCTTGTATGTTTAACCCAGTTGTAATACTGTATGGTGTGTAGAGGTGATAGACTCCATAGCGGGGTTCTAACTAATATCTAAAAGTAAGTATGTACTAACAGTGGTGAGGAATCCGGTTAGGCCGTCGCGCGTTGTTTAGGGAGTGGGTATCCTTCTTAGCCTTACCCTTCTCTCTGTATGGTTGTTTCCCTCACGGGTTATGATCTCCATTAGCTTACTCCAAAGCTTAGCTATTCTGACTTATGATCGGTTTAGGGGGAACATGTGTTTGTGTGGTGTGTTCGGGTCACAAAACCCGAACCATCTTAACTTAAGTTACTCTTCAGACTATTAGGACGGTAATGAGTGTTGTATAACGAGTTTATCATGAGGGTGACATCATTCTCTAGGCTCACTAGTGAATTAACAATGTTTGGGTCGGTTCCTAAGAGGACCGCTCCCGTTATGTTATGTGTTGTTGATGTAATGCAATTTCTATTATGATGTTATTACGCGCACGTTGAAACGTGAAAAGTGTTGTTATGTGATGTATGTTATATGTTGTAAAATATGGAGTATGTGGATCATGGATATGAATCCCAGTTTGTGATAAGAGGCGTTTAAGGATAACCCGAATAACGGGTAAGAGTCGTCTATTAAGGAAGTAGCTCCATTAGCGGAGAAGCACTCTAGGGGTAATGAATACCAGGAGTGACCTATCAAGTATGGATATGTTATCCGTTTGTTGAGCCCATTGAGGCGGAATGATTCGTGTTGTGTGTTTTAAGTTACATGCATGATTTAAATATAATCACCGCATGCTAAGACGACAATTAGTTGTGTGGGCCCGGTAGCATGTGGGCTGCGGGATTACCATACCAGCAAAGGTGCTGAGCCCCTTGGGGGCCACCCTTTCTCTTCTTTCCTATTTCAGGTACAAGGAGCTGGAAGCCGTTCGAGAGTAGGACGGGGTAGTCGTTGTACATGGGTAATCATTTAAGTTGTATATATAGTAGGTGTAGTAAGACCGAAATTGTTATCGGCATTAGTTTGTAATTACTCGGTACAGTTGGAAGGTGTATGTTGTTTCTATCGTTAATGGAAGGGTCATTAATGTGTAGTCGCTTGGGAATCTAGTCCATCAGACCGGTACAATGTATATGTAATAGCCTTGTTAGCCACGTGGGTGGTTAACGGCGTGTAACACCAACGGGTTAAGTAATGTGATGAAGTATATTTTCCGCTGCAGATTGTTGTTATGTATTTGTTGTTGGATGGGGTGTTACACTAAAACTTACATTAAGCTTTAAAGATTGAAAAGGGTTAGTTAGTGTATTAAGATGATGTGTATATATGGGTTATAGTGTTAGAGAATTTGGGTTACTAAAACCGGTGGAAAGAGAGAGAGGGAAGAAGCAAGAAGAAGAAAAGGAAAAACTAGAAGAGAAATAAAGTAAATTATGCTTGTCCTTGTGTAGTCTTGTATATATGTATGTAACCGATTTTAGAAGTTTGAAATGAGTAATGAAAATGGTATTGTGTAGTAGTGTAATGTGTAAGAGAATCCAAATGTTTTAAACCTTTAAAAGACATGTAAAAGCTTGTTGAAACCTAGATGAGAATTAGTGTTTGAGTGTAGGAATTTAATGTTGCTTAGTGTGGTATTTGTGTATGAGAGTTGGGTATATTGATATTGGCTATAAACAGGTGGTATGGATCATTTGTGTGAGTGAAACAATGTGGTGAGAGTGTAAGAATATAAGGGTGGTTATGATGAAATTCACCTAGGAATAGAACACTTAATGAACTAGAAACTGGGTGGAAGATTTATGTTGTAACAAATTTTAATTGAGTTAGTTTAGTGGGTAAGTTAGGAGAGGTGTGTAATGCATTAGAAGTTTTAGAAATGGCATTAGAAGAGGGAACTATAGATGGAGAGAGTAGAGTAAAGATCTGTAGCAATTGCAACTAAGAAAGACTTAGTGTGAGTGCTGAAGTGAATTTAGAAACAAGTGTGTAAATTAATATAGGATTGTGCAATGAATTAACTTGATTTAGAGTGTTTAACTAGTGTTAAAACATGTGGGAATAAGTGTTGGAACAATGGGGAAATAATGGGTAAGAAGAGGGACAGAAAACAGAAATAAAAATGCAATTACTAGACTGGACCGACCTTGGGACCGGACTTGCAAGGTCGGTCGAGCCCAGATTTACAAAGGTGGAAGACTTTCTGGAATGGACCGACCTTGGGGACCGAACTTGCAAGGTCGGTCGGCCAGAAAAATTCCCGTCATAAAACCTTCTGGAATGGACCGACCTTGGGACCGGACATGCAAGATCGGTCGACTCCAGAATGTTGAAACCAAAACTCACTGGAATGGACCGACCTTGGGACCGGACTTGGCAAGGTCGGTCGGCCCTGTAATCTTCCAGCGTATTACCTTACTGATTTCGACCGACCTTGGGTCCGACCCTGGGTAAGGTCAGTCGGGTCAAACAAAAAAATAATAATAATTATAATAAGTATATATATATATATGTGTGTATACCCACCTATACATATGTACATATATATGTAAGTACACCATTGTTAAGTAATGAAAAGTAAGTAAATAAAGTGTAAGTGTAAGAATTGTAAAGACTTAGTAAATATGAGTTAGGAAACATAAGAGTAATCGAGTTAAGTTAATGACAGTTAGATTAATCACTCGATTGTATGTATATCATAGGATTTGATTTGTGAACACCGGAGGAACGTTGGATACAAGTACAACGGTGAACGGTATGAATTCCTCATGCCCCGTATGCTATCTTGGTTACTCTGATTTGTGTGTTGTGTGCTAATTGATCACCAAATAAGATAAATGCACGAATCGGAGTTATTATGTTACTTGTGGAAATGTAGTGTTGTATCTCGTTGAATATTGTCCTTAAATCATAGTTTGTATAATTCATGAAATGTATGGATGAATATGAGTGTGTGTATGTATGATGCCTTGCATTGTGACCGAATGTGTTGTGATTGGACTTCTAACTGATTCCTAACAAGCTAACCAATCTAACTTAAATTGGTAATTAAATTGGAATGAGTAGAAGTCCGATATAGTTTCGGCCACGCGTGAGGATGCGGAGACACAAGAGGTTGGATCCAAGACCTGACTCTTAAACTGGTCCGCGGCCCAAATCCCTTAAATGGGTAGCATCCCGGATTGGTGAGTCAAGTAAATCCCAGTGGTGGGACGGTGTAGTCCCCGGGCCGGAGGTCATACCGACTTAACATGAGTATGAGTAAGTAAGCAAGAATGAGTAAGTAAGTAAGTAAAGTAAGAGTAAGTAATGTGTAATGAGTAAAAGAGTAAAAAGCATACCGATTAACCCGGATGCGTAATTTGGCTAACACCGTGAAGGTAAGTAATGTGTATGTTATTGCAATGTTGCCTTGAATCGTGTAATGTATTGTATATGCATGTATGTTGTATGCAAAGCATGTTTGTATGAAATAAATGAACCGCATGCCTATTCGACCTTAAATAGTCGGCGTGCCCTAGCTAGCACGCGGTATATGCGGAATTTACGCGCAGCTTTTGCTGAGCCCCTTGGGGCGATGTTTTTACTACACGCAGGTACACGAGAAGGGTGAAGACGCTGAAGACTTAGATAGATTTCTTTTTGGTTGTAATTAATGAATTGTGAATGGTGTACTAAGTTGTACACGGCTAGGAGCCTTTTTGATTAGCCGGTGTACCATGGGGTACACCTTTTTGGATATTGATGGGATGGTGAATTGGTATAGATGAGTAGATGGTAGAGACTCATTATTTTTGGTAAACTTGGGAATGATGTAATTGAATATACTTTGGCACTCGGTAATCCATTAATGTAAGTATTTGATATCCGGTAATAGGTAAGTAATGTAGTAGCTCGGTATACTATGATCATCAGACCGTGACTGTAAGTAAGGTAAGCCTAGCTGGTCGTATAGGCGGTTAGCGGCGTTGTACCACCCGCCATAGTAGTAGGTATTTCCCGCTGCGAGTAGCTTTGATTATTGTGATGATTGGACGGTAAGCATAGGATTAACGGTAGGGGTGTTACAATTATTGTTATATGACATAGTTATTAATCTTAGGTTATAAGTGGACCTAAAACCCGACTAGATCCTAATCAACTTAATCAACATAGGATAGGGTTTAAAATCGAGGCTCACAATCGTAATGTGTAGTTGCTCAGGAATCTAGTCCATCAGACCGATACAATGTATATGTATTAGCCTTGTTAGCCACGTGGGTGGTTAACGGCGTGTAACACCATTGAGTTAAGTAATGTGATGAGTTAAGTTTTCCGCTGCAGTTTGTTGTTAAGAGTATGGTTGTAGTTGGGGTGTTACAGTTAAAGTTGAAACAGGAATCCAATTTGGCCAAGAATGGGAATGGGCTCAAAATTTAGATGAGGTCAACGTTCGGATTTGGAATTAAAGATAGATTAGGGATTTTGACTAAATTAAAATTAAGGTCTCAAATTGGGATTTATTTTGGAGTTTTTGGTTGGTCAAATTAAGAGTTTTGGTCAACTCAGAATTTGAGCTTGATAGAAATAATAATGATATAAAAAAATATAATAATAATAATAATAAGTGAATAAAATTCAGAAAAAAATGAATTATTTAGAGTTTTGGTAATTTGAGACAAACTTGAATTTGAATTTAGTTGGGAGGGAAAATAGATCAGTATATAGAATTAACAAGGGAAGTATTATGGCTCATTTGGTTTGGGTTTAATTCACAAGGATTGTAGAGATTACCAAGGAGCTTAATAGAAATTGAATTGATGGTTTAAAATAATTAAAGAATTGTCTTATAAAATCGGTATTAATTTATAAGTGTTAAAGTTGATACTATTTATGTGAAAACTTAGATGTATATATAAATATGTATACGTAATGGGTGAGCACTATTGCAATCAGGGAAAATGTTCTACTAAACTAAATTAATAAACCTAGAAATTAATAAAACGAAAAGCCTGTCGGGTTGCAAAAATCCCGGTCGCAATAGTATAGCAATTAGAAGCAACCGGGTGTCAATCCACGGGAATTGAATAAATAAGCCTAAATCCTAAGAAAACTGAAAATTCTGGGGGGTTGTGAATTGTTTTTTTTTTTTTGTAATTGAATTGAGAAAACGGAAATCAAAATCTAAATGAACGATTAATGAAAGTAAATGATAAAGTTGGTAAATGAATGGAACTCCGGGTTTGGGTTGTTCTTTACTGGATAAATCTAGCCAAACCTACAATTTAATTATGAGAAACGGAAGGGCCAATTCTTGAACTCTCTTCGATCCTAAATCTTAGTTAAAGGAAGAGCTCACCTATCAGAACATGTCAACTCTAATCTAGAAGCTAGCAAGACACATATAGGCGGAATACGCGCGAAAAATTGTTAGCTTTTGTAGGAAAAATTATCTATCCGACAAATCTTTCCACAAATCTCCAGGGTAATTCGAACTCTTTGTTAATCACCTTATCTGATCATAACAAGATTCGCAAAACAACTCTATAAACGCGCAAATTTAATAGAGAAGATGAATGATTAGCATTAATCTAGAAACAATCCGATACAATCTCATAATCAAATTGCAGAAATTATAACTAATTTGTATCCATTACGAACAACTCTCCCCAAAGCAAATCCTATCTAGCGAGACATAATCATAAAATAGACAGAGAAAACAGATTGAGAAATCATCTGGAATAGAAAACTTCTAAATTCGCTCCGTTGTCCAGATCTGGAGTTTGCCGGGCTAGAGGTTGAAGATGGTGGTGGTGATGGTGTTGATCGATGGTGATGGTGATGGAGGAAGGTGAGGCGTGGCGTGAGAGCCTCGTCTAAGGCATCCGGCGTGAATGGTCTTGTTTCCCCAACCGTATGTGACTTTTTATAACAAAAATAGACATTTTTAACTCTTAAAAATGTCAATTTTCGAATTCTGTACGCGGCGTCCGAACTTCCAAGTTTGGACGCATGTTAGGACAAAATTTCAGGAAGTTTCGACCTCTGTCCGAATATCAAAGTTCGGACGTATGTTCGGACATGTCAGTATCCTGACGAGTGAAACTTGTTTCAGGCCTATATTCTTCGTTTGGACTCCGTTTTGCTCCCCGTTTGTTGCGTTGCGAAGCTTGTGAAGTGAAGAATGCAATTCCATGGCTTTTACCTGCATTTGAAACATAAATTTCATCAATTCTTATCTAAACACAAGTCATAGGAAAAACAAATGGTAAATAAGAAATATTTGCCAAATCACTATGAAAAATAAGCAAATTAAACCTTTCAAATGCTCTATATTTCACACTTATCAAACTTCCTCACACTTAGATTTTGCTTGTCTTCAAGCAAATAAAGAATAAAACTCACTCCAAGGTCGTAGTATCAAACCTCAGGATCAAACAAGTGCAGAAGGAAATCAAGCAAAATGGCAATCAAAAGAATAATCATGCTCTAAGTTGTAAGTTTTTGCAAAAAGTGAAAAAGAAAATTTGATAAAAGCATGGAGAGGTTAGATTGCAAAAACTAAACATATAATAGCTTAGGATCTTCCACCAATTTCATTCCTCAACCTTTGGATGACAAGGGGTGTGAAGTAATGCCATATTCCGCAATACCTTTCAACACCACGCACTCATGATCAAAATAGGAAAATTGCAATAAGCATTCAGCTTTTAAGGGCTTTCCTATCTTTGCATTATTATTTATCTTATTTTTCACACAGTTGTTTTCATCCCCCAGACTTTTCTCTTTATCCGTGTAACAGTGTTGGGCCTTCTATTCTAGATCACGAGACCTTAGGTAGATGGGTGATGGAGCACCCCAAAGACTTAATAACCGGATAAACGAGGCCTGTTTTGGTTCAGAAAATTCATGATCAGAGGAGTACCTTGCCTTATACTTCATACCAAACTTTCATATCATTCCCAAAGTCACCAAGCCAAACTAATTTAATTTGAGCAATCAGCTAATCCACCATATTTCAGTGAAAATAGAATTAATTTGGAGAAAACAATACATACGAACAACTTTAAGTAAAAAGATGCTTGAGGTTGTCATCAAACTCGATTTCAAAAACTTCCACAAAAATTATCACCCAAAAATTCAACATTTACTGGCACTAAAAGATGCTTATCCGTCATAGCAAGAGAACAATCAAAAACTAGTGTGGCATTAAATACAATTGGCATATTTTCAGGGAAAGGTCTCCACTTGCTCACACTTAAGAGGAGCAATGTCCTCATTGTGCACAAAAAAAAGACCTTTCAAAATATGCCAGAATCGAAGGATTTCATTCACGACTTCACATATATTAAACATTAAAAGCATGATAGGCTAAACACAAGCAGTAAAATAGAGAAACTACAACTCCCTTGATATCTTTAAATTGAGGAAGGTTCCCTTCCTCACACTTGAGTCCAAGCAAGTGTCCAGCCTTGAAGAGATAGGAATACCAAAAAAACAATTGCACCTACATACACTTTATAAAACACGAAATAACGCTAGAAGTGTTGCATTAGTAGCAAGGGCACCACCATCACTTCTGACTGAAGTAAAACTAAAATAATTCTAGAAAGAAGATAAAACTAGATAAATGCAAAACTAAACCTTTACCACTGTGTTGCCTCCAAGTCAGCTGCCCAGATTTAAAGTCCCTGGCTGGACTTTTTCTTTATTACCCCGAATAAAAAAAAAGTCAAAAGTGGTGTCAACGGGAATACGAAGTGGCCAGCAATCAAGACTAAACCACCTGGATCAAAACAAACGTTACATCAACAGATAAAATAGGAAAATAATTACTCCATCAAACTGAGTGTTTGAGGAGGTATTGAAGGTAACGATCTTCTAGGTGAAGATGGGTTGATGAAGGATCTTTTTCCTCAAACATAAGGATATAAACATCCTCATATATCTGGTAGGGCTCAAAGAGACCATCATAATGGTGGAGTGGTGATGGCTTGTCCTTCTCAAACTCTAGGATGTAAACATCCTCTTTGATTGGGTGAGGCTCAAGGAAGAATCCACACCGATGGTCAAATGCATATGAGGGTGGGGAGGGAGGGTAATTTGAATCTTCATTAGCTTGCTCCTCCTCAAACTTAGTGTAACACCCCTACCGTTAATACTGTCATTACCGTCCAATCTCCTCGTGCTACCAGTTTCACACAACGGATACATATTTACATACAGTGGGTGATACAATGCCGTTAGCCACCCACGTGACTAACAAGACTACTACTACTACATACAGCATCAGTCTGATGGACCGGAATCCCGAGTACTACACATCTACAATACATACTCCATTTACCAAATAAATACTACAATGCTCCATTCACCACTTTACTCCTTACAATACCATAGAATACAATATTCATAACCGAGTTTACTAAGTTCCTTACACGAATACAATACCTCTTTCAATTTCAATCATACTCGTTAAGAGTCTACATCTACCCAATCCTCACCTCTCCATACTTACAATGCACAAGGTGTACCCCCTTGGTACACTACTACCTCAAGGCTACAAGTTCAATACTATTCTCTACAATCTACACTATCACCGGTCTCTTATTGCGACCATGTCTGCTTTGGGTACCTGCACACTAAAAATGTTCCCCCTAGGGGGTCAGCTTTCGCTGTATATGATAACCGCATACCCCGCGTACTAGTGAGGGTACGCCGACCACTTGGTCGAATACATGCAATTGATTTCATTCAAACATACATACATACATACATGCTCTTATACACAATACTATAATACTTTACGCAATGAAATACACGTATACACTCTAACACATACAAAGAGATTATACAAGTCCAACAATACTTACTTACCTTCTTCCGAAGTACACATTCACGATACATGCACAATACATACTCATTACATACTCAATCCATACACAATACATATGCAATGCCCAATACTTGTTAGCTTCATTTGTCCACCCGGGTTAATCGGGTGGAGATTACTCTTTTACTCGTTACACAATACTTACGCATACATACTCATACTTTACTTACTTACTCAAGTCAAGTCGTCGGGACCTCCGGCCCGGGGACTACTCTGTCCCACCATCGGGATTTACTTGGTTCACCAATCCAGGATGCTACCCATTTAAGGGGTTTGGGCCGTGGACCAGTTTAAGAACCAGGAATCGGATCCAACCTCTTGTGTCTCCTCATCCTCACGCATGGCCGAAACTATATCGGACTTTTACTCATTCCAATTTATCCAATACTTAAGTTAGGAGTTAGATAGTTAGGAATTAGTAGAAGTCATTCATTCAAGCCACATACACAAATACATTGCTCAAGTACACATCCATACAAAATACAATATAATATACAAGTATACTACTTATTACAAATGCACCCCATCATCATTCATATATTTCATGAATTATACAAACTATTGTTCAAGACAAATATCAAGAACAACGTAAACAAGCACAAGTAGGTGCAATATAGTCCGATTCATGCCTTTATCTTATTAGGTGATCAAATAAGCACACAAATCAGGGTAACCAGATTAGGATACAGGGCATGAAGAAATCATACCTTTTTACCGGAATTTACTTTACCGGGTGCTCCCTTGTTCCTTTGGTTCCCTCTTGTTCCTTGATTCTTATCCACGAACCAATGACTACATGTCAAATGGTTAAATTAATACTAAGCATTACAATATACACATTACTACTACTCCCGTACTTACCCCGTTGTCCTGTTGTTTTGGTTTAACTTAATGTTCATATACTTACTACTCTCTTACTTAATTTTCCAACTTGTTTATACCTTCAATGACCTTTAAACATCATTAATTGAGTGCTAATTATCTTATACTAACATTACCATTCCTTACTTTTTCTTAAACCCCATTTAATAAACTTAATTTTACCAATTTAGGTTGGTCCGGGACCTTGTTCGGGTCTTAAGTCCCGGACCAACACTAGTCCTAACTCTCGAGCACATTTTCTACTATGGTCCGGGACATTATCCCTCTCTTAAGTCCCGGACCAAACGTTGTCCATACTCTCGGCTAGTTTTTACACTATGGTCCGGGACCTTGTGCCTATATCAAGTCCCGGACCAGGCTTGGTCAGTAACTCTCGGGGTGTTTTCAGAGGGTGGTCCGGGACTTGGTCCTGGACCTAAGTCTCGGACCACGACAGGTCTGTTACAGATTTTGCATTTTTCTTGCTCTGTTCAATCCCTTCCTTTACCTAATAAATTCCCAAATGTCCCTACACTTAATCCCACATGTTTAAGCACCTAATTAAGCTTCTAAACATGCTCAAATCCATTACTAATTTGTTACTCCTTTTCATACCAATTCACACACATATTTTCTACATTTTCATTCCAGCACTTACCTCTTTTCCTTAGTTGTGTTTTGCAAACAGCTAAAATGTTCTACTAAACTAAATTAATAAACCTAGAAATTAATAAAACGAAAAGCCTGCCGGGTTGCAAAAATCCCGGTCGTAATAGTATAGCAATTAGAAGCAACCGGGTGTCAATCCACGGGACTTGAATAAATAAGCCTAAATCCTAAGAAAATCGGAAATTCTGGGGGGTTGTGAATTGTTTTTTTTTAGTAACTGAATTGAGAAAACGCAAATCAAAATCTAAATGAACGATTAATGAAAGTAAATGATAAAGTTGGTAAATGAATGGAACTCCGGGTTTGGGCTGTTCTTTACTGGATAAATCTAGCCAAACCTACAATTTAATTATGAGAAACGAAAGGGCCAATTCTTGAACTCTCTTCGATCCTAAATCTTAGTTAAAGGAAGAGCTCATCTATGAGAACATGTCAACTCTAATCTAGAAGCTAGCAAGACACATATAGGCGGAATACGCGCGAAGAATTGTTAGCTTTTGCAGGAAAAATTATCTATCCGACTAATCTTTCCACAAATCTCCAGGGTAATTCGAACTCTTTGTTAATCACCTTATCTGATCATAATAGGATTCGCAAAACAACTCTATAAACGTGCAAATTTAATAGAGATTTTGAATGATTAGCATTAACCTAGAAACAATCCGATAAAATCTCATAATCAAATTGCAGAAATTCTAACTAATTTGTATCCATTACGAACAACTCTCCCCCAGAGCAAATCCTATCTAGCTAGACATAATCATAAAATAGACAGAGAAAAGAGATTGAGAAATCATCTGGAATAGAAAACTTCTAAATTCGCCCCGTTGTCCAGATATGGAGTTTGCCGGGCTAGAGGTTAAAGATAGTGGTGGTGATGGTGTTGATCGATGGTGATGGTGATGGAGGGAGGTGAGGTGTGGCGTGAGAGCCTCGTCTAAGGCATCCGGCGTGAATGGTCTTGTTTCCCCAACCGTATGTGACTTTTTATAACAAAAATAGACATTTTTAACTCTTAAAAATGTCAATTTTCGAATTCTGTACGCGGCGTCCAAACTTCCAAGTTCGGACGCATGTTAGGACAAAATTTCAGGAAGTTTCGACCTCTGTCCGAATATCAAAGTTTGGACGTATGTTCGGACATGTCAGTATCCTGACGAGTGAAACTTGTTTCAGGCCTATATTCTTCGTTTGGACTCCGTTTTGCTCCCTGTTTGTTGCGTTGCGAAGCTTGTGAAGTGAAGAATGCAATTCCATGGCTTTTACCAGCATTTGAAACATAAATTCCATCAATTCTTATCTAAACACAAGTCATAGGAAAAACAAATTGTAAATGGGAAATATTTGCCAAATCACTATGAAAAATAAGCAAATTAAACCTTTCAAATGCTCTATATTTCACACTTATCAACTATAAATTATGATATATATATATATAGGTGTATAAATATGTATATGCACATAGGAAATTATGAGGATATGAGTGGAAGTATTAGTGTAACATTAAATTGGTAGGAACATACTTATATAGATGGATATACTCATAACTGGAGGATTGATGTAACGTGATTAATAACAATAACATTTATGAGAAAAAGTGTGCCTATATAGACACACCAAGGTCGAGTAGATAAAAGTCATATAACATGACATTAGTTTGAAGGAAGTATATATACATACATGTAGATATGATTATACAAGCAAAGGATTGAGACCTTGGTTAATGGGGTAGGAGATTGGAGTTGAATAACTCATAAAAATAACATGGAGTATTGAATAGACTTTAGAGGTTTATTAATATACCATGTAATGTTACATAACCTTAGGATTATAATCCTAATATGGGTTTGTGTAAATTAACACAACTAAGGGAGATTAATTGCCTTACATAAAATGATAAGGTATACCATTTAATAAATAGTTTTATAATTCTTAAATATATATATACATATGAGAATATATGAAGTGAATGGATTATATGATATGGTTGGGAACCATATAATATTAAATAAGGGGTGTTGTAAGATGGAAAGATAAATTATAGCGCATTAAATATAAAGTTCTAGTGCTAAAGGATAACATATTAGATGGTGAGTGAAGTATATGATATAAGGGTTATAGTATGAGTTATATAGACTTATGTACTTGGATAAACTAATCAAGTCAACATAATTGGCCTAGACAACTCAATTGACCAAAGAGGTCAAGTTGACCAACTCATAACTTAAAGGAGAAATTAAGGTTTATACGTCAAGGATATAATTAACATGTAGTAACGAACCATATGGATGTGTGTATTATATATTAATAACAAACCTAAGAATAAATGGGATAAGTCATTGGGATTAAATCCCAAGTAGAAAATAAATACTACATGTTAATTACAATATAGTTGGAGGATGATTTAACTAGTCCCAAACCAATTAAAACCCGTATGATAGATACTGAACAATCACATGGTAATTACTAGGGGGGATTAGCGACTAGTCAGGATAACGAATTAGTTCGTATTATAGAGAGCTAATATGTAGTCTCATATTCCAGAGTTGAGTGCATTAGAGGACGTATGCTAGAGGACGAGCTACGACGAATACCGGACGAGCGTGAATCTTCACGCTAGCGATTACTACGGTGCACGGTATGTTCATTGTGTGGTCCAAACCTCTGAGAGAAACCTCGGTTCAGTTAATTGCCTGACTATATGACAAGAGCGATATGTTGCCATGCATGTTGTGTGGATTAAATGTTGATTTACTACGCGATTATTATTGTGCGTAACGTCTTCGGACAACATTACTATGATTGCTTGTATGATTGGAATTCTAATATCTGAAGTCATTATTCCATATTGACCTAAGTAAAGCACTTAGGAACGAGACTCAGGATCCCCAGTATCTAGAGCTTGATACTCGAACATAACTATATCCTAGACTATTGCTAGGGAAGTACATAAGACTTCAAGTAATAAATAGTAGAGACTTCTCCAAGTCCTAAGAATTTACTTAGGGTAGTCGATTAAGGATTAATCACATATTGGAGAGTGTTGGTTAAGGTACATGGTATGGGAATCCAATTAGTCTCGACTAGTTGGTTGCACATTGGTGATCACCGGAGTATAATGTCCATATCGGACCGACTCCCTCTATATTCTGATGGGCCTAGATAGACTGTTGGACAAAGGGTGTCGCATTTGGCACACGGCTTCGGCCATTCATAGATGCCTTGATTAGACAAGTGGAAGCCCCGGGATCGAATGATCCTTGGCAATGAGCACCTCGTGTGTACGGGAGGACTACTGTCTAGTAAGGTTATTTACAGGTTGTCCTAACATGACACCCATTGATATTAAGAGTAAGGCTTAATGGTGACTAACATAAATTAAAGGAAAAACTATGATACCCTAGTGGAAGTAACTACGTGTTGTTTGATTATTTATAATATGTGGTATGTTATTTATAATATGTGGTATATGGTATGTTGTTTATAGTACATGGTATATCGTATGTTGTGAATTGTATGTGGTGAATGGACTGTTACATTGATGGATTGCCATATGATTATTCATGCTATTTAATCCTGTTCACATAAACTGTAAATTGAACCAACATGTAATCAACCTCATGTTCAGACGGCTAATTGACCTAAGTCACCTAAAGGGTCTAGGACAACATAGTTAACATACTCGGCCAAGTGCTGAGCCCTCCATGGGCATCGATATTTTATGTTTCAGGTGATTGATGATTGGCGCCGGAGTGCGGGATCGTGGGTAGATGACCTTGACCTTTATTTATTACGCTTCTAGGATTAATTCATGTTAGTACGTTGGAACCTTGGGAAATCTTTAAGACCTCACTTGTCATAGGTAGTAGTTTGTATATAGGGTAATGTAGTAAATATCTCACTTATCACTGCGGTTAGTTGTTGTTGTAAATTGTTATATTACGGTTATGCTTCTTTACTCGCATGGGCGAGTAATGGCATGTGACACCCAAGTGAGGATTAGTATAGTTTAACTTCTGCTGTGAGTGAAATACCCCTAACCTTTAAATAATTAAATAATGATAGATATATAATTTTTAGGGGATTATTAAACCCTAAGAAAGTATATAAACAATTGGGCGTTAAAATGCACCTATACTCCTTAAGGTCAAAAACGTACGCTAAAGCCTGACCTTAAGCTAAACAAGTTATATAAGCTATAAACTTCACATGAAGTTAATCAAGGATCATTATATGACCTTTGGAATACAGGACCTCATCTAAAACTGAGTAAAAATACAATACGCCCGGGAGTTCCCTTAAAGGCCCTTAAGGCCCGAAAGTCCCGGAAATACTTTATAAAATAAAGTAAAGCATTTTGTAACACCCCTACTACACACTTAACATTAAATGAAATCACAGCGGAGAAACAGCTAAACAATAACTAAACGATTCGGTGCTACAACGCCGTCAACCACCCACGTGGTTAACAAGGCAGAATAAATACAAGTGTACCGGTCTGATGATCAGACTCTCGAGCATTAGGTACTAACAACCATATATACATGACCAACATACCGAGTATTTAATACAAACCGTCACTGTAAATTGTACACATGAACTCCTCTGCCAACTGTAAACGACCGTCACTGTAGTACCAACGGTACCCAAATATACCGCCACGGGAGCATAGGCGCATCCCGGGCTCAACATCCAAAAATAACCAAAAGTATTTCCGCAGCCTAGAATCTCTAGCCATTCCGCTTCCTTGATCCTCATCCTGCAATATAAATATGGAGCCCCCGAGGGGGTCAGCAACCCTTGGCTGGTATGGTTAACGCGCAGCCCATCGGCTACCGGGATACACGCAACTAATTGTCATGATGACATGGCATTCATTTTAACATATAACATATACATATGGCATAGCAACAATATTGCATAGCACAACATCACATAATAGTGAGTACACTTCCCACAACAACAAACCAAGAAGGTTAATCAACATAAGAAGCCTAGAGAATGGTTCACCCTCATGTTAGGCTTGTTACACACACTCATTACCGTTCTGTTAGTCGAACGAGTAACTTAACTCACAGATGGGTCGGATATTGTGACCCGAACACACCACACAAACACATGTTCCCACTAAACCGATCTTAAGTCAGAATAGGTAAGCTTTGGAGGAAGCTAGCGGGAGATCGAACGCCAAATAAAGGAGAACAATCTTAACATCATAAAAGTCGAATCTGATACATATATCTACTCTTATACTTACACGCGTGAACACTCGTTAGAAGTTCACTGTTGGAACTCAATAACAAATCACAGCATGTGGTTAAGTCTTGTTAGTCACACACAAGGGGTATGAGTCACACTTCAACAACACAATAATATAAACAACAGAAAACTTGTTACATGACTTAAGTCTTACAAGGTCATAAACATACAGAAAAACAAACAGCACACAAGCCGGTGTAAACCGGTAGGCAACAGACTGCAAGAAAACCATACCTTGGTCCTTGCTTCGACTGGTTTCCACCGTAGGTCACTCCTATACATGATTAATAACGTCGGTCAATTTACTTACTTAACTTTGAATTTTACTAAGCATTTTACATGGTTATATGACATGTTTTAATGTCCAAACTTATCCTTGATTACCTTCATCATACCCCCTAGGGTTAACTACTTAAGCCACTCTTTGTTTTTTTTTACAAGTTTTCGTCCGACCGACCTTGCCGACCGACCTTACACAAGGTCGGTCCATTCCAGAACACATTACCGTAAAAAATTCTACTCCGACCAACCTTGCAAGTTCGGTCCACAAGGTCGGTCTATTCCCGAGAGTTTTTCCCCTTTGAAAACTCAGGCCCGACCGATCTTGGCAAGTTCGGTCGCAAGATCGGTCGATTCCCGAGACTCACTTACGTACAAAGATTTAGGCATGACCGACCTTGTAAGTTTGGTCCCAAGGTCGGTCTATTTCAGAGACTTAATCTGTACCAAAAATCCATGCCCGACCGACCTTGCAAGTCCGGTCCCCAAGGTCGGTCCATTCCAGAGACCATTTCTCGCAGGGTAAACTGGGCTCGACCGACCTTGCAGGTCCGGTCCCCAAGGTCGGTCTGCTCTAGACCCTTGTTTTTAATTGTCATTTAACTCCAAACTTCACCTCATATAACCTAGTATGTTCTAACCTTATTTGGGCACTTCAAACACACCTTAAGACCTCCATTAAACTCCTTAAATCATTCATCAAAACCCTCCTCAACATTACACAAATTCTTATACAATGGTTGGCACATGCAATACTTTTCACTAAGTTTCCATGTGGTATTTTACACCCAAAACCAAGCAAACAACAAACATTGTTCGTTTACTAACTCAAAAACGAGGAAGCTCTACCCCCTTAAAAGGGGTACGCCCCGTACCCTATACAGATGATCTAGTCACTAAATAACGAAGGGTAC
Organism: Limonium bicolor; assembly: GCA_023374045.1. Lineage (NCBI taxonomy): Eukaryota > Viridiplantae > Streptophyta > Magnoliopsida > Caryophyllales > Plumbaginaceae > Limonium > Limonium bicolor. Next base: position 254,538,536 of record CM041778.1, on the reverse strand, counting down.
TTTGATCTCATCTTATCCTCTAACTCCCACGTGGCCTCCTCAATGTCCTGGTTAGACTAGAGATCCTTCGCCAGTCGCACTGACTTATGGCGAGTGTCCCTAGTCTTAGTATCCAAGATCCTCTGAGGAGTCTCCACTAATCACATATTCGGTTCTAATGTCAATCTCTCAGGCTCTAAAACATGGGAGGGGTGGTGCATGTACTTTTTAAGCTGCAAAACGTGAAAAACATCATGCACTTTACCCAGCTCAACAGGTAAGTTCAACCTGTAAGAAACTAGGCCCACCCGCTCTGTAATCTCATATGGACCCATAAATTTCAGGCTTAGTTTTCCCTTCTGCCCAAATCTGAACACACCCTTCATCGGTGAGACTCGTAGAAACACCCGGTTGCCCACTGTGAACTCCAGGTCTCGTCATCGAACATCAGCATACGACTTCTACCTATCTTGAGCAGCTTTCATATTCTATCTAATTTGTTGAACTTCAGCCTAAACTTGCTCTAAGTATTATGGTCCTATAATGACCGTCTCACTCGACTCAGCCCAGCATAGCGGTGTACGACATGGTCTACCGTACAACACTTGGAAAGGAGCCATCTTGATCGAAGCATGGTAGCTGTTGTTGTACAAGAACTCGATCAGATGCAACTTCTCAATCCAACTGCCCTGGAAGTCCAAGGCACATGCCCTCAGCATGTCCTTGAGTGTCTGAATTGTATGCTCAGTCTGACCATCTGTCTGAGGATGGAACGCGGTACTCAACTTTAGTTCTATACCCAGCGCATCCCTTGTAGCTCTCCAGTACCTCAAAAGGAATCTGGTATCTCTGTCAGACACTATGGTCTTCGGTACCCCGTGGTGTCTCATGATCTCCTTATCGAACAACTCAGCTAACTTAGTTACCTTCCAAGTATCCTTCATCAGTATGAATCGGGCTACCTTGGTAAGGCGATCCACTACAACCCATATCATGTTCTGACCTCCCCTGGTAGGTGGGAGTCCAACCACGAAATCCATGGAGATATCATGAAACTTCCACTCCAGAAGTGGCATCGACTGTACCATTCCGGCCGGTCGTCGGTGCTCGAATTTTACCTTCTGGCATGTGAGACACCTCAATACAAACTCGGTAACATCTGTCTTCATCCCTGACCACTAGAAATATCTCTTCATGTCTTTGTACATCTTAGAGGCTCCCGGATGGATGGAATTTGAAGAACAGTGTGATTCTTTTAATATGCGCTCTTTCAGATCGATGCTGTTTCGTGGTATGCATAACCGGCCCTTAAGTCTAATTAGATCATCATCATGAAGTCTGAAGTTGTATTTCTGACTCTCAAAGGTGCCCTCTATCATTTTCTGTCTGACTTCCCTCATATACTCATCGGTCCTCTGAGCCTCTCGCACCTCATCAACCAAGCATGAAGAAGCGAGTAGCGAATGGAGTAAGTGTGCTTGACGGCTCAGGGCGTCAGCTACAACATTGGCCTTCCCTTCTTTGTACTGAAGGTCAATATCGTAGTCTTTCAAGAATTCTAACCATCTTCTCTATCGAAGATTCAACTCCTTCTAAGTGAATATATATTTGAAGCTCTTGTGATCAGTGTAGATCGTCACACTAACCGTATAAGTAATGGTGCCATATCTTCAAGGCGAAGACTACAGCTCCAACTCTAAATCATGCATGGGGTAGTTCTCCTCATGTTTCTTCGGCTGGCGAGAGGCATAAGCAACCACCTTGCCATGCTGCATGAGTACACAGCCCAACCCTCTGCCGGATGCATCATAATAAACCTCAAAGCCCTCTGTACCGTCTGGAATGGTCAGAACCGGTGCGGTGGTCAATGAGTCCTTCAAGCTCTGGAATGAACTCTCATAGTCATCCGTCCATACGAACGGTGCATCCTTCTTCATTAGACTGGTCATCGGCTTTGCGACCTTGCTGAAGTTCTTAACGAACCTGCGATAGTATCCTGCCAAACCGAGAAAGCTCCTGATGTTGGTAACTGTCTTCGGCCTTGGCCAGGTACGTACGACATCGATCTTTGCTGGATCCACAGAGATCCCAACATCCGAGATGACATGACCTAGGAAAGAGACCTGGTCAAGCCAAAACTCGCACTTGGAGAACTTAGCATAAAGCTGGTTCTCGCTTAGTATTTCTAACACCCTCTTCAAATGTTTCTCATGCTCAGCTCTCGAGTTTGAGTATATCAATATGTCGTCGATGAATACCACGACCGACTTGTCCAACTGCTCCCTGAACAAGCAGTTCATCAGATCCATAAATTTCGCCGGTGCATTTGACAAACCGAACAACATCACTGTAAACTAGTAGTGGCCATATCGTGTCCGGAATGCCATCTTCTCAATATCTCCCTCCTTAATGGCTATCTGATGGTACCCCGATCTGAAATCAATCTTGGAGAACACGGATGCCCCCTTCAACTGATCGAACATATCATCAATGCGAGGTAGTGGATACTTATTCTTCACTGTTACTGCATTAAACTCTCTATAGTCGATGCAGAGGCGGAGACTGCCATCCTTCTTCTTCACGAAGAGAACTAGCGCTCCCCATGGTGAAACACGGGGTTGTATGAACCCTTTATCTAACAAGTCTCTCAACAGTTCCTTCAACTCATTCATTTCAGCCGGAGCCATGCGGTAAGGCGCCTTGGCTATCGGTCCGGTTCTTGGTAGCAGCTCAATGGTGAACTCTACCTCCCGAGTGGGGGGCATGCCGGGCAGTTCCGGAGGAAAGAGATCGGGGAACTCCGACACTACCGGTAAGTCGGGGTCAAACTCGGGGTCCCTCTCTATGTCCTAGACATAGCAGAGATATACTTCCTCCTCAACTCCTTATACATTGCCATGGCGGAGATGATCTTGGTCGAAGGCTCTCTGGGCCTCTGGCGGTATGATATTGTAACCCCAGATGGACTCCTGAGTAGCAGTCGATGCTCGGCGCAGAGGATACGACCCTTGTGCCGCTCCAACCAGTTCATCCTGAATATCACATTAAACCCCAAATCTTTGAACTCAATAAAAATGACTGGAAAGTCTTCACCCTTAATTCTGATGGTGGCTCCTCGGTAGTAGCGAGTGCATCGAACCTTCTCCTTAGATGGGAGCGTAACCGTGAAGTCGGGTAGCTCATCAGCGTCTAGCCCCAACATCCTCACAAATGATAATGAGATGAAGGTATGCGAGGCCCCTAAGTCGAAGAGAACAGATGCACCAACGCCGTTGATCGGAAAGGTGCCGGTGAGGATAGTACCGCTTTTGCTGGCCTGTACTGAAGAGGGAAAAGTATAAAGGTAAAGAAAGTAAAACATCCGGTCACCTGTGACCGGAAGAGATAGGCTAGAACAAGAAATATTGCTAGGCCGGAACGCGTTCTGGCCAATAGGTAGTTAGATATCTCATTTATGTGCAAATGCCAGCCTGGCAATAAGAAGAAAGTGACAGGCTGGCAACCTCCGATCTAGCGATGTAAACATTATAAATAGGGGCACACCCCCACAAAGCGGAACACACTCAACATACTAATATCATCTGAGCACTCTCTCTACAAAGCTCTCTCTCTCTTCTAGTCTACTTTGTGTCGGGATTAGGTAAGCTGTAAGATTAGTAGAGGGACCGAGGGAAGGGAATCTTCTTACCTTCTCATGTGCCTCTGTGAGGATGCTTAGTGCACCTTCCGTACCGAGTCCATAACCTAAGTATTTCATAAGCTTTCATGAGTATTGATGGTATAACAAGAGTCGTAACAATTTATATGAACAACACTGTTATTTTATTAATAACCATCCTTTTTACATCATGCGCTTCTTTCTTACATTTCCTCTCTTACATTATACTTAAAGTATTACATTGCTAATACTGTCTAAAGATTAGGTTTAACCATCCTGGTCTCATGTGCGTCGCATTGATCACTGCTAATGGTGTTGTATTCAGCTTAATCTTCTTAATCCCATGGTATAACATTCTCGATTCTCCACCCATAACTAACACATCTCCAGACTTAAGTATTAACTTTTTGGCACGGTCCACACGCTTCTGCTCTCCATATAGGAATTCAGTGTCATCTCCAATGGACCAAGACACTAGGGGTATCCCTCTTTGGAGAGACTCCGTTGTCTCGTCCTTATCTTGGTGTAGTCCAAGTCGTCCTTCTTTTTCGTAGAAGTTGACAATACACAGATCTGCTTGTATGTCTGGGATCGGATCAGCTTCAAGTTGCTGAGCGATCTCCATAGCTAGTGTAATAACCGGATGGAACTCTTCAGGTATATTCGGTGGTGAGACTCCATCTTGTGCTCTCGTGGTTTGCTATGTCTTGGCATACGGATTCCAATCCTTGCCTAAGCTAATCATCTTTAGTTTCATCTTAGCTCCTCCAGGGTACTCCGGTGTATAAAAACCTCCCGGTCCCACTCCTAACTATTTGCATCTCTTGATGATGGCTATTTGTGCCTTGGGTGTCAGGTATCCCCTTAATAAAATCATACCTGGGCGGATAACCTGACATTGATCTGGTGTGATCTCTCACCTTTGTTGGCGGCTGGCTGCGTCGCCTTCTGACCGTCGGATCCAGGGCCCTGATCGGTCTTACGCTTGCCCTTCATCTTGGGCCTGAAGGCTCTGCTCTCGGGGTTTCAGAAACACTCGTAAGCTCGGTGTCCCAGTACCCCACAGAAGTTGCACTCCACCTTGTTGCCTTTGCAGTCGAGTCCGGGGTGGTTCTTGTGACACCACGAACAGATGTAGCGTCGTTGGTAGCCACCACCGGCTCCCTTCCTAGACTCAGAACCTGATTATCCTCAATATTAGTAATCAGATCTCAATGGTTACTAAATGTTTACCAATTCACATTAAAATGTATTTCCTTACCCTTTGGGGCCTTCGAGCGTAGGGGTTTAGCAGCTATCGCAAAAGTCAACTTCAAAGGCTCTTCAGTAGCCTTGTCACTCTCTCCTTTTCCTTTCTGACTTTCCTAGGACTGTGGCTAGTACTTCGCTTTCTTGTACCCACCTTGCCCTTGGTTCTCAGCACTCTTACCAGCAGACTTCCTCTTAGAGGCATTGTCCTCGTCCCTCAGCTGGACAGTAATCTCAAACTAGAGGTGATCATTCGGCGGGCGGGCCGGGTTCGGGCCGGCTAGAGGAAATTTTTAGGCCCGTCGGGCCTATTTTCAAAAACCAAGCCCGGTTTTTTACATGCTCGGGCCGGGCCGGGCTAGGCCCGGTTTTTTTCAGACTTTGCCGAAGCCCGGCCCGCCCGGCCCGGTTTTTTAATTTTTTTAATATAAATTAATAAAAAATTTTTAAAATTAATATATTTTAATATAGATTTATATATGATATAACTATTTAAAATTAATATATTATATATATAACTTATTTAAAATTTATATTATATATAATTTTGTATATATTATATAAAAATTAATATGTATATATTACATTTTAAAAATATAATAATAAATAATATAAAATCGGGCCGGGCCGGGCTTGCCCAGGACTCAAAAAATGTGCCGCGGCCCGGCCCGGTTTTTCATTCGGGCCTAATTTTATGTCCAGGCCCGCCCGGAAGCCCTATCGGGTTCGGGCTCGTCGGGCTTTTTTACGGGCCGGGTCGGACCGGGCTGCCGGGCCGGACACATTATGATCAGCTCTAATCTCAACCTTTGCAACGGCATGATAGCACTCCTGCTTTCAAGGTATTAGTTTCTCTCATTCTCACAGTATAAAATGTTAATTACTTATAAGTATCTCAACCTCTCTCATTACCTGCAAGGTAGTGTAGCTTGTCGGCCCCATGCCATAGCGGAGTCGATGGCTTAGCCCGTCATAGAAGCGGTCCACCAGGATCTGGTCTGAGTACCCTAGTCCCGGTAGAAGACGTAGCAAGGCGGTGAACTCCGAGTAGTACTTGTCCACCGTCATCTTGTCCGTCTGCTTCAGCGCATCCAACTGTAAGTGTTTCTTCGTCTAGACATGGGCGGGGTAGTATTTGGCTCGCAGTAGTGCCGTGTACTGATCCCAGCCGAAGTCGGGGTTGGCCACATGCTCAGCCTTTACCATCTTCCACCAATCGCCTGCCGCCCCCTTCAGGTAGAAAGCAGCAAGTCGCACCTTGACTCCAGCAGGAATGTCAAGGGTCTCGAACGCATTCTCCATCTCGGAGATGTATGCCTCGAGCTTGGCGGGATCGGTCTCCCCCCTGAATGATGCAGGTCGAAGGTCAGCAAAACTCTTCACCCAGTTCGGTTCCCGGGGCTGTGGTGGTGGTGCACCAGGCTGGTAGCCCATATGTCCTAACGCGGCAGCCACGATCTCAGCGATCGTCTGCCCTTCCGGTATACCGATAGCCTCGGCCTCCTCCACGTGGACGACCTGCCATCTATCTGAACAAGCATAAGGCACATTAGGCTTGTATTCACAACAGTTTTGGTTTACGAATTTATAACGTCCGTAGAAGATAAAGACGAGCTGTAACACCCCCAAAACCGGCCTAAGAGTCAGGGGCATTAAACGCCGCGTATTACTACCTAATAACGCAAGGCTCTAAAGCTAACAATCGAATCAATGCCCAAAACAATGCTTTCATAAACAGTATAAACCAAAGTATCAAAATACAACTGAAGTTAACACAACTCCCAAATACATAACCAAGTCAGAACAGAAGTCAAAACAGTGTAAGGCCCGAAGGCTACAATCATCATAGATAATAGTCTGAGCGAACAAAAAGCTAAACACTATAGCTCCAGAACTTAAGATGACCCTCGTTGATCAATCTGCAAAAATGTTAAAAGTAGGGGAGTGAGCACACAAATATGCCCAGTAAGCAGCGACCGTCATCAGTAAGGTCGCTCAAAACGATTGAAATCAGAAGGAGGAGAAGATAAACATTATATCCACAATTCCCAAACAGTCAGAAGCTTTCAGAAACAGAAACAGAGTGGAACACAAGGGTTCCCAATTCAGAAACAATTAGAGTTCACAAACAGATAGGGACGCAATACAATGCACACACTTAGAAGGGTCAAAGACCCATAGACCATAACAGGTCTCTCGGCAACGCAGAAATGACGAAATGACCGAAAGAGCCAAAGGGTTCGTCAACCCCACAGAACAGAAAGGGAATGACCCACACTCAGAACGACTTCTACATGGTATACCACGGAATAGCTCGACCCAGCCATTCACGGCTCAGAAACAGAGTAAAGTGTCCCAAAACAGAAGGTTTGCAAAAACAGAAGCAACCTTGCATGAAAACATGCCAAAACACTTGTAATACAGTAGTAGGAACTTAGAGGAGTCCAAAGCCACAAATGACACTCAAATTGGAGTTCAGACGGAGAAGTTATGTAGAAAACAGAGCAGTGTCCGACCTTGTGTCCGGACGTCGATGTTCGGACGCAAGTCGAGACTCAGAAACCAGAATAGTCAAATGTCCAAACTTGTGTCCGGACATCAATGTTCGAACACAAGTCGATTTGAAATCAGACAGGTGAAATGGTGAATTCCTAAACTCCCTAACCTCCTATCCTAATCTCTAATCGGATTCCAATTCTACTGCTAGGCCATTTGTGCTTCGTCGAGTTACCTTGTTACTGTGTGACCGAGCTTAAGAGAGAGAGAGATCGCGTAGATAATGCAACGGTGTGTAGTTTCGAACGTGAAAACGTATCCTTTATTGTGGGGTTGAACCCCTATTTATAGTGTTTACACTGCTAGATCGAGAGTCGCCAGCCTGTCTTTCTTTTTAATTGCCAGGCTGGCATTTACATGTAAGCGGGATATTTAATTACTCATCCGGCCGGATCACACCCGATCTGGCGATATTCCTTGTTCTAAGCTGTTCCTTCCAGTCACATGGGACCGGATGTTCTACCTTTTCTTATTCTCATACTTTTTCCCTCTTCATCAGTCCCACAAGTTCTACTTTTGATCTTCTAAACGTAAAAAGTAGAACTTTTTAGCATATGCCTCTGTTTGTGTTTTTTTTTGACGTTACGGCCTTTTGCTCTTCCGGCCATCGCCTCCCCTTAGTCCCACAAGCTCTCTTTTCTTTTTCCGCCCTCTTTCTTTTTCGAATTACGCTCCTGCCCGTGCTTAGCCCGTGCCTGCGCCTTTTCGATGTAGAATTTGCAGAGTCGTTCCGTTTCCAGGAAGGTGCGGGGTCTCCTTTTTATTTTTCATTAACTGGGCGGGAATCGCTTTTCTTCGAAGCTCTAGTCTCGAACTCTTTCAGATATCTTCCTCCTTTGTTTGCCCAGACTCCGTCGCCTCCTCCTTTGCGTCCTCTTTTCGAATCTTTCCACTCCTTTGCTTTGTCCTTGCTCTCTGTTTTCTTGTTCTGATGGCCTCGTCTAGCTCGAAGAAGAACAAGGCAGCCGCGAACTTTGTCTCTGCTAAAGAGGTGATTCAAGGTACTTTTTCGCCCTACTTATCTGAAATCTACCGCACCCTTTTCTGCTGATCGAGAACCTTCTTCATCCTCCCTGGATACCCCCTCCCTTCTCTCCTGTTTAAAGGATGTCGAAGTCCCAGGGTACTTGCATCTACCTTCCTTCTTCCGACTCACATCCCCACGATAATTTTGGGCTTGGATATGCCGTTTATGCGGATTTTTTCTCTCGTGGCCTGACTGTGCCCCCTCATCCATTCGTTATGGGTTTCCTAATTCGGCGTTGCTGTGTGCTCGCTCACCTACACCCGAAGGCAATTTCTTACCTCCACGCCTATGTTCTCCTTTGTGAGGAGAACAAAATTCGGGTAGAAGCGACCGAGTTCGCCCAATTCTATCCACAAGGGACGATCCTGATAGCCTGACTATCAAGGCGAAGGCCGGCTTTTCTCTTTTTGATTACAAGAAAGCGTCTTCCGGGTGGAACTCCCGATGGTTTGTCATTGTCCCACCACCAGGCCGATTTTTGGGAGTTCCTTACTGTCCCTCGATCCTGAAAGGCCAATTTAGCTGTCCTCCTTCCCCGGCGCAAGAAATGCCTATCTCGAAAATCCTGAATATGATAAGCAAAAAACAGCCTACGGTCTCCCAATTTTTTACTCCGGCGCGCCTGGACTCATTGAAGAAATATCATAGTAAGTCTTATTTAGTCAGTCTCACCTAAATTCTACCTTTTACCGTTTTCTTACTTTCACGTCGTTCCGGCAGATTTCTTTTCTAGAGGAGATAAGGTGGGGCCCTTCAACAGCTGGAATTTTGTCAACTTCAAGATGGGTGATGAGCAAGTCGATTACTATGCGTTTGTTGATGCGGCTGTTGATGCGGCCACAAGGCTCCTCGGGGATGCCACCTCTTCCAAGAAGAGACAAAGAGGCGATAACGACAAGGACCATTCTGGCCAGAAGAAAAAGAGAATTACTGGGTCTCCAGCCCGATCGAGCGGTGATTTGCCAGGTACTTGGTACGTGAGTCCAGGGTCTGGGCGTCGCGTCTTTCTCCCTCTTACTCCTGATTCAGGCCAGGGGTCTGTCTCTCGTCCAGGGCAGGGATCTGGTCACCCAACCCCAATTTGTGAATTGTTTCCTGACTTGGCAGGATATTTTTCTTCCGATCCGGCCCACAGTGCTGTCTTGGAAGATACTAACCTACGTATTGCTCTTTCTTATTTGAAGGAAACTTTTGCCTTTCCTTTTCTGTACATTCTATGCTGACCCTTTCTTTCTCAGGCTCTCAAGGCGCACCCATAACCGTTACTGACAACGAGGTTGCTTGCGGTCCGGCCCACCCTACTCTGCTGTTCCGGCTCCGGTACTCAAAAACCTTGGAAGAAACTGTATCAAAGCCGAGGCTGTTTTAACGGAGGGTTTCTGAGACTTAAAGGGACCGTGAACTCTTGGCACCTCAACCCTACTGACGTCCCTGGAGTCAATGAATCAGTACCCGGGGGTGAAAGAATCCGACCTGTGCCTGAGAACCCAGAGCTCCGAAGTACAGAAGAAGACAGGCAAAGGGAGGACATTACTACTGCCTCCTCCTCCTCTCCACCCCCTCCTGTTCAGGGGTTTCACCGTCCTTCCCAGAAGGAGGGATGGTTCTACTATCTTGGGCAGCCCTTGCGCAAGATCTCCTTTGATGCTGCTCAATACACCGACGCCTGGAAGGAAGCGTAAGACTGTCTGACCATCCGGACGGGATCTTTGCCCTCCGTCCATTGTTACTGCCACCAAGGAAAAACTGAGGGCCGGGAGCGGAGGAGCTGATGCTATTATGCGTCATTCCATTCCCACAGGAGAGGTCTTCAACCTGAGGTGGCAAAGCATTTTTCGAGTAAGTGTCGTCTTCCTCCCTTCTCCCATGTCTTTCTGATATTCCTTAAGCCTTTTATGTTTCGTTTCTTTTAGGTTATGTCAATGGCCCAAAGCGCCGAAGTCCAGACTCGGGACCTTCAATTTGACCTGCAACGTGAAAAAAGTCAGGCCAACAATATTGAAGCCGAGTTGAAGCAAACCCGTTCTAATCATGATAGTTACATGGATCACGTAAATTACGAGATTGACCGCAAGGTGAAAGATAGGACAGACACTTTAAACAAGGAGTTGCGGTCATCTCGCCATGAGTGTGTTTGCCTTCGAGATGAATATGAATTGAAGTTAAAGAATTTGCGGGAAGAGATGTTCGCTCTGAGAAACCAGAACCTCCACGCAGAGGGTATCCTGAAGCAGGTACACCGCAAACCTTCCGGTGAAAAAATGTCTTGATACCAAAGCATGCTTTGTCTGACTTGGAAGTTTTGTTGCGGCAGGTACAAGCTGCTCACAAAAGGGACGTGGATTCCCTTACTTCAGATATTGCCATTTGATTTTTTAACCATCACGACGTTGGCCAACCACTTGGGGTAGGACACCTCCCTGATGAATCCGGCTTTAAGCAGTTTTTGCACTTCAGCACGTGCCGCAAGGTCTCTTTCTTCTCCTATTATTCTTCTTCTTTGCCGGATGGCTGGGTGCTTTGGATCCACTCGTAGGTCATGCTGGATAACGCTTGGATCTACTCCTGGCATTTCGTCCGTACTCCAGGCGAAGTTGTCCTTCTTTTTTCCAGGAATCTCATCAGGTGAGTTTGCTCCCCACTGCCGAACGCATTTCCTATTTTAAAAAATTTAGAAAGGTCAGTTTTTAAGTGTACCTCTCTTGGTGACTCCTTAGAGGTTCCACAGTCTTCTGCTCTTTGATCCGGCTCTGGCGGGAAAGGGAGCTTTCCCTTGAATTCCTTCTCCGACCCCACCGTTTTGACCATCTCTTCTTCCGGCATCCCCTCCATGATGCGGACTTCACATACTCGAGCCATCTTTTGACTCCCTTTTATGGTTACCACCTTTCCAGCCCTGGTTAGATACTTCATCTTCAGGTGGTGAGTGCTGCATATTGCTTTGAAAGCATTAATCCCTGGCCGGCCGAGATACATATTGTATCCGGAAAGTCCTGGTACAATGAAAGGTGTGAGCTTTTCAGTTCTTCGTTCGTCTCCCAATCCCAATGTTATGGTGAAGTCTATGCTCCCTGAAGACTTGGTAGAAACGCCCCCAACAAAGCCTCCGAGGACCGCCGAATATGGTTTAATCTTACTTTCTGGGATCTCCAACTTTTTAACTGCCTCGGCGGATATGACATTCGCTCCAGCCCCGCTGTCTATCAGGATTCCTTCCATCATCCTGTCATTCACTTGTGCCCGAATGACCAGTGGATCATTGTGAGGGTATAACACCCCTTCTTCGTCTTCGTCTGTAAAGAAAATCTGGGGAAGATTCTCTCGCTTGGCAATTTTTCTTTCCGGTAGTTCTTGATGCACCGCATGAATATGTCTTTTTCTTTCGTTTGGGGTCAACGGTCCTACCTCTGAAAAGAGACCTGAGAATTTGCTTAAGAGAAAAGTTTATTAGACTTTCATTTTTTCCGGAAGGGAATTACCGGAAGATTCCGGAAGATTTTTACAACATACGTCTTTTCTGGAAGGAAAAGAAAAAAGTCTGATTACACAGCTCTCGCCTTATTACCGATATGACTGGGCCTAGCTAATACTAGAGAAACAAAAATGTCTTCACCTTCTTACAAACCTGAGATCATACCGACTGATTTGCCGTGATTTAGCTCAGGGTGGATCTCTTCTTCCTGGTGATTTCGAGAGGTGGACTGATTTTGCCTGCTATATTGCTTCTGTTGGCCTGCCACCTGCTTTCCCTTGCCTTTCTTTTCTTCCTCGATGATCCTCAACTCTTTGGCCAGAGTGGCGCAATTTGCGGTTCTGTGACTTTTGCAACCATGATACTCACAGAAGGCTATCGGAATCTCCCCTGGATAAGGCTTCTTTGGTGGGGGTAGATATCCCTCTTTGACTGCCGCCGCATACCTGCCCGGATCAATCTGAACAGCAACCCGGGCGTTCTGAAACTGAGGTGCCTGGGATGGAGCTTTGTAGTAAGGCTTGTATCTTGAGCCTCCCCCGGATGAACTTCCTGATACATTGCCGGAAGCGCCATTTCCATTCGGTCCCCCTTTCTTGTCGTTAACCGCTTTGAAGCTGTTTGCCAATCTCTGGCCTTATTTTCCGCCACCTCTGACTTTAGAAACTCATGAATCATTTCGGCTAGCTCTCCATGGGTTTTTGGGGCTTTTGTCGCGATCTTCCCGGCAAGCCTTGGTTGTGCTAGCCCGTTTCCGAAAGCCTTGATCAGAATCTTCTCATCAATGTCATCAATTTCGGCTACCTGCTTATGAAACCTTTCACTGAATTCTTTCACCGTCTCTCCCCTTTTCTGTTTGAGATCCATCAGTTCTATTGTTTCCTTCTTGATCTTTTTGCTTGCAGCAAAGTATTGCTGGAACTCCTCAGTCAATTGCTTAAAACTTGAGATCGACTGCGGGGGTCTTGTTGAGATCCAACCGAGTGCCCTTTTGGATAATGTTCCCGGAAACAAATTGCAAAGAGCGAGAGAACTTATCCCCTGCGTATTCATTGCGAACATAAATTTCTTAACGTGAAGAGCAGGGTCCCCCGTTCCATCGTACTTTTCCACTGCTGGCGCAACGAAGTGGGGAGGAAGCTTTGCCTTCCTGATTCTCTCGGAGAAGGGGTAAAGAGTCATGTCGATCGAATCATCCTCCTCAGTCTCGTCGCTGATGATCAGAGTTTTCTCTAGCTGCTCTTTCTTCCGGCTGTTGCTCGCTTCGGAGCCGCGATTCTTGAGCGATTCGAGCGCCTCAGTCATGTCCTCCCATTTCTTCTGGTATTCCACATCTCGCTGCATCAGCTCCTGCTGCAAGACTTCATTCCCCTCCACTATCCTTTCATCAATGGTTCTGACTAGGCTTTTCAGCATCTCCTCCAACGCTTGCTTGGAGATCACGTCTTCAGCTTCCACTCTGTTGTTTTCGGTTGTTCCTACATTGTTGATCTCGCCCTCAGGTCGGGGTGTCTTTCTTGTTCTTGGAGCCATCCTTGCACGCGTACCTCCTTCGCTTACACCTGCAAAAGACACAACCTCAAAGTTTCAAGGCTTCGTTGTTTCGTTCAAAATCAGATTACCTCCGGTGGACTCGTGGTTGCTAAGAAAGATCTTGAGCCATCCGTTTCCCACAGACGGCGCCAAAATGAAATGGTGAATTCCTAAACTCCCTAACCTCCTATCCTAATCTCTAATCGGATTCCAATTCTACTGCTAGGCCATTTGTGCTTCGTCGAGTTACCTTGTTACTGTGTGACCGAGCTTAAGAAGAGAGCGAATCGCGTAGATAATGCAACGGTGTGTAGTTTCGAACGTGAAAATGTATCCTTTATTGTGGGGTTGAACCCCTATTTATAGTGTTTACACTGCTAGATCGAGAGTCGCCAGCCTGTCTTTCTTTTTAATTGCCAGGCTGGCATTTACATGTAAGCGGGATATTTAATTACTCATCCGGCCGGATCACACCCGGATCCGGCGATATTCCTTGTTCTAAGCTGTTCCTTCCAGTCACATGGGACCGGATGTTCTACCTTTTCTTATTCTCGTACTTTTTCCCTCTTCAACAGGAAATTTCAGAGTGTCCGAACATCTAAGTTCGGACTGATGTTCGAACGGGTTTTACGAAAGAGTTATGCGGAACATCCGACCTTGTGTCCAGACATCGAAGTTCGGACACAGGTCGAACTTAAATCAGAGGAGAACCCAGGGGAGTGTCCGAACATCGAAGCTCGGACCGATGTTCGGACATACCATGAACTTTGAAAACCAGAAGGGCAAAACATACTGTCCGAACTTCAAAGCTCGGACGGAAGTTCGGACAGTGCGAAAACTGCAGATTTCAGAAGACGAACAGAGCAGAAAAAAAAACAACGCAATTCGACACCACGAATCGCCAATTCATAACACACACCAAATCAGTCATAAATACAGAAGACCATGGGGTTTTAGTCATTCCAAGAACGCAATTAACGCAAATAGAAACACACACAAAATCAGAGAACAATCCTTGCAATACCTCATGGCTGAACTTCCAAACCGAATCAAGCAACCACCTACCTCAATTATCAGCAATTAATCCAACGATCTGAACAGTCCACAGCAGCCCCGAAAAATCCACCAGCAGATACACGCAACAGTCTCTGATCTCCACAAGTCGACAATTCCACAATCAGCAACTAGAACGGAAAACCTAGAATATCGAAATCCAAAACCTGCAACACAAACCTGAAAATGAGAGTGCAGAATCCCACAAATCTGAACCTGTTCTGCAGATCACGCAGACCACAATCCAACAGCAGCGAAGCCCTCTGATTTAATTATACACAAAGGCTTGAAAATCAGAAAAGTGCGAGAGAAGAAAACCACCAACGAAGTCCAAAATTCTTGCAATACAAACCTGATAACGGAAGGAGAAATACGCAGCAACGAAGATATTCTATCTGATAGCAACAGTAGCATCCACAGTCTTCAGCAAAAGAAGAAGTTGAGAGCAAGAGAAAGAGAGGGGAAGAAGAGAACTGCCGCTCAGATGTTCTTCACGATCAATCTGACGTGATGTAGATAGGTTTAGGAATAAGAAAGGAAATAAATATATAATTCCTTTACTTATCTACTTTATAAAACAATTACCTTAATTGTTTTTAATAGATGGACTTCCTTGCCCTCTTCTATTAAAACAATACCGCCGATGTCCCAACTGACAATAATAATGTAATCCATCTTAGATCATGATATAAACCGGACATAATTTAATGTTGCAATTACACGGGTTATAACATCACCTCCCCCTTAAAAGAATTTCGTCCTCGAAATTGACTCACCTCACTGATCGAAAAGGGAGGGAAACTTGGTGCGTAGCTCATCTTTGTGCTCCCAAGTTGCTTCGCGTTCTGACTGATCAGACCATTGAACCTTAACCATAGGCAAGGTCTTACTACGGAGCTAACGAACGTCTCTAGCCAAAATACGGGTAGGCACCGCCTCATAACTGAAGTCCTCTCTCAACTGAAGCTGACTGTGGTCGATCACATGAGACGGATCATGCAAGTACGTCCTCAGCATCGAAACATGGAAAACACTGTGGACAGCAGACAAGGATGGAGGTAAAGCTAGACGATACGCCACAGGGCCAATCCTCTCTAGAATCTCAAACGATCCAATGAACCTTGGGCTAAGCTTCCCACGCTTCCCGAACCGGACTACGCCTCTGACCGGCGACACTCACAGATAGACGTGATCACCAACATCAACCTCAAGCGGCCTGCGCCTCTGGTCTGCATGACACTTCTGTCTACTCTGAGCAACAAGCAAACGCTCCCGAATCATCCTGATCTTCTCCACTACACCCTGCACCAGCTCGGGCCCAACCAAGACCCTCTCCTTCAGGTCATCCCAACAGATGGGAGACCTGTACCTCCTGCCATACAATGCTTCAAATAGAGCCATACCAATGCTCGCCTGAAAGCTGTTGTTGTAGGCGAACTCCATCAAGGTCACATGCTGATCCCAGCTGCCCCCAAAATCTAGGACACATGCGTGAAGCATGTCCTCCAAGACCTGATTAGTCCTCTCTGTCTGGCCATCCGACTGAGGATGGTAGGCTGAACTGAAAGCTAAATTCATACCCAGGGCCTTATGCAAACTGCGCCAGAATCTCGAAACAAAGCGCGGGTCACGGTCAGAAACTATAGTAGTAGGCACACCATGCAGCCTCACTATCTCGTCTAGATATAGACGAGCCAAACGCTCCAAGCTGAAAGTCTTTTTCACAGGTAAGAAATGGGCAAACTTAGTCAGTCGATCAACTATCACCCACACTGCGTCACAGCCTGAAGGAGTCTTGGGCAAACCCATGACAAAGTCCATCCCCACACTCTCCCACTTCCACTCAGGAATGGGAAGGGGCTGAAGCAAACCCGCTGGCCTCTGGTGCTCAGCCTTCACCTGCTGACAGGTCTGGCACTTCGAAACAAACTCAGAGATGTCACGCTTCATCCCAGACCACCAGAACGACTCTCTGAGATCTCGATACATCTTCACCCCTCCTGGGTGAACTGAATATGGCGCTCCACGAGCCTCCTCAAGGATCTCTCTACGCAGAACTGCGTCATCCGGCACACACACTCGACCCCTGAAGCGCAGACAACCATCACTAGAGACACTGAAATCCAAACTCTGCTCTGAAGACAGTCCCTCTCTGATCCGACACAAAGCTGAATCTGACTCCTGACCAACTTTGATCCTGTCGACCAATGAAGACTGAACCTGAAGCGCTACTATCATACTGGCACTGGCTGGTCTGACTACCCAAACGCCCATACGCTGAAGCTCTAAGGCGGACCTCTGAACTCCTGTCAAGGCACAAGCTACATCCGGAGCACCTCTCTGACTTAAAGCGTCTGCTACAACGTTCGCTCTACCAGGATGGTAGAGGATATCCAAATCGTAGTCATGAAGTAGCTCCAACCACCTCCTCTGTCTTAAGTTCAGCTCCTTCTGAGTGAACAAATACTTGAGACTCTTGTGGTCCGTGTAGACCATACACGACGCTCCATATAGGTAATGCCTCCAAATCTTAAGCGCAAAAACCACAACTTCCAATTTCAGATCGTGGGTAGGGTAGTTCTTCTCATAGGGCTTTAGCTGCCGAGCGCCATAAGCCACTACCTTACCCTGCTGCATCAAAACACATCATAGTCCCTTATGGGACGCATCGCAGAAGACCTCGAAGCCCTCTATCCCAGAAGGCAAGGTCAGGATCGGTGCGGTCGTCAGCCTCTTCTTAATCTCCTGGAAGCTCTGCTCGCAAGCCTCGCTCCACTCATACTTGATCTCCTTCCTCAACAGACGGGTAAGTGGGGATACAATCTTAGAGAATCCCTCAATGAACTTCCTGTAATACCCAGCTAACCCAAGGAAGCTACGGATCTCACCAACATTTGTGGGCCTCGCCCACTCCATCACAGCTCTAATCTTCTCGGGATCCACCGAGATACTGTCCTTCGAGACTACATGTCCTAGGAACACTACGCGATCAAGCCAGAAGTCACACTTCTTCAGCTTAGCATACAGCTCACGATCCTTCAGCGTCTGCAAGATAATCCTCAAATGCTCCTCATGCTCCTCTGCGCTCTTGGAGTACACCAAGATATCATCTATAAAGACCACTACAAACTGATCCAGATAGGGTTTGAAAACCCGGTTCATCATATCCATAAAAACTGAGGGAGCATTAGTCAAACCAAACGGCATAACTAGGAACTCGTAATGACCATTACGAGTCCTAAAGGCGAACTTAGGCACATCCTCGGCCTTAATCCTCAACTGATGGTAGCCTCAACGAAGGTCGATCTTCGAGAACACTGTGGCGCCCGCCAACTGGTCGAATAAATCATCGATACGCGAAAAGGGATAGCGGGTCTTGATGGTCATCTTATTCAGCTCTCTATAGTAGATGCACAATCTGAAAGTCCCATCCTTCTTCTTCACAAATAGCACTGGCGCTCCCCAAGGCGAAACGCTAGGGCGAATGAAGCCCTTATCTAGCAACTCCTGAAGCTGAACCTTCAGCTCCTTCAGCTCCACCGGACTCATACGGTAAGGGGCCCTAGAGATGGGCTGAGTCTCTGGCGCTAAGTCAATTGTGAACTCCACCTCCCTCACTGGTGGAAGTCCGGGCACGTCATCCTGGAAAACCTCAGGGAACTCTCTGACGATCGGGATGCTCTCCAAGCCAGCTCCCTCACGCACCTCTGACAGATAACACAAGAATCCCTAGCAGCCCTTCATCAAGAAGCTGGCTGCCTGCATCGCTGACACAACCACAGGCGCACATGGAACTGCATTCCCAGAGAAAGCAAAGCGGGTCCCGTCTGGCAGGTCAAATAACACCCTCCTAGCTGCATAGTCTATATGGGCATGGTGCTCTGCTAGCTAGTCCATGCCCAAGATCACATCAAAACAGGCCATCCGCATCGGGATGAGGTCAGCACAAAAGGTCTTGTCCCGAACAACTATGGGACAAGCCTTACACACTATGTAACACCCCCAAAACCGGCCTAAGAGTCAGGGGCATTACACGCTGCGTATTACTACCTAATAACGCAAGGCTCTAAAGCTAACAATCGAATCAAGGCCCAAAACAATGCTTTCATAAAAAGTATAAACCAAAGTATCAAAATACAGTGAAGTTAACATAACTCCCAAATACATAACCAAGTCAGAAACAGAAGTCAAAACAGTGTAAGGCCTGAAGGCTACAACATCATAAATAACAGTCTGAACGAACAAAAAGCTAAACAAATTAGCTCTAGAAACTTAAGATGACCCTCGCTGATCAATCTGCAAAAATGTTAAAAGTAGGGGAGTGAGCACACAACTATGCCCAGTAAGCATCGACCGTTATCAGTAAGGTCGCTCAAAATGATTGAAATCAGAAGGAGGAGAAGATAAACATTATATCCACAATTCCCAAACAGTCAGAAGCTTTGAGAAACAGAAACAGAGTGGAGCACAAGGGTTCCCAATTCAGAAGCAATTAGAGTTCACAAACAGATAGGGACACAGTACAATGCACACGCTCAGAAGGGTCGAACACCCATAGACCATAACAGGTCTCTCGGCAACGCAGAAATGACTCGAAAAAGCCAAAGAGTTCATCAACCCCACAGAACAGAAAGGGAATGACCCACACTCAGAATGACGTCTACATGGTATACCACGGAATAGCTCGACCCAGCCATTCACGGCTCAGAAACAGAGTAAAGTGTCCCAAAACAGAAGGTTTGCAAAAACAGAAGCAACCTTGCATGAAAACATGCCAAAACATTTATAATACAGTAGTAGAGACTTAGAGGAGTCCAACGCCACAAACGGCACTCAAATTGGAGTTCAGACGGAGAAGTTATGCAGAAAACAGAGCAGTGTCCGACCTTGTGTTCGGACGTCGAAGTTCGGACGCAAGTCGAGACTCAGAAACCAGAATAGTCAAATGTCCGAACTTATGTCCGAACATCAATGTTCGGACACAAGTCGATTTGAAATCAAGCAGGAAATTTCAGAGTGTCCGAACATCTAAGTTCGGACTGATATTCGGACGGGTTTTACGAAAGAGTTACGCGGAAGGTCCGACCTTGTGTCCGGACATCGAAGTTCGGACACAGGTCGAACTTAAATCAGAGGAGAACCCAGGGGAGTGTCCGAACATCGAAGCTCGGACCGATGTTCAGACATACCCCGATCTATGAAAACTAGAAGAGAAAAACACACTGTCCGAACTTCAAAGCTCGGACGGAAGTTCAGGCAGTGCGAAAACTACAGATTTCAGAAGACGAACAGAGCAGAAAAACAACGCAATTTGACACCACGAATCGCCAATTCAGAACACACACCAAATCAGTCATAAATACAGAAGACCATGGGGTTTTAGCCATTCCAAGAACGCAATTAACGCAAATAGAAACACACACAAAATCAGAGAACAATCCTTGCAATACCCCATGGCTGAACTTCCAAACCGAATCAAGCAACCACCTACCCCAATTATCAGCAATTAATCTAACGATCTGAACAGTCCACAGCAGCCCCGAAAAATCCACCAGCAGATACACGCAACAGTTTCTGATCTCCACAAGTCGACAATTCCACAATCAGCAACTAGAACGGAAAACCTAGAATATCGAAATCCAAAAACTGCAACACAAACCTGAAAATGAGAGTGCAGAATCCCACAAATCTGAACCCGTTCTGCAGATCACGCAGACCACAATTCAACAGCAGCGAAGCCCTTTGATTTAATCATATACAAAGGCTTGAAAATCAGAAAACTGAGAGAGAAGAAAACCACCAACGAAGTCCCAAATTCTTGCAATACAAACCTGATAACGGAAGGAGAAATACGCAGCAACGAAGATATTCTATCTGATAGCAACAGTAGCATCCACAGTCTTCAGCAGAGGAAGAAGTTGAGAGCAAGAGAAAGATAGGGGAAGAAGAGAACTGCCGCTCAGATGTTCTTCACGATCAATCTGACGTGTTGTAGATAGGTTTAGGAATAAGAAAGGAAATAAATATATAATTCCTTTACTTATCTACTTAATAAAACAATTACCTTAATTGTTTTTAATAGATGAACTTCCATGCCCTCTTCTATTAAAACAATACCGCCGATGTCCCAGCTGACAATAATAATGTAATCCATCTTAGATCATTATATAAACCAGACATAATTTAATGTTGCAATTACACGGGTTATAACATCACCTCCCCCTTAAAAGAATTTCGTCCTCGAAATTGACTCACCTCACTGATCGAAAAGGGAGGGAAACTTGGTGCGTAGCTCATCTTCGAGCTCCCAAGTTGCTTCGCGTTCTGACTAATCAGACCATTGAACCTTAACCGTAGGCATGGTCTTACTACGGAGCTGACGAACGTCTCTAGCCAAAATACGGGTAGGCACCACCTCATAACTGAAGTCCTCTCTCAACTGAAGCTGACTGTGGTCGATCACATGAGACGGATCATGCAAGTACTTCCTCAGCATCGAAACATGGAAAACACTGTGGATAGTAGACAAGGATGGAGGCAAAGCTAGACGATAAGCCACATGGCCAATCCTCTCTAGAATCTCAAACGGTCCAACGAACCTTGGGCTAAGCTTCCCACGCTTCCCGAACCGGACTACGCCTCTGACCGGTGACACTCGCAGATAGACGTGATCACCATCATCAAACTCAAGCGGCCTGTGCCTCTGGTCTGCATAACACTTCTGTCTACTCTGAGCAACAAGCAAACGCTCCCGAATCATCCTGATCTTCTCCACTACACCCTGCACCAGCTCGGGAAAAACCAAGACCCTCTCCTTCAGGTCATCCCAACAGATGGGAGACCTGCACCTCCTGCCATACAACGCTTCAAACGGAGCCATACCAATGCTCGCCTGAAAGCTGTTGTTGTAGGCGAACTCAATCAAGGTCACATGCTGATCCCAGCTGCCCCCAAATCTAGGACACATGCGCAAAGCATGTCCTCCAGGACCTGATTAGTCCTCTCTGTCTGGCCATCCGACTGAGGATGGTAGGCTGAACTGAAAGCTAAATTCGTACCCAGGGCCTTATGCAAACTGCGCCAGAATCTCGAAACAAAGCACGGGTCACGGTCAGAAACTATAGTAGTAGGCACACCA